>JARHVA010001161.1:2207500-2675000 GCA_037957365.1 Torreya grandis
TGAAGTGAGTGGAATGATCATTTCCCTAATGATCTAACAAAGTCTCTATCTAAGCAACCTCTAGAGCCACTTTGTTGACTTTGACTTGAATCTGCATGAATACATATGTCATAACTAAAACATTTTTATAAGTGGAAAATTATTTTCCAACTATAATGTATGAAAAAATGGTATAATTTATTTCCTTCCAAATAAAAATAATAAATTATATCAGGAACGAAATAAAAATAATAAATTATATCATGAACGTATGTTAAATCTATGTAATTTTTGCAAGTAACATAAAATAATCCTCAAGGAGAACTATCTTCCATATGAAAGGTTTTGCCCTAGAAGGTTTGAATAAATCATAAATACTTGCCCAAGGTTGTTGAGATTTATGTATTGTGTATCTCTTTTGATAAAAAGGGTACTTTGAAAGGGAAGAAATGCATAATTTTTTCACTATATAGTATTCCTCTTAATCCATTTTATTCCTTTTAAGTTATGCTTGAACCATTTTTCTAACAACACATATAAATACTAGAGTAAGACCTAGACATAGATCATGTTCAAAGATATATACAATTCAATAACATATCATAAATATCCAAATATAACATCTATATGTAATGTAAATAAATGCATTACAGTTAATTAAGCATCATAAACATATAAATTAAAATAATGATGCGTAATTAATACATGGAAAGATATAAAGGGAATTTAGAAAGATAAAAATATCATATCTTGTGTAGAATGGTGTATATAAAATATGTTGCCAAAATGTGAACTTGGAAACCTGCACTCAGTGATGTCAATTAGTGTTATCCTTGGATCTGATCTGAGAAGGTTGTCTAGACTATAAATTCACTTGTGTTAGGTGCTTGAAATGTAAAATCACTCTTGGTCAAGTGACTACAAAGTAAAATTTAATTTTTTGGGTTTGTACACATGCTTATATTCCATCAACTTTTATGTTGTGGCTTATATATTCTTGCAATAAGCTTAATATTTTTGATATGGAGTGTCAAGGGAAAAAATTTAGGACCTTTTCATTAAGGTTTGGGTGGCTAGTGTCTGCTAACTAGTCCTATAATGTTCAAACCATATATAGTGGATCAATCAAATAACAATGAACCTTGAAAAACCAAAATGTCTCTTGTGTATTAATAATATGCTCAATGCTAGATGTGTAAACAATGATTAAGTGAAGTACAAGACTTATCTATTTATACATGACTGTGAATTCACATTTGGAAATATTGACATGCATGTTGACTTCAAACAATTAGAAACAAGAAAGGTGGAAAGGGGAGAATGGGCCTGCCCATATGGGAGGTAGCAAAAAATCAAGCTAAATAGGACCATAGTGAGGTTATTGACAAGTTGATAAGATTGTATAAATAGTCCTAACAACATGAACAAAGGTTCAAAAAGATCATATGGAGATTTCTTTGGGGATGTTCAAAGAGTGGTTTTAGGCTTCATAATTTGTCCAAAGTATCAGTATTACTCAGTTTAAACTAAATTAACTACGCATATATAAATGAATTAAAAAAATTAACACACAATAAAGGCTACAGTGTTATTTTAGGTTACTACAGTTTTTCCTACTTTGATTTGTGTCATGCTTCACCACAAACTAAATGGCACATGCATGCACTTCAAAATAAAACATATAAAGGACACTAAAAAATATGTTATTGATGTAGAACTCTAGGAGTTGGGTTACTAATTCTTAGAACCTATATAGTTACTTTTATTGCACAAACATGTGGGAGTTGAAAATTAGTAAATGATGAATGTGAAAATATATGTAAAATATATCTCATTTGTCTTTGATATGTAATAGAAATCCCATCAGTTCAACATAACATTGAAGGAAGTACAATATGGAGTGGGATTGTAACCATACATGTTATCTAGCGATGGGCTGCCACATGCAAATGAATCTAAAATAATAGGTCACTAGCATTACATGAAGTACAATTTGCACCACAAATTGGATCATATTCACATCAGAAATCCACTATTTTTAATGTGTTTCATGGTGCAACTTTGAAGAAATTGTGTCATTTTTTGTGGTGCAAAAGTGGAACAAAAGTGACTTAGTTTACATGATGTTTGCACCATTATTGCACCACTTTTGCATCTCATCAAAAATGAAAAAATAAAATCAATAAATGCAATATAATTATTTGAAAAATAAATAATTATATTACATTAATTTTTTAATTTAATACACACACACACACAAATCATATGTGTGTGTGTGTGTGTGTGTGTGTGTGTGTGTGTGTGTGTGTGTGTGTGTGTGTGTGTGAAATAAAAAATGATTTTTAATATAAATAAGTATTCTAAAATATAATATTAAAATAATTTTGTAGATCCAACCTATACGAAATAAAATTTTATAAAATAATTACTAAAATATTACATTCACATTATAAAAAAATAGATTTTAAATTAAATTGTCATATTTTTAAATATAAATAACAATGCTAAAATAACATATAAAATTTTGAAAAAAACATATTTTTAAAATATTAATAATAATACTAAAATAACATATAATAATTCCAAAAAAGAATTAATTTTATAGGTAAGTTAATAATATGACGAGAATATAATGTTGAAAATGATGAAATGTAATTTCTTATCTATGATACAATAATATGGGTTTGAATTATAAAATTGTATAAAAAATATGACCACAAGCTATCATCATCTTATTCTCATTATCATCATCATCTATGAGTTGATTGTCATCTTTATAATCTATGAATTCATTGTATGTATTGTTTGGATTATACTCCACTCAATGTGATGATGGGTTGTCGTAGCTATAATTGGGATCATCATCATCATCATTACCCTCTCTAAAATCAAGATCATCAACTAAAATTAAAATTTAAATAACTAATTTTAATTACAATTTAAATTATTACTAAATAGAAACTAGTGACACCTTACCACCACAAACCTCTTAAAATGTGCCCACTCTTTGAATGCATATGTATTCCATCTATGGATTTTAGTTGCTCCTGCACTTTCTCAATGGCCTTAAATTATTACATATTCTCTTTCAAAAATAATTAAAATTTAAAAATATTGAGGTATGAATTTAAAACTACAAGCTACATTATTTAAATAAAATTATGAATTTACAAGCAGCTTGTTTTACACTCACTTTTCCCCAATGTCGATTCACTAACTTCCCCTAACTTCATTCTAGCTTGGGGAGCTTTGTCATAGATTACTTAGACCCTTGTAATAATATGGAGGCATAAAAAACTTATAATTAATAAATATACAAAAATAAAAAATAAAATTTTGTTTTATTTTTTCAAAATTACTAGAAGCTCGTTCTACATCCTATTTACGTCACTTTTTGCATTGTATTTTCCATGCAACTACATTCATACTTGGAGTTCACCGAGCTACTCTCTCATCATGCATATTACCCATGTAGTTCTGCACTTTATAAAATTTATAATTTAATATAAACATGTATATAAATAAATAATAAATGTTATTTGAATTAATTATGTTGTCATATCCATATATGTTGCCTTGTCCTCCTAAACACCTCTTCTATGAATTTTTTAATAATCCTCACATCATAGTATGCACAACCAAACTCTTCTTGAATACAAACAACCAATAAATTTTTACGCATAATTGGTTGACATTTAAATTAGATCTGGCATTTTTTTAAAAACAACTTTTTAGCTCGCATAACCATATCTTCTATTTGAAATGGCCTCTCTCACTCCTCTTCCCACCCATGCATCTAGTTTGAAGGGTTAAGCTGCCAGTTCACCACTTGGATCTACTGTTGTTGAGCCCACTACATAGTATTCTATGGCTCCTAGTGTGTTGTCTAGCACTATTGTTGGAGTGTCATCTGAGTCTAGGGGTTTTACTGTTGAAGATGCATCACCTGGTGGATTTGCTACTAGTACACGACTTGTTATTGCAACTGTGGTGTATTCTTCTATTCCAAATTCTTCCTTTGGTGATCATGACTCCTTTGCAAATGTGGTTCACACTGGAGTCTCATCTTCCCAGAAGAAGACTACTCATTCTACTCTTGAGACTAGGGGTAAGCTGAAACCTTCTACACTACCCCTTCCTGTTGTGATTTTAGGGGATGAAGTTTTAAAAAATGAAGAATATTTTTCTCAAAAGGGATTGATATGCATATTTGATAGATTCTGGCCATGACTCTAGGATCTAAACACCTAGATCTTTGAGCAGTGGCATCCCCTTATAGAGGGGAAAATAGAAATATATCCATGTGCTAAGGGATTCTTTGTAGTTAGTTTTGAATCAGTCACTGATCGAACTGCTATTTTGAATGGTCAGTCTTGGTTTTGGGGATAGCATGCATTGCTGATAAAGCCCTGGGTTTCCACCTTTAACCCTCTCATTGAATCTTTCAATAGGTTGCCAGTTTGGATTCATCTTCCAAATCTACCCCTTCATTTTTGGTGTGAATCTTGATATAAAGGCATTGGCAACTTGGTGGGTCATTTCATCATGGTGGATTAGGAAACTACTTTCTTCTCTCACACCACATGCTCATATTTTAGTGGATTTGGATTTGGATTTGTCTATGCCTCTCTCGATAGAGGTTGTGTTACAAGTTGCTGATCACTCTTGGTGCCAGCCTTTAGATTATGAAGGTATCTCGTTTCGTTATTGGGGTTGATTTAATATGGGACATTTGGCTTCTAAATGCCCCCACTTGAAGGTCCCTCAAGCTTCATATTGGTGGAAGGATGCTCTTCAAGAACACCTTACGATAGGTGTTGATGTCAATGATTCTGACCTAGATTCTTTTGAGCCTCCTTCTGAAGATGAGAAGGATCCCCTTCCCCCACTACATGACTCTTTTGCTACTAGGACTGCTACAAGATCTTCCCTTGTTGTTGATGATGATTTTGAGACTGCTATTGGGACTTCCACTACTGCTATAGCTATTGGGACTACTACATGGACTTCCCCTACTACTGTTGGAATTGTAATAGGGTCCTCCCCTACTATCTCCCATGATCTTACTATTATTTCTATTGTGACTAAGACTAGGACTGTTGTTGTTAGTGTGCTAGTTGTTGTTTGGGTTGACGTTGTTGTGTCCTCCCCTTAGGCTTTGATCCCTTATAAGGAATTGGTTGTTGATGGGGTTGATGTTGTTATGGCACTTCCCAGGCTCCACCCCCCACTGAAGATTTGGTGAGTTTTTCACCTCCTAATTATGCATTGGGAGATAAGAATGAGTATTGGACTATTGTCCAAAGGAGGAAGCGAGGTCTTCCTAAGCAATTTTCTCAGACCTGCATTCGAGCCAAGGGTGTTCGACCTGCTAGGTTAGGTTCTATTATTTTTTAGTCTGGTCAGTTGTTTCTGTGTTGTTAGAGTGCTATTTTTGGTATGTATATGGCCCTTTTGCCTAGGGGATGCTTTGTATAGGGCTTAGGACCCTCTTTTCCTACTGATCTAATAAAAAATAGTTCTTTTTTATAAAATAACTGAAACAAAATAATGAAATTAAAGTATTTTATTTATTTTTAAAAAATCAATAACATAAAAAATTAAGAAATTAAAAAAATTGATTAAATTTACACACACACACACTAATACTTACACTGAGCATCTTGTAATATTTTTATGTCATCATTGAAATTATCCCCCCTCAACATTTCAGGAAGTACCTCCTCAAGGCTTATGGGGGTGATTTCATATCATTTTAATTGGCGAGCACAAGAGTGACGAGATTGAGAAGAAGTTAGCACATGAGAGGAGTATCTATAATTATAAAATAAGATTATAAACCAATAAATTAAAAACTTAATGAAATAAAAAACCAATAAATTAGAAAATAAATTTAAGAACATAACTACAAATATGATAAAATAAAATAAAATATTGACCTCCTTGGCTCCCTTGAAGTAGGTGAAATATGGTAAGCTGTCTCAAGAATCTCACCATTTGTAGACCATTAAAACACCCTAAGGATATGATACACATATAAATCACATCATACATTTAATTTTCGACACATGTGATGAGTGTGATGTTGAGGGGTGTGGTATTTCTCCTCTATATTTCATGTCAAGGATTCATGAACATTGGTTCTACCACACCCACACTATTCAACACCATTTTAAAAAAATTTAAACTATGACATAAGGTTGCTTATTTTTACATACCTAATGTTTAAAAATATTCATTTTAAATCATACATATTTA
Source organism: Torreya grandis (assembly GCA_037957365.1). Lineage (NCBI taxonomy): Eukaryota > Viridiplantae > Streptophyta > Pinopsida > Cupressales > Taxaceae > Torreya > Torreya grandis. The sequence continues at coordinate 2,213,738 of JARHVA010001161.1, forward strand.
ATAAATTTGAGACACTTAAATAAATATAATTTAATAAATATGAAAAATAAGTTATGTTATTTTTTTCTTTCAATACATTCAATAATTTTTCATTCATTTTCCCAAGCTTTCTACTTGTTTTTTGGTAGGGTTTTCTACTTTTTATTTTTAGTGTGGGTTTCCTAATTTTATGGTTGATGTTATTTTTTAGGATTTGGAGTTTCTATGCATTGTTTTCCCTTTTTTTTTCCTATTATTTTTGCTAAGATTTAGCTTATTCTTTTTACACTAAAAAATCAGTTTTATGTATTATTTTTTGAAGGTTTTACTAAGGTTTCTACCCCTTTTTGAAGTTTTAAGGGTTTTAGATTTCTACCTACTATTTTCTATAGGTTTTTTATTGAATTATTTTACTAATATTTAACTTTAGGGCTTGTATCTATTATTTTTTTATTGTATTTTTGTTTAGCATTTTGTGTAAAATAATGTATGGATTTTTAAAGGTTTTGTCTATGAAATAAATCTACTTTTTTTATGAAAAAATATTTTTTTCTATGAAAACCATTTACATACTCATTTTCCATGTCTTTGAAGTGTTATTGCTTTTTCTCCTCCTCTTCATTAGTTGTACATTATTGTTCTCTCATTTTATCTCTTCCTCCTCCTCCTCATCAACTGTACATAGTTGTTCTCTTCATGCCCTTCTTCCTCTTCCATATTATTCATGTTGAGATAAATTCTTCCCTTTCCATCATCTTTCTGATTTAAATTCTCTACATTTAACCCCTGACATTATTAATTTCTCTCTCCACATATCCTTTCTCTATTGCATTATCTTTTTTTATTATATTTATATATCAGAAAAAATTTAAAAATGAAAGAGGGGAGGGCATATGCCCTCGCTGCCCCACCCCTTTTTATTTTAATTATAGGGGCAAGGTGACACAAATATACCACAAGTTGTGCACACCTGATGCACATCAAGTATTAAACTCAATATTAATTAATGACAATTTGAAGAGCCCAAGACCTGCATTAGGGATAGTTGATAACCATATCATATAAATTTGCCTCGAAAATAGAAACACCTCATAAGGTGTTGGGAGTAGTTTATCAATTAACCATGCATCTCACCAATTAAATAAATTGGATTTATATTTTGGCAACACTTCATTAGAAAGTTCTAATTAATCTTTGAACTCTTCTTCGTAGTTTTTAATCTTAACATTTTCTTTATGTACAAGCAATTTATTCAAAATTGATGACAATTTATAATTTATCCCAACACTAATGTAACATGTTTGGACCTATTCCTCTTCAACACATTTTCCCTTATCATCTTTTGTCATTGCCATACTATCTATATATTCATGTGTAGATGATAATGGTGATGAAGAATAAAAAAATGATTTTTTTGAACTTAAATTAGTGCTTGACATATATGTAATAAAAAAGTGTAAAATAAGGTAATAATAATGAAATGTAAATTAGGGGAAAATTAAGATAAAAATAATAATTATGCAAAAAAATTGAGGTTTCACTAATTTTTGTAATTTCAATAGTTTCAATAAAAATGTATATATATATATATATATATATATATATATATATAATATTAATTAAAACCTAATTTCATTTAGTTTGGCTTAGTTTTACTCTAATTTCTTTAATTTCCGTAATTTCCCTTGATTTCTTAAATTTTATAATTTCCTCATATTTGTGACTAATTTCCCTAATTTTTTCAAATTTTGGTCATTTTTTCAAGTTTGACCTACTTTTACTGCAATTTAAAAAAAAAAATTGAGTTTCACCAATTTAAATAAACTTACCTAGTTTTTCTAATTTCTCTAATTTTCTATATTTGGCACTACTTTACCTAATTTAGTCAAGTTTGGCCTAATTTTAAGTTCTAATTCCCCAACTTTCATTAGTTTCTCCAATTTCTCTGATTTCCTCTATCTCTCACTAATTTTACATGATTTTTCAATTTTGGCTTAATCTTTTGAAGTTTCACTATTTTTTTTTCTAATTTCCTCTTTTACTATGCATTTCACTAATTTATCTCATTTTTTGAATGTGTTACTAATTTTTCTATTTGACTATAATTTTATCCAATTGTCTATAATTTTGCACTTAAAATGTAAAACTATTTTTTTTAAATTTTACCATGCTTTTCATTAATTTATGAAATTCTTAAATTTTACTTATTTGCCTTATTTTGCACTTAATAATAGATATTACAAATAATAATTTATGGTAACACATAAGTGGAAAAAATAAAAAATGAAACAATGAACTTACCTTCCTTTCCACCAAAAAAGACACGTTGCTAGTCTTTTTCCTTCTCGCTCTCTCTATTTCTCCTCTTCAGCATTGAAAATAACACTTAGGTAATGAAAATGACATTTGCAAAGCATTACATAAGTGTCCAACATGGATAGACATGAAAAAAAGGTGACATAAAGGTGGCAAAAGTTTGTGTCACTTTTTTGCACCACCATTGCACCATAGTTTCCTTCAAGCACAGAAAAAACCCAAACCATGCAAAGATGTAAAATTGACCAAATTTGTGGCACAAATTACACTTCAGTTAAGGCAATGTCATCATTAAAGAAGGCATCAACATATGGTGTCTTATGTTTTATGGATAAGTAAATCATTTGAGGGAAAATAGTTTTAAGCTCGCATTTCTTTGTATATGTATGTGAAATCATGTACACACTATCATAATCAAAATCTCATGTGAGTCATGGGATATATTATTAGATGTTATATTATCATATATATGTAATTTTTATCATAATTTTGATATTTTTTGAAATTTTACGTCAAATGAAAATATAGTAAAAGACATAATTAATAAATAGAATGTATATACATGAAATACATAGGAAAAGAAATGATATATCTTGTGTAAAACATTGTAGAAGACTTGTTTCTAAAATCTATACTTAAAAAAGTGTACCCAATAATATAAAAAATGTGACCTTGAGTTTTAAATTTAATTTTAGAAGGTTGATAGGTGTGAAAAATCACTCATAATAGGCATGAAAAGTAGAAAATTATGCTTGGTCAAATGACTACACACTAAAAATAATATTTTTTTGGTTTGTTCACCAATTTATGCTCTTTTCTTTATTACCTTCAATTTTTGTATTATAGAAATTATGTTTCTACAATGAACAATTGAATCTTTTTTACCTAAATTGTCAAGGAAAACAAATTAAGGGCATGTTTTAAGGTTTTGGTGGCTAGTGTCCACTAACAACCTCTCTTATAATTAAACCAAGTTAATATACTTAGTGTTATATATGTAATTCATGATTAAATGAAGTATAATATTTTTGTATTTATATATAACATTAATTTAAAATTTATAAATGTTAACATGTGTCGAAAGAATGAAAAAACAAGATACCTAGATTTTATGAATAGTCTTAAAAAGCTATTAATATTAATTACTATGAATTTTTAAATTATCAAATAATTTTTTAGAATAGTAAAAAATTCAAATTATTTAAATTATATATATATAAATATAATAACAAATAAAAATTACATTAAAAAAAATTGTTTTAAAAAATCTACAAAAATCTATAGATCAAACTTAATTATATTATTAAAAACTTAAAAAATAAAATTAAAAATTTAAATAAAATTATATATAACAAATGTTAATTAAGAAAGATTTAAATATTAATATCGAGAGCCCTATTATATTATTTAATATTTAATTATAAAAATATAACTTAAATTTAAATATATTAAAATTTATTTTTATATGTTAAAAATATAAAATAAGCATTTAAAATTAAAATTAAATATATGAAATCTGATTATTGATATTCATTTTATTTTATAATTATAAAAATATTATAATATTTTTCAATCTTCATATATATTTTTTCAATAAAATGAAAAATATTAAATTAATTTTTTATTATTAATAAATATGAGAAAATTTTGTATAAAAACTACTTCACCAAAATTATTTGCAAATAGAAAAAAGATGCTCAATTGTAAAAAACCCAAAAATGGTGATTTATAAACATCCTTTCCCCCCTTGCTATGGTAAAGACCACTCATTAGATTATAAACATCCTTTCTCCCCATTGGAATTAATCATATTGGTAATAAATTGCTACGAAAAAATGAAAAATCCCATAAAATAGTTGTGAATGTCATTGTCCAAATTTTTAAAAACATTTAAATAAACTAAAACGTGGTGATAATCTTTGAATAACTAAGAATCTCGAGCAATATAATTGTGTTAATCGCTGAAAGATGTTTTAGATAAACTTGGAATGTCTTTGTCTACAACTAATGGAATTTATTTTTTCACAAGAAGTTACGAGTAAGTGTTTGGTATCTTTATAATCTTTAAATAAATCATGGATTTTAGTTTTTAGAGGAAGAGTTTTAGCTAAAATCAGAAATGAATGTATAAGGGAGATTTAAATTATAATAATTTATATCAATAGAATAATTGAATGAGAAATAAATTTGAAAGATAAGTAAAAGTGATGAAACAAATATATTTGGGTAGAATATTTAGATTTTGAGAGTGAAATAGTAGTTTGGAAGTGATATCTAAACTCTACGTGAAATAGAGTGTTTATTGTTAAAGAATAAATTTAACGTATGTATATTTATGATGGAATATGATTTGGGCATATTTGGCTATTAAATGTGCTCTACACTTGTGATCGACAAATTTTTTATATAGCACTAAATCTATATTGCGAACCTTATAAGTTTTGATTTTTTCTATGATGCCATGCTACAAGATATTACATAGGGTTGCATTGTCTCTTTGTTGAATTCATGGGCATAATTGTCTAAATTGATATTCTTTATCTTCTTGACATGATTCATCACATAAAACTTATAAAAACAAAATGGAAGAAGTAGTATATTAGGCAATCTCATGAAAGTTGCAGTTATATATCCCGCATGTTGGAATTCGACCCCATGTAGAATTCTTATGTAGTTTGAATGGATAATTTGAGTGAGGAGTTCAGCGTCTTATTCCTAGGTGAGGGTGTAACTACATGCAAATTCACCTATCCTTATTTTGGTACAAGATGTAATTAAACCTTTGATAACAATTTCTTAAGTGGAAATGAATCTTTGTAGAGTGGTCCTAGACTTGAAAATGATAAATAATTTCCCTTGATACTTCTTATTAAAATTCCTCTAAACAATTTATGTATATAAACTTCTCAAGTTTAAATTAAAGACCTATTGGCACATAAGTTGGCTGAATAAAAATAAAAAACTAACATAAACATATCCAAACATTGAAATGACATGAGAAAGGGTAGAAGATCCCACAAAAAGACGGACAAATTTAGTGGGCATAAAATTTACCCAAGACACATTCGACAAGAATATGTAATGAAATTACTTCACCAATAAAGTTAGAATCATAACAATATATTCTAATGTGACTAAAATAGAACACACTATATGAATAAATGATGAGCCACTTTGAGGTGGAAACCTCCACAATCTTACAATAAGAATATGATTTGTATTGTAATGATGAAATACTAACCACGACTTCCTATTTATATCTTATTATGCTTTGGAAATACCTTAAGTTGACCCTAACACCAATATTAAATTAGAGATGAACATTTGAATTAGTTAAAGGTTATGCTAAACATAAATTTGCCACATGTATCCTAATACATGCTATAGGCTAAAGGAGTAACATGCCCACCTTTAAACAAGTTTTGTCCTCAATGTTGATGATCAATGAATGCTTCAGTATGAACTCTTCATCCTCACATGCCACACCCTGTTTCGATAGGTTCTTCCACTTGATAAGAAACTCAATGATCACCCGCATCTACATCCTCTTAAATCGAGTCGATAAAATGTCCTTTAGTTCTAAGATGATTCTTCCTTGTTCATTAAGTTTCAATAACTATGTCTAAATGGGAATCCTCTGTAAAAAGTTAGTATCATGAACTACTAAATGTATCTATGTTGATTGAGGTAGCTCTTGTTGAGGGTGTACCTTTGATTGCTCAAATTTTTAATTGTACCTTCAAGGAAAATGTGTTGGATGGTGATTGGGAATCATAAAATTCCCTAAATGGAGACTTTTATTAAGAAGTTTCTCTTTTAGGTGTCCTTTTTATTGGCATGTCTTAAAAAATAACTAGATACTTTTCCACCCTTTCCTTAAAAAACAATGGCATTTACACATATTATTATTTTCCTTCCATTGAAAATAATTGTGTTGCAGGACCCACAAATCCCTTTTTGATAATATTTCAGATTTTATGAGAGCTTACCATCTACAATGACTTTATGTTCAACCCTCTTAACTCAATCCTCTTGCCTTTTGAATGAAAATGCATGAACAATTCCTAGAAGTTCATCCAGATTGTGGCCAAGGTCATGAACCATTAGACTCCCAATACAATATCATCTTCCCCTATGAGAATGCAAAGCATAGGGATTTGCAATATGTAGTCCCCCATAGTGAGTTCAATACCATGGAATTTTCTTGAATAATTAATAGTACCCCCATCTACAACCATGACTTGAAATTCTGGTGTTGGATAAATAAAATAGTTCAAACATGAAGCCAACTTATCATTGATGAAATTATGAGTACTTCCCGTGTCAATCAATATGGTCACCTTTTATTTTTTATGAAACCTAATACCTTGAGAGTTTGTGGGTTGCTAACACTTGATAGCACATGAAAATATATAGCTGGATGGAAATCCCCAAACTGTATCTCATCAATAACCACTACAACTTTTTATTCATCCTCTTCTTCTTCATTGATGCCCTCAATGTAGAACATTTGTTTTCTGGCATTTATGTCCTTGAATATATTTGCTATCACAGTTAAAACATAAACCTTTTGCTCTTTTATTTCAAAATTTTGTGGCATTAATTGTGTTTTTGGAGGAAATAACAGTGTCGATTTGTTATTATGAATGTTGCTAGTGGCAACATGTCTAGTAGTAGTTAATAATATTTTGTGTGTCGTGATAATATGATAAAATTCATATTACAAATCAAACATGCATATGTTCACGTTCTCATCTTTAATTTTCTCCATGTGCAAAGATATGTTCTAAAATTGATTAATATAATCCTTGATCAAGCCTATTTGTTGTAACTTTGCCAATTGGTTGAAGTAATTATCAATCACACTATTTATATAGTGTGTTTGTAGCTATTTCGTAAAAATTGACTAGATGACACTTGGATCCTTCTTCTTGTTTTTAGCACACAACCATCGATACTAAATGAAGTATCCAAGTTCTAGATATAAGGATGCCATGGTAACCATATGTCCACATGAGATATGATGTATAACAAAAAAAAATCCAATTAGTTGATCCAATTGAGCGGATCTTTTCCATGGAAATTATGCATGTCCACCTTTGGTAGCATGTTTTGAGGCCCATATTTAGTGTTATCCATGGAATGAGGCTACACATTATTTTGGAACAAGATTGGGTTATCCCTTAGATCCAACTTTAGTTGGTTGTGAAACTAACAACATCTTGACTAAAGTTGAGAATGAGTAAAATTATCCTTTCATGCCATTTCACATATTCTCTACATCTCCTTTCATTCCATTTCACATATTCTCCATATCTCCTTTAAATTCCTTGCATGTATTGTCTAAATTAGACTCGTTATTTAGATAATGCAATTTTTCATCCAACGAAGAAGTCATAGAATAAGTCCCATCGAAGCTAAACTCCATATGTGTGTCCTCTTTGTTATGAGTTTTCTTTCATATAAATTAATTCTTTCCCCAACCTCTAGTTTTTGGCCCTGTCATGATGAGGCTTGACAGTGCAAAATTTGATTTTCTCCTTTGGTGGAAATTTGACCATACAATTTTAGACTTGGATTGGCCTCAAAACAAAAACTATAAAAAATACCTCCCACTATATTTTTATGTGCTTTATGAAAATGTAGATAAATTATAAAAAATCTTAAAATGGTGGCTTATAAAGCAAATTTATGAAAAAACCCTAAAATTACAATAACTTGTTAAAAATGATCCAAAAACATTAATTTTTATACTGTAGTGTCCTTGAATTATTCTCTAATTTTAGTAAAATAATTGTATAAAATTCATAACATTTTTTAAGATATAAGTGATTCTCCAAAATTTGTGTTTCACCTACACTTTTGCCCAAATCAAAGCTTTGATGCCATTTGTAATGAAATTACTTCATAAATAAAGTAGAATCACAATATGACCGAAATGGAGAATAATATATGAATAAATTATGAACCATTTAGAGAGGGGAAACCTCTACAACCTTACAATAAGAACATAATTTACATTATGATGAATAAATAGTCATTAATACCTCTATATTACCTTAACTATGTTATATAAACACCTTAGGTTGACTCTACCACCAATATTAAGCTAAATAGATGATCATATGACTTAATTAAAGGTTATATTAACCACAAGTCGACCACACATATCCCAATACACACTTTAGATAAAGGGTGTAGCAGATCATTAAATATGTCCCAAAAAAAGAAAGACTAGAGAATAAAGGCAAAACACATAAAATATACCTATAAGCATAAAATGAACAAAGCATAAAAAGAAAAGAGCTAAACAAAAGACCACAAGATCACATATAGAATAAGTACAAGACTAAAACACATAGACGAGCATCAATAAGACCCTACTTTGAACTCTTAATTCATATGTATATAACAATACTAATTTAAACATTGCACTAACAAACATTGTACCAAAATTAGGTGTCTACAAGAATTTATAAATAAATTATGAATATATCCATGTAAATGTTGTTTTGAAACATTTTAAATAAACTTTAGATTTTAGTTTTTATAGATAGAATTATGCCATTTGCAAATATATCTACTCAAATTTACAATGAAATCCTCGCCATCTCTAATAATAACCAACTTTTTTACAAAGCATTTGAAAAAAAATCTCTTAACTCTTTTCCTATATAACTTAGGTCATGTAAAATATTTTTTAATGATATCGTTGTGCATTAAAAACTTAACAAAAATATATATATAAATATAAAATTCTATGCCCACATCAACAACATAACTAAAAACATCAAGTTCACAAAAGAATTAAAAAATAATACGATGTTATCTTTTCTTGATGTCCTCTTTTCTATGAAACCAATTGTTTTCTAGATCATCAAGTTTTTAGAAAGAAAACTCGTGTACTGATCTCTATTTACATGCCATCTCCTATCATGACAAAAATAAAAAATTAGTGGTCCTCAAAACCATAGAGACAAGGGAAATTTTATGTTTGTGATGACGAACATATGATCATGAAATCACACACTTAACAATGGTGTTTAAGATGATATTTGGATATAAAGGAAAACATATCGCTAGAGCATTTAAATAGGGAAGGAAATATCACAAAAATAAATCAATGGATAATATATCTCACGGCTTCCACTAACATTTTTAGTTAATATTGAGGGCATTTTGAAAAGAAAGGCATCAATTCACCCTTCGCTCCACATAAAAAGCTCAAATTTTTGATCGTATTCTTTAAAGATCAATGAACCAACTTAAAAATTGTGGTGTCTTTTAAGAATGATTTCTTATGTGGAGTTCTGTATAATTGATGAAATAACTTGTTTCATAAGTACAAGAGCAAAGGAATATGATTCCAACTTGAAACATGAGTGAATAATTAAGGTAGCCTTGGCAGAACATTCATTTAAAGATAAGCACCATTTAAAAAAACTAAAGTTCTTGTTGTCGAAAGGTACTCTTTAAAAAGACACTAAAGGCAAGAAGTGAGAATTAATAAATATACTTAAAATTTGAATGAAGATGAGGAATTGAGCTTAACTTAATCATAGATATTTATTATTTAAAATGACATAATTTTTAAGATAATATAAATTTTAAATATTTTTAAAAAAAAAGTTTGATTTTTAAAAAAATAAATAAAACATAACTTTTATTTTGAATTTAAAGTGTACAATTATTATTAATGAATTTATTATTAACATGAAAGTTCTATTTTATAATTTATTTATAATTTTAATGTTTTAAAATATTTACGTTATTTTAACAAATAATTTTTATTATTATTTTTTTTTTAAATTTTAAATACAAAATTTTTAAAAGAGACATGTATGCATACATTTATTAATTTATATAAATAAAAGATAAGTGTACATCATATCCCCCACTTCATTTATATTGTAGAAATCATTGTCAAATAAATAATTTTTATTTCAACCAATAAAAAATTTAAAATATAACTAAAAGACAAGTGTGTATTATGTTATGACAATATTAATATTGGCACTTAATCTACAAATTTATATGAGTTGTTTAATTAATTAATTATTAATATTTTAACCATTCTATTATTACTCCGGTCAATAGAAAACATGAATCCAATCAATTTTTACCTCCTATTATATCTCTATTTTCAAAAAATTATGTAAATTGTTTAATTAATTAATTATTAATACTTTAACCGCCCTATTATTATTCCAATCAATAAGAAACATGAATGCATGTAATCAATTTTACCTATTATTATTATTATTATTATTATTATTATTATTATTATTATTATTATTATGCATTTCTTCATGTATATTTCGGAATATTAGACTCATACATAATAACCGCCCTTATTTTCTCTGGTTTTAGTAAAAATCTCATTTGTTATAGAGGCCAAACTGATATCAAACTATATCTATATATCAATTCTTAATTTTATAGATAACTCCAAGTGGAAAAAATATTTTTAATTTATAAAAAATTCAATTTTAAAAAAGTTATTGTTGATTTTAGTTAAGGCAAAGAAATAATTGAAAAGTTTAATGAATTTATAATTTTATTATAATTCATAGACAATTAATTAATTACAATTAAATATTCACATGCATAACATAATTTATCAAATGAATTAAAAAAATATAAACATGATCATATCCACATCAAATATAATCTCTTATAAAAAGGATTTATCTTCAGTTAAGACATTTAGAAGTTGTACTTCATTTTATTTAAAGTTTCTATTTTTAAATATTATATTAAACAAGATACTTGGATGAATCACCAATGAACATAGTAAACTTTTGTCTTCAATTTTTTTTCTTGTCATTTTTATATCATTATTTTAAATTCTCTTTTTTATATTTATATACATTATAATTTACTTATTAATATAATTTAGACTATAAAACTAATAATTAATAGTAATCATATTTTTTTAATCAATTTATAATATTATAGTTATAAAAATGAACCAGTTAAATATATATCTGACCAACTATTTCTACTATACATTGTTTGTAATATACTACTTTCAATAATTTAAAAAAATAATAAACATTGCAATCCTTAATACAAGTAGGGATTAGTTATAATTAAAACTTTATTTCAAAAATAACATTTGAAACACAACACAACAAATATTTATGAAATTATATAATTAAAAGATAAGTATACATATATCCCTAATCTGTAATTTATACAAACTTTTGAAACAAATATCAGCAAAAATAATTTAATTAATCATTAAATTATTAATATTATATATCCTTAAAGAATAAAATATATTAAATATTCCCGAATGACTCCAATCAATTTGACTAAAGTTTGATTGTAAATATAGTGCACGGAGTGGAATGCATGCATAGTAAGTGTAAATTAGACAATAAACATGTGCATGAAGAATCAATAATATGCAAAGTTAATAAAAGAACTTTTGTTGCCACCTCACCAGTTTAATATGTGCCTTATATTATCTACACATAAGGTTAAGGTCTCTCCTCCTTTAAAGGAAAGGAAAGCATTCTTCTTTTCTTTATAGCCTCTATGTGGCCAAGACACAAAATAACACAAAGCTAATTATTTCCAAGAATTGTTATAACATAAATAACTTTTTTAAAATATTAAAATGTTTAAACATTGAATGTCAAATGCAATTATTCAAATTTCGGTCCAAGAGCAAATTATATTATATAAATGTATATTGTTTAGAATTATGAATTTATTTATAATTTTTTAATTATATTTATATTAAATATTATAAAAATATCACAAATTCTAATTAATTTTTAAAAATAATTTTTGTTTGGATTTCAAGATTTGAGATATATTCAAAGATATTTAAGTATATACACCTATAATTTAGAGTAACTTGACAACATACATTATACACCTTTTACATTTTATTTTCTCACACAAAATATTGAATCATTTACAAGAAGTATTAAAAAATCAATAATTTAGAGTAACTTGACAATATACATTATATGTCTTTTACATTTTATTTTCTTATACAAAATATTGAATCATTTACAAAAATATTAAAAAATCAAAAACTTTAATAATAAACATATATTATAATAAGCATAACAAAATATCTTGTGACAAATATCTTTAGCTTCTCAAATTTTGTAAACATTATAATATTTATATTACAAATTTATATACAAATTCAATTATAAACTATTATCAATATATAACAAGAACCAACCACTATATAACACTTATTTTATTGATTATTAATAACCATAATAAAACAATTTTATTTCTTACCATACAATTTTTATTTAAATTTTTAATTTTTTAAAAGCTTATACCTATTAAACCAAAGGAGACAACATTTATAAAATTTTAAATATACATTAAAAATAACATTTGTAAAACTTTAAATATGCATTAAAGATGTCTCATTTGTATCATCCACACATATATTTTAATTTCTACTATCCACTTTTTTTTTAAAATTTAAAAATTTATGTTTATTAAAATAAATGGTAAAACATTTAATAAAATGATAAATATGTATTATACAAAGTCTTATTTACTTATTTTTTATTTTTAATAATTTTAAATTTTCAAAAATTTACATTTGTAAAATCAAACAATAAAATATCTAACAAAACCTTAATATATTAGAGGTGGCATTGTTCTTACAATTAATTTTAATATTTATAACTTTTAATTATTTACACCTGAAAAATAAATCAAAATTAATAAAATTATTTAGATACATCTTAATAATCTGATTAATATGCAAACATTTCTAAAAGATATGTGAACTACTATTATTTTATATAAATTTAAATTTATATCAAATAATAAGAAATTTATTTTAAAAATAATAATATATGTAAGATCAAAGATCAAAATATTATAGTTTTAGAATTGGTTAAATAATTTGAATGAATTTGTTGCATACAAACTAGGGCTTTAATGTATCTTTCAAGAGGTTACATTTTAAGGCAGTAGGGCATGTGATTAGTAGTGAAGTTTATAAGCGGTTTCATTGTGCTCACTGCCATTGGAACTTTCATGATGACATTAACAACGATGAAAAGGAGGATGAAAAAATGAAGAATATAAGGCAAAATAGAAAGGGAAAACAGTCTCTTGCAAGCAAACAATGATCAAATACTAGTGACAACAACAAGGAAGGAGGGAGAGAACCTTAACTAAGTTTGAGACAGGAAGAGGAAATAATCAAAGGGAAAGTAAATGGGGAGAATATGGGGCATGATTCACAAGTCATTCAAGTTATGACAGAGATTTCAGTGATTCAAATTTCAGATAAGGAGATTGAAAGCAAGATCTTATGATTTAAGGAATGTGATATAATCTATAAATTTGTGGGATATTGGCCTAGTGTGGGTGATTTACAGAAATGGTTGGATAAAAATTGGGGCATTCGTTCCATGAACCATGTTAACCTTCTCCCTTAGGGATCTTTCCAAATTACTTTTGACTCGACCAAACAAAGAGACAAAGTTTTTATGAGACCTTGAGAAGAATGATTTAATCCAAAAACAAAGGATTTAACACTTGTCCTAGTTTAGACATGTCTCTATGGTCTTCTTTTAGAATTCTAGTATAAAGGCATTTTCAAACAAGTTGGGGATAAACTTATGGAACACATCTACATGGAAAATGTCATGTCCCCTTTTCATATTTAATTTGATTGAGGGATCCATAACCTAATCTTTATTTTCCGTAGGCTAAGGGATAAAGTTAGAGAAATAATTTAATAGTATTATTTTAAGTTTTCTTAATTAACTTCATTTTATAACATTGTAAAAGGATTTTATGTATTATTGTTTTATTTAAAATGGGCTTAATGTAATATTATATTAAAAAGTATTTTTAGACACTTCTAGATGGAAATCAGGGGGGAAAAGGAAAACAAAATGAAAAGGGTAATTATAAAAGGTGGAGTCAGGCTCAGAAGAAGACATCCATTATATATTACCCTTTTTTAGAGCTTGAACACCTATGTTCATCTTTCACTTGAGGATGAAACCCTTTGGTGTGCAGGATTGGAGGACAAAAACCCTCTTGTCTATCTGTTGTGGTTCCATCTAGGGATCACATTTGTGCTAAAATATTGAAGTTTATTCCAGTTTTAGTTTATTATAGTGATGTTACAGTATGTTCATACCACTATTATAATACTTCCATACCGTTATTACAATACTTTCATATTGTTGCTATAGTGTTGCTTACCTTTATACTATAGCTATATTAATTCATTTTAGATAATTATATATTTGTTAGTGGTGGTGGCTTACTTTGTAAACAGTCATAACATCCTCAAGTTGTCATATGACTGAATGTTAGTCGTATCTTGTTCCCATATCAAATGTAGCCCTAGTAGGCTCTTCTGCTATTGTACATTTTCAATAAATTTGGGATTTTATGCTACACAAAACATGTAAGGGTTTCATGCGGCTTATCTTCGTTATTCAGTAGTATCATCTATGTTTTATGGGCATTCAATACGTTATAATAAAGGTTTCAGTTGGGTTTAGTACTTTAGTATTGTATGTTGTTATTTGGTAATTATATTGATATTCCAATATTGAAAAATAACCACAAGAATTAAGAATTAATTAAAATATTAGAAAGGGACATTTTAGCAAAATACTTGGAAATAGGGTTGATGGTAGTTTATGCAAGAATTTGTATCGAATTAGATTTATCCAGTCCCCTCCCTCTAAAAATAAAACTCAAATCAAAATTGTAGGAATGGACTCAAGTCTTAGATTGTGAAAACCTACCCCGCGCTTTGTCAAAAATTATCTAGATTAAAAATAGCTAGTTCAAGAGCTTGTGGAGGAGGGATTCAAAGAACCAAAAAAGAGTCAAAGGAAAAGGAATCAAAATCAAGCTTTTTGGAAGCCAAAGGAGGTGGAAGTCCCAAACAGATTCACTAGTCTTCAAGTAGAGGATCTATTTGAAGACATTGATGAAACATTGATTGATAATCCCTAAGAAAAACATGATTCAAAATCTATCCCAAAATTAGAATAAAAATAAGATGTTGATCAAGAAGATGCTGCGAATAAGACGCAATGAAAGAGTAAGAACTAGCCTTATTGAAGAGGAAGTGGCATCCATATCCACTGAGCTAGCTGAAATAAAGAAAAATTGAAAAAGAATAAGGTGCACAATAGTAAGTGATGGATGCTTTGATTGAAGGAGGCCCCTTCTAAATATTTTGGCAATAACCCCTGATGGTGCTATGTTTATAAAATCAATTGATACAAGTAATGAACAAAAAAATTCTTCAATTTCTCAATGCATCGAATCAATGATTTTAGAGATAAGAGAATAGAATGTTGTTCAAACTATTACAGATAATGCAAATAATTGTAAAGGAGTAGGTGATATACTCATGGATAGATTTTCTCATCTCTTTTGGACAACATTGTGTTGGACATTTTGCTTGAAGATCTATCAAAATTGGAGTGGGTAAATAACATTGAAGGAAAACAAATTTCTAAGTTTATTCTCAATCACTGCTTGACATTGAACTTGTATCATTCATTTGCAAAGTGTGAGCTTCTATCCCCTGGTGATAAAAGATTTGCCACCAACTTCATTACTTTTCAAAGGGAGGTAGAGGAGAGGACAATATTGAGAAAAGTCGTGGTTACTCATGAATAGATAGAGTCAGCTTTCCAAGGAAGCCCATTCAAAAGATATTGAAAGAATTATCTTAGGGAACACATTTTGGGAGGGGGCCAAGAATATCATAATTGTGTTTGAGCCATTTGTTATAATTTTGAGAATGGTTGATGGCAATCAACCTTGCATGGGCTTTGTGTACGAGGGAATGGACAGAGCAAATAGATAAATTCAAAAGTTACTTGCAAGGAGTGTTGAAAAAGTCAAGAGCATTTGGGAAATTGTGGACAATTGATGGTTCATGCTACATCGTCCTCTACATGTGACACCCTGCTATTTAGATCCTAAATTAGTAGAGGTAAATCATGATGCAGATGAAAAGATAATTAGAACTGTATTTGCAATAATAGACATGTTGCTTATTGATGAAGATGAGAAGGAAGCAACGAGACATCTTATTGTTTTCAAGAACCAACTGAAAATGTTTGGCATCAAGGGAATAAAAACAAGCAAGCTGAAGTGGAAGCCATCTAAATGGTGGCAGACTTATGGGGTTTCTACTCCACGGTTGTAAAGGCTTGTCGTGCGAATCTTCAGCCAATGTTACAGTGCTTCTGCATGTGAAATCAACTAGAGTACACATGATTTAATCCACACTAATAAGAGGAATCGACTAGGGGCTCAAAAACTCTCTGATCTTGTATTTGTTGATAGCAATTTACTATTGCTTACTCACTCTCTTGCAAATGAAGTTGACAACTCTCGCCTTGGCGAATCATACTTTGGAGATGAAGAAAATAATGATGTTATTGATGAGCCTACTAGTGTAGGATTAGATGATGCACTAGTAATGCTTTTGGTTTGATGTTGCGGATGTTTAAATATCATTCCCATTTTTAGTTAATGCTGAAAACTTTAATGTGAAACAAAAGATAATTCAAAATTTTCATTGTTATATTTTATATGTATGAAGTTGAACAATGAACATTAAAGTTTGACGCTCTATTGGATTTTGCTATCACGTGTTATTTATGTTTGTGTGTAAATGCCAAGTGGTATTTTGTTTACAAATATATATGATATATTTATTTTTTATAATTTATAAAATTTTCCTAATTAAACTAAACTTATCGAACCAAACTATTTTTAAAATCCTAAACTTCCGAACCTTTCCCCCCTTCCAAACAACTCAAACTTTTCAAACATGGTAACTATGCTATTGAAGGCACGTTAAATGAAAAGAAAATTATCATCCTAGGTGCATGTGTGTGCGCCAGTGTACATACACAACAAATAGACAAGTGTGCGATTAACAACTTTCCTTTTCCCATCCGTCTAAGGATGAAATGTCGTAGACTAGTCCAATGGTGTATCCAATCATTCCCACAAGGCATGCCAAAATTGATTGAAAAACCTAAGGTTGTGATTAGACACGATGGATGAAGGTAGTCCAAAGTGAACCTTAACATGATTGAAGAAGTTGCATGTGGTATCTTGTTCTATGATGCTCTTCTTGCATGCAACCATGATAGGCATCTTCGAAAACTTATCCACTACAACGAACATTGAGTCATTCTAGTGCTTCATCATAGGTAGTCCAGACAAGAAATCCATGTTGATATATTCTCATGGCTTGAATGGAGCCAACATAGGATTGTATAGCCCTAACATCCTATTCGTGGGCTTGGCAATGCAATAAGGAATGCAACTTGATTTGGCACTCTATGTCTATGCGCATATGAGGCTAGCAAAAGTGTTATTGTAGTGATGCTAGAGTCTTGGTAACGCCAAAATGTGCAACAAATTTTTAGTAGTACACCTCCCAAACAAGTCTTTGGCAGGGTGTCGACAAATACACATAAATGTATGAGATTGTAACAGGCTGGTCACCCTATGCTAGGGTGGTGTAACCTATGCGAAGTCTTGGTTTGTTGAGCAGAGAGTTACCCAATCAACTAAGTTGAGGCCTTGCATGTCAAGCACTGTAATGAGTGCATGGATAGGAGGGCAAGTAAGGAAATATGTTGCCTTGTTGTCTTTTCTATTATTGTGCTTGATCACTAGATGGAATTGCTTCAAGTCATCCACTTCATATGGTATACATTCTCTAGCATGCTCTATGTATGTAGAATTTGTAACAACTTCTAGTTTGGGTGAATGATTGTCTCTTTATCCAAGTTGTAGTGGTGCCATTGTTTGATTGTTTAAATGATGGCGTACAATTCTTTTTTATAAGTAGAGTAGCATTGAACTATGTTGTTGAATGTCTCTGAGTGACAAGCAACTGAATGTCCATGTTGAGTGAGTATTGTGCCAAGTGCATAGCCAATGCATTGGTCTCGACCTCAAATGGTTGGGCAATGTTAGGTGTTTTCAAGGATGGCCAAGACACACATGCATTACTTGAGCTCCTCGTATGTGCGTTGTTGTGTAGGTGTCTAGTGGAATGCATCTTTGAGGCACATCATCTCACTGAGTGACATGATATGTGTGCATTAAATTTTAGATCCAAGCTATATTAATAATTCTAGTAATAAAAACCTAAAACTTAATCACACCAATAGAAATGGATAAAAGAGACAAATCCGAATAATAAGAACATGTTGTTTTCCATCATTTTTACCTCTTTATAGCTCCACTCCAGAGTTTGCAAATGGATTGTTTGATGTTCAAAACTTGAAATGTTGAATTGTTTGATAAGTGTTGATAATGGCTTCCAAGTGATTGAATGGGCTTGATAGTGGCTATGGATCAATGCAAGATTGTAGTAATATGATGGCTTTATGGATTTCCAAGTTAGTTTGAAAGTGGGGGGAGAGCTTAGTTTTATAGGCATGGAGGGAAAGATCAATGGCTCAAATTCAAATTTGGGCCATTGATATCAAGGGCTAGGGATTTTCCATGGAATTTTTAATTCCATGGAGATCTCTAGAATTAGAGAGTTCTAGAGAAGGGGGTTAGAATGGGGAAGATTTCTAGAATCCTCCAATTCTAGAAATCTCCTCATAAGGTTTAGGGTTTTAGGGAAGGCTAGAATAGGTGGTGGTTGGGTAGGTAGATTATTTTAGAATTTTAAATTGTTTAGTTGGCTTAGAGAGTAGGTTAGTGGGTAATAAGTTCTATTAAGGGTTTTAATGAGGGGATTAACTGGTTTTAGGGTGAGGTAAAGATTTATGGGATAAAGGAATGGGATGGAGGTTATTAGGCTATTAGTTAGTTTAGTTAGGAAATATAAAAATTAGACTAAATTAGCGGGAATTAACATAATTAGTATAATTAGTTGGGCGAGCATAATTTAGTGCATACAATATGTACAAAAATCCAAGGATGAACCTACATTAAAAGTTAGCAAGTCCAAGAAAATTCCTAAGCTTTGTGAGATTGCATGGAGTTGGTCAATCTTGTATTAATTTGATCTTTTATTGATCTACATGGATTCCAGCATAGTCAATGATGTAGCCCAAGTACCGAATCTATGTTACGCTTGTTAGCAATAAATTTTGTCACCTCATTTACTCAATGAAGAGCCAAACTCATGCCAACTTATAGGAAAACATATTTTAATGATTTCCCTCTGCAAAGTGGAGGTGTGACTCCCTCATTGATTTTTTTTTAAAAAAAATTGTGCTCACTATTTTCCTGAAAGTGAGAAGTAAAGAATTGAATATAAAACAGAAAATGGAAAATAAATAGTAACCCAAAGCAAACTAGTGATAAAAAATTGTCTCGGGAAACCATGAAAAATTGTAATATTCTCTTCCACTGGATTAGTTAGACAAAAATATATATACGAAAAATTATAAGGTTGAGATTCATGAAATCCTTGCTTTCCCTCAAAGTACGATACAACCAGTAAACTTTAGGAGAATGCTAGAGGAGCCAAAGTTTCTCTTAACCAAAACTGCACATCCATGTCCAAAAATTCACCTTCCAAACCCAAATGACATAAAAAACAAACTAGAGCTTGGAAAAATGCGTAGTTAATAATGATTCTTTAAAAACAATTCATTAAATTATATCAAATAGCCAGGCTAATTTTTATAAAAGAGGATCAAATGAATTCACCTGTAATACAAATTTGCCTCTACATGCAATTTTTCATGCATTTAAAATTCACATCGATTAATCAGAAACGAAAGCATGTAAAAAAGAAGAGGACAACACAAGTTTGCAGACAACCACTTGCACAAGTAGTTACAACTACCAACCAACCCACATATAATTTCTAGTTTATTCATTATCTCCAATGTAACTTGATTTAAAAGTAACAATGCCTGTAACTTTTGTTTGTCATTTGCACCACTTAATTAATTTATCTTTTCAAAATATTTTACATTATGCCCCCAATCACTTAATTAAAGTCACCTCACATTGTGCCCCACATATAATTTTTTAAATTCATATGACCAAACATTACATACATATTATGCAAAAAAAATTGTGCAAATTAACATATTTTGAAAAATTACAAAATATTTGTGTCAGAGTATCATGATGGTGGACACTTTGATGCCTCGTCCTTGAAGATTGTTTTTCTTTTGTAACATATGATTGTGCATGGATGCTCTTTGTTTGGCGGTGACCATGATTATGCATGACCCGTTTGTACTCGTGGGAGTACAAATGGCAGTTAAACCCAAATTTTGTATGAGGGAAAAATTGGTGTTAATAACAGCTCTGACTGAGGACCACATCCACTTGTGGGGTGCAACAGAACCCCCGAATCTGTGGTTCAACTCTGAGAGGCATTTCTTTATCCTTGAATTCTTCCATCAGTGACTAAGATCTGAAAAATATGTGATGTAATTTCTATTGTCTTTTGTTGTTCAAGGGATTGCCCATTCCATGGATGCTTGAAAAATATGCAACTTGGTAATGACAGTCTTTTAGGTGGACTTGAGTTGTGTATTCCATCTTATCTATTGCCACGTGTGGCTTTGACCCGTTTGCACCAAATTCAAGTATAGAACTTATTTTGTTGCAACTATCCCACTGATTTGCACCAAAGTCTGAAGAGATTCTTAATGTTTAATTCATTTGGCTGTTGAAAAGGAGTCTGAGATAAAACAGAATTAGAATTCGCTGTGTTTTCTTATCATGGACAGAATCATAGCATCATTATGACAGGAGAAGATGTAAAGGCATGCACAACTTGGTTCTAAACTGTAAACTGTTCGCTTGGAGACGTCAAACCGGATTTGAAGAATTATGATTTTTGATTCCCAATGTCTGATGTTGTAAACTATTCCCATGACATGCTGATATAATTACAGGAACCTTGAACATCTCATGCTCATTACTAAAACCATATTCAGCTTCTGTGGGTGAGAGGGAAAGCTTGCTATGTTTTGGAAATGAAAATTTTGCAATCACGATGGTTGCTAGTTATTTTCTGATTGCTTCCCAAATTCAAATAGTTTGAAGACATTCTTGCTATGACAGTGTTGTATAAAATGCAATAGTGTTCTCCCTAACACTACATTTGGATGATGCATTTTGTCAATCAATTCTCATGCCTTCTATAAAGATCTTTTTGCAAGGCCTTCTCAGCAATAACATGTGTCTTTTCAACATCTACAAGGGATGGCATAGAATCCAATTACTCAATCCAAACAAAGCTGCTGTTTGGAGATGCCCTCACCAACTGCTTATATTCATCCATGCCATCGGATGCTCGGTTACCTTCTAAACACTTTTGTTCTGCGGATCTTTTGATTCAGCATCAACATGGTCAAAGAACTTATCCAAAGCATTTTTTGTTTTTCTTGCAATCTTGAAAGCACCAAATGATGCCTTAGGATTCACAGGTTCTAGATCAATGATTCCTGGTCTTACAATGGTGGATTTGGGAATAGGATTTCTGACTTAGTTCTTGCAGACTCAGATTCTAAATCAACAACATTCAATGGGGTTACATGAACAGGAATCCTTGTCTGGTGTCTTTGCTTCTCATCAAATGCCTGAAAAGTTATAACATTGGAATCCTACCAACCTTTTGGGTATCTTCACCAAAACAAGAAATTCAACCATTGACACATTCCTTGTGTTCACTCGCTGACTTGTGAAGGAATAAAATATAATGTGAGGGTGTGAATGGTACTACTCAATTAAATTGGCAATTCTTCCCATTGCTGTTGACATTTTCTCAGCTTGGGTAGATGCTGTCACCATTTGGTCTTGATTTGTCTCAACATGGTTCTTCCGATGATCTGAGTGAGTCTGAAGAGAAGAACCCCAAACAAGAACAGTGGTCCTCCCATTGCTCAAATACCCAATTAATCCAAACAAAAAGTCCGTTATTTCTTTTGTTTCATTAGAAAAGGACACGGATGAGGCATATGAGCCATACCCTCAGACATTTTAATCCCTGTCAGAGTTATGTTCTTCCTTCCTTCTCTTAATTATATATTGTTGGTAAAGACATGTTTTACCATATTCAGCTTATGGGACTGAGAAGCAATCATAGCTGTTATTGATGGATTTTGTGATGAAACAATGTCATAGCCATCTCCATAATTAGTCATTCCTGGTGCCATCCATTACTAAAAAAAGCCTTCTGCGCTTACTCCTCTCCTGTTAGCAGAGGCATAAACGTGCTTATACGCTGTATCAAAGACATTATCCCTTTGCCAATTGTTGAACTCTGCATCTTTCAAGGATTTTCCAAACTCTGCAAATAACAATGGCTTTTCTAAGGATATTGTTTGCATCTGCCAGGTGGGATTGGAGCCAATTACCCAAGAAAGAAAGTTATGTTGCTTCATCTGATCCATACAGCCAGATATCTGGGTAGGAGAGAATAATTACAAAATCAATTTCTTTGATTTTGGCTACTGTTGATGAGATCTGTCAACTGCCACAAATAGAGTAATTTCCACAACAAAATCCTGGCTATTAAACTAGGAATTCCATCAAAACATACTTTTGCAGGTGGGATTGGATCTGGTAACAAATGTGTATAGGTCTAGTTGTTTTTTTGGTCAAAGATTTACTCATGTTGGCACAACACACAACATCAAATGAAACACTGCACTCTTTTTCCAATACACATCTCCCACTATAGAGTCAACATCTTCTTCTTTGCTCAAATTTAGAGATCTTCCATCAAACTGATCAAATCTAAAACCTGAGGCAATAGTTTTCAATCCTACAGTACCAATTACAAAAAAATACAAAGACACAGAACAGAAGGTCCCCAGTTCATCTGCAATTTGGAAACCCTGATTGTAACTGCAGGAAGGAGGATTGAATTGTGGCAGTGTATTGGAGATTTGCAGAATACCTGTACTCAATGATTGAATTATTGGAAAAATGGAAACTGTCAAGTATCTTCCCAAGAAGGATTTAACCAAAAAACAACCTCCAAATAGGCATGAAATGAAGTCCCTAGAAAGTTTGTCACTGTATTTGTAGATTGTGGGAAGGGGAGGTGCATAGGATTCACCAATTATGTTACCAAACTTACAGCTATGCTCAAAGATGTCAACGTCTCATATAGCTCAATTCCTATTATAAAAGTTGCAGGTAACCAGCCACCAGTTGTGACATTGTATTGCAGGATTGCCCTTATAATCAAGAGATTGGAGGTCACAAACTCGAAATTATTTGAGCTCATAGTGTCTTGGGCAAAGCGACAACGCTTCTGCTATATTTCATATGGATAGATGTATAAAAAACTACAGCTTTTCAAAAAAGACTTTGGAAACACAAAGAGGGCAATGAGATTATCGTACCAAAGAAGAGGGGATGACCCATGAACACACTGCAAAAATCTCATTTTGGACACGAGACCTTTTATAGAAGGAAAATCCATTTTATTAACAAACAAAACAGAGAAGAAACAAACCAAAAAAAAATTGTACAGGGGAAAGAGACAAAACTTTGACCCCTCACACGCTGGAATGGGGAAGAATGAGCCCTTCCGAGACAATTTAATATTGGATGAACATAGCTCTTGAAATATCATGGGAAACAACCAAAATATTGTTTTCATTGTATTCACATGGCAAATATGAGGCAGCAGTGGGAGGACAGAAATAGATTCAAAGACCTGACTACATACCTTAGATTGTAGAGCAAAAGAACTGGACATATTGTGAAGAACTTAGCTTTGGAAATTAGGAGCACCACATTTCCAAGATAATGGAACTGAACCATCAATCACATCTATATTTTTGTGATGAAATAGGAAGGAATTAAGAACTGGTTTTGCATAAAATACATCTTCAAATATGTCCACACTAATCTGCATTAAAATTTTATCATACTCAGGTTCGGGAAAAGCAGGGCAAATGTACCCATCAATTACATCATCTTCTTGTTCTACAATCCAGGGATAAATTTCTGTATCATCAAAGACTTTTTCAAACTCATACAATTTCTGAAACTCCACAAAGTTAGAGCTTTCAGAGGATGACGTGTTCCTTGATGGCTGCATTCCTGCTCCAAAATAATTTCTGAGCACTGTTCATTATTCAAGTGCAAATGTTCTTCAAACACCTTAAAAGCTGTCACCATCCTCCACAAAGAATACAAAGCTGTCACCATCCTCCACAAAGAATACCATCTTAGGGGAGATGAGGATTTCTGAGAATTGACATGACTGTTTTTCCTTTGGATTTGTACAAAACATTCCTCCTGAGAATTCTTATATAAACAATTAAGTAGTTGTAGAACTAGTAGTTTGAAATTCATATTTTGTAAAGCAAGGGTCTTCATTCTTCGACACAAAAAGAACAATATTACTTTCCTCCATTAAAGAACACGTGACATAAGGATTTTCTTCATGATTGCAAGGATCATGCTTCTAATAAATATCTGGAACACAAACAACTTGGGTCATTTTTTTTAATATTCTTGTTTTGTAGCTCCTCTTCTACTGAGATTTGACGAACTGAATCTTCATTGAGCACAATAAAATTGAGAGTGTCTTGAAGACATGGCTTCTTCTTTATTTCTTTTCTTGAAATTATTTGTGTCAGGTGAATATTTCTATATTTAATATTCTTCTTTTTGGAACTAAAAAATCTATTACTCTCCCATACCTGGTAAGGTTGAATAGCCTTTTCTTGATGAACAATCTGAGATCTCAGCTCACCAATTCCTTCTTCTTGCTGCAAAATGGCATCCTTTAATTGTTGGCTTTCATGTTGTAGCTCAGCATAGTCCTTCATCAATCCCTCCATGACATGATACAATCCAAGACATATTTTCCTAAGTGAAGAAGGTTCAGTTGAATCCATTACTGAATGATGGTTAAAATAAAATTTCAAAAATTTCAACTCCCTAGCAGACTCGCCAATTTGTTAGTAATTAATTTTGTCACCTCAAATTCTCAATGAAGACTTGACTCTTGCTAATGGAAAGAGAACTGAAACTCATGCCAATTTAGAGGAAACAATATATTAATGATTTCCCTTTGCAAAGTAGAGGTGTAGCTCCCTTGTTGAAATTTATTTTTAATATTTCTGCTCACTTTTTTCCTGAAAGTGAGAAAGGAGAAATTGAAAATTAGACAGAAAATGGAAAATAAATGGTAACGCAAAGCAAAATAGCAATAGAACTTTGTCTCTGGAAACCAAGAAAAATTGCAGAAAATTGTAATATTCTCTTCTTCACTGGATTGGTTAGACAAAAAGATGTATGCAAAAAATTGAAAGGTTGAAATCCATGAAACCCTTATTTTCCCTCAAAATATGGTATGATCAGTAAATTTTAGGGGGTTGCTAGAGGACTCAAAGTTCCTCTTAACCATCAACAACTTCACAACCATGACCCAAAATTCACCTTCCAAGCGCATATCACATGATAATCAAATAGAGCTTGGATAAATACACAGTTAATAATGTTTCTTTGAAAACAATTCATTCTATTATATCAAATAGCTAAGCTAATCTTGATAAAAGAGGATCAATTAAATTCAACTGTAATAAAAGTTTGCCTCCACATGCAATTTTTCATGCATTTAAAACTCATCCATTAATTAGAAATGAAAGCATGCAAAAAGAAAAGGACAACACAAATTTGCAGACAACCACTTGGGTGGAGAGAGGATAACCCCCCTTCTTTCATTTTCCAATCGTTTTATACAATTCTTCTACTTGCACAAGTAGTTACAACTACCAACTAACCCACTCATAACTCCTAATTAACTCATTATCTCCAATGTAGCTAGATTTTAAAATAAAAAAGAGTTCAAATTTTGTTTCTCATTTGCACCACTTAGGTATCTTTTCAAAATATTTTACCTTGTGCCCTCAATGACTTAATTAAAGTCACTTCACATTGCATGTCCTGCCATATAAATATTTTAATACGTATGACCAAACATTACATATATGTTATGCATAAGAATTTATGTGTGCATTAACATTTTTGGAATAATTATAAAATATTTGTATCATAGTATCATGATGGTGGAAACATTGATGGCTTGTCCTTGAAGAATGTTTTTTCTTTTGTAACCATGATGGTGCATGGTTGCTTTATGTTTGGATGGCGACTTTGTGATTATGCATGACTGGTTTGTACTTGTGAGAGTACAAATGGCAGAAAAAATTAATTTTTGTATGGAGCAAAAATTGGAGTTAACAATGTTGAATGTGCACTTGCTTAAGCTGGCTTGCAACCTGTGTTTGTGCAATGCGTCTAGGATACATGCGACATGTTCCACATGCTCCTCCCAAGTCTTGATGAAGATGAGAATGTCATCTAGGTAGATGATGATTGTTGACAATTTTGCCCCCACAGGGCAAATTGTCACCCCTACTATTCGGAACTTTGCTACGGTGCCAAGTTTGTCTTGTGAATCAGTTTTGGGGTTCTTAAATGTGCATTTACAGCCACCCAAGTAGCCATCTACAGCAGGTATAAGCCAAAGTGGCCATCTACAGCCAGGGGAAGTTTAGTCATTTAGAGGTTTCCAAGGAGCTTTCTTGATTACAGCCAACGCAATGTGCACATACAGCCATGCAAATGATGACGAAAAGGTCTCCTACAGCCATGTAAATTCTGATGGACTCCTACAGCCATCATATAGAGCATACAGTTCGTTCAAAAGGAGGACACATGCAGCAGTTTTAAGAGGGTTTTTCTCCTTCTAAAAATGTCATCTACAACAGTTTGAAAGGGTTTTTCTCCTCTTCTAAGCATCACCTACAGCCAATAGCCAAGACATACAAGCTGTAAGTTCATTTATTTTGTCTTCCCAAGGATTTTCTCGGGCTATAAGAGGTGGACTATTTCTTCGGACATTTTGTCCGAGAGAAAGAGCTCTCAAAGGACTGTGTAAAAGTCCGAAAAAATGACTAAGTGGCAGTTGTGTAAAAGTTTATTTTGTCTTCCCAAGGATTTTCTCGGGCTATAAGAGGTGGACTATTTCTTCGGACATTTTGTCCGAGAGAAAGAGCTCTCAAAGGACTGTGTAAAAGTCCGAAAAAATGACTAAGTGGCAGTTGTGTAAAAGTTTATTTTGTCTTCCCAAGGATTTTCTCGGGCTATAAGAGGTGGACTATTTCTTCGGACATTTTGTCCGAGAGAAAGAGCTCTCAAAGGACTGTGTAAAAGTCCGAAAAAATGACTAAGTGGCAGTTGTGTAAAAGTTTATTTTGTCTTCCCAAGGATTTTCTCGGGCTATAAGAGGTGGACTATTTCTTCGGACATTTTGTCCGAGAGAAAGAGCTCTCAAAGGACTGTGTAAAAGTCTGAAAAAATGACTAAGTGGCAGTTGTGCAAAGTTTATTTCCTTCGGACAATCTGTCCGAAGGAAATCAAGAGACAGAGATCCGTAGAAGGGTGTTAGACAATAAGTCCGAAAGAATTCGGGCACATTTTTTCGAAAGGCCATTTCACAGCCGGAGGGATATTATCAAAGTTTATTTCCTTCAGACTTTTGTCTGAAGGAAAAGGAAAAGCACAGTTGAATGCCCTTCGGGAAGGTCCAATTCAAAAATCTCGAAGGGTATGTACCCTTCAGGTTGGTTCACTTTATGTTTCTAAGGACGTAGACAATTCATCCGAAGGACAGTTTTAGAAAGCCCAAAGGCCACTTCAAAGAGAGACGTTGGCAATTTTCCCGAAGGGTATGTGCCCTTCGGGAAGGTCCTTCACAGAAAGCCCGAGGGCCTTTTCAATTCCTCCGAAAGGCTAAGTCCATTCCAAAAAAGGATAGTTCAAGGCAAAAAGGGTCTTCTATAGTTTTCCCGAAGGGCGAAGGTTCTTCAAAAACGCTGAAGGGCATGACCTTTCGGAAGACAGTTTCAAAAAGCCCGAAGAAATATAAACAAAGGAAAGAAAATAAAGAAGGAATCCTTCGGGCTCTTTGTCCGAAGCATAGTCACAAGGTTCGGATTCGAGTTCGAGTTCGACAAGGATAAAATTCGATTCAAGTTCGCCAGTAGATAAAGTTCGAAAAAAAATTCGCCATTAAGTTCGACTTATATAAAAACATAAAAAAATATTTAAAAAAAAAAGTCGAAAAGAAATCCAATAAAAATTAAAAATAATTGTAAATAAATAAATAAAATAAAAAATAAAATTAATTTAATAAATAAACATAAGAATTTCAAACTTGAATTACATTAAAAGATATCAAAATATTCATAGTTTAGAGCCTAAGCTCAAAATTGATATAGAACTTAAGTTTCAAACATTTGCAACATCAAACCCAACTTCAAAATCAAAACTAGCACTAGCACTAGCACCATCAACGAATCCTCCATCCAGCTCATCAACACTATCTATATTTTTCTCAACTCCTTCAAAGGATGGTTCTTCAAGATGAAGATTGTCATTTTCTTTTGCAAGATTGTGCTCAAGCAATCTTAAATTGCTATGAACAAACACAAGATCTGACAACTTTTTGGCCCCTAGTCGGTTTCTCTTATTAGTATGGATCAAATCATGCGTGCTCCAATTTCTTTCGCATGCAGAAGCACTGGCACATTGACTGTGGACATGCATGGCAAGCTTTTGTAACTCTGGAGTAGAAGAACCATACGTCTACCGCCATAAATGGGGATCCATGCTAACAATGTCTTCTTGTGCCGCTTTAAACCACTCGGCTACTCTCCCCCAGTGTTGAGACCACTCGCAGGCACAATCTCATTTACTGACACTTTCTCTCACAAGGGCTCATCGGCACATTGAATCTCGCAGAGTGCATGCCTTAAGGGGTGCACTGGGAATGGGGTGGGATTGGCTTGTGGCACTTTGCGAGAGATATTCTCATACTATTCTATCACGCATACATCCCTTCATGCAGCCTTCATACCTCCTATGATGTCTCCTTGAAATCTTGAAACCCTGAAATATGGCTAAGTTTGAAACCCTGAAACCCTCGAATCTGACTAACTCTGAAATATGATAGGATCCTCCAAAACCTAGAATTTGCATTATAGCTCCTAGCGGTCCGAAACCCCTCTCAAACACCCTGAAAGTATATAAATAAAATATAACTTAAAGTATAAGACATAAACTTATACTTAAATGTTTATTTTATATATATACTGTTGGGTCCAAACATGAAATTCGCCGAACAGGGCGAACTTAAGCGAATTTTTAGTGAAGGGCATTAAGTTCGCCGAATTCCGAATTTTTAGGTAAAAATTCGGCGAACCCTGTGACTATGGTCCGAAGGATTCCTTTGGAAAAGAGAAGTCAACAAGAAAAATCTGAAGGAAATGAAGAAAATCAAAAAGTCCGAGGAAATGGACCAAAACAAAGTTGCCGCGGAAATTTGAAATCACAAAAAAAAAAAAAAAAAAAAAAAAACCCGATAGAATAATACAAAGCAAAGGAAAATCCAAAGATGGGAGATGACATAAAATCCGCAGAACAAGAAGTCCGAGGAAATCAAGATGAAGCCAAGACAGAAACCCGAGGAAAATAACAGCCGAGAAAATCCAAAGCTTCGGAAAAATAGTCAACAAAAAAGTCTAAGGAAATGGAATGAAAGGAAGGGTCAACAGGAAATAAGAAGACCAAGGAAAAGTTAGCCAAGAGAATTCCGAAAGAATTATGCAAAGGGGATAGAAATAGATAATCCGCGGGAAGTTAGAACAAGATAATCCCGAGACTAAATATAGATAAGATTATCCAAAAATAGAATCCTACCAAAAATAGACACGAACAGGCAGACCAAAATAGGAGAAAATACATGCAAACAAGGGCTATTTTTGGTGGATTGCTAAGTTTCAGTTGACCCACAGTTTGACTAGTCAAAGTCATGTTTCTCCAAACGTTCCAGCAATCCGAGTGGAGCTCATCTATTGACTCTTAACGTGGAACTCCATGCACAAGCAAATTCAAACGTATGATTCCACCTTCCAATTCTAGCGCCAAGGACTTTCATGCAAAGTGGAAGAAGACAAAATAGACTTTTTGTAAAGGCTGAGTTGGACGGATTTAGCCTTTCTTCTATTTTCAGCGCCATCTCTTGGCTTTTTTGTAATTTTCTATATTAATGGTTTTTCAACCTTGTAAAAAAAGATCCCTCTTTTGGCAAGAAAACTTCTGTCAAAGTTTGTGTTGTAACCTTTTTCAGAATCAATAAGAAGAGGACTATGTTTTTTCAATTTCCAACCGCTGGTATAGGGTACTTTTGTTATAGATTTGCCCAAGTGAAAGATTTTCCTTCTTCCTTGTCCAATCCGGATTCGTACCTAGTTACTAGTTGGTCATTTATGCAGGTCATGTTCTGTGTTTGAACGTCTTTTGTTGAGTTTATAGTGTATATTAGTGGTTGTTTAGTGCCTTTTCATCAGGCCTATTTCTACGTTTCCCTCAAACTTAGATCATTAGACAGAACCTTTTCATGAAATAATTGTGTATTGATCAATTGGAGTTGAAATTCTGCTTCTTCCTTGTCTGAATCAGTGTTCTTAGAAGCTCGATTTGAGTGGATCAAGCAAATTAGGTCTATCACCGCTTTAGCTAGGATTTCCTTTTAAGTTCTTTCTTCCCTTTTTCCCAGGCAGTATATAGCGTAGAAGTTGAGATCCTCATTGATACATCTTACAGGAACCAACGTTCTCTAGAGGTTCTTCTCACCATTGAGTCACCCACCCTCGTGAGAAGATTCCATTGTTTCAACTGGAGAGAGGATTAGCCATTTCAACACGTCTTCGATCAGGGTGCAACTCCAAGTTGACAACAATGATGATGGGGTTAGTGAAGGACCTGAGTATGCTGTTGATTATGCGCATGAATGTTATTGGCACATTTTTCAAGCCAAAGGGCATATCCAAACATTCGTACAATCCTTCCTCGGGTTTGAATGTTGTCTTCCAACCCTCTTTGAGATGGACTGGAACTTGAAGGTCACCTGACTTTAGGTTGTTCTTGGTGAAATATTGTGCACCTTGGAGCTGGTCAAGAAGGTCGTTAGCATGTGGCAGTGGATATTGATTCTTCACCATTATCTTATTGAGCGCGTGATGGTTTTCCATACATTTAGGCTAAGTTATCTAATATCCCCCTTCAATGACTTAAACTAGATACAATCCCAAGTTTATCTCTAATGTTGACATTTTTTTTTCCCAAGTGGTTTAGTCCTTATATCAGCTATCTACTCTGTTGTAGGATAATAATAAAGACAAATGTCTAAATTATAGACCAATTTTTGAATGTAATGGTGATGAACTTCATTGTGCTTGATTCTGGCATGGTAAATCGAATTCTTCGCCATCTTGAGAATATTCTAATTGTCACATAAAAGTGAGGTCGTTGTTGTTTGATCAAGTTGAAGGTCATCTAATATCCTCCGCAATCACATTGCTTCACAACCTATACTAACAACTACCTTATATTCTGCCTTGGTGGAAGATCAGGCAACTATATGTTGTAGCTTACTCTACCAAGAAATTACTCTTAAACCAAGGTGAAAACATATCATCTTGTAGACTTCTTATTATCAGTTGATCCAACCCAAATGGAATCAATATATATGGATAGCATGAATTTTGCTGATCTTTAATAAAGAATGCCAAATTCAAGGCTTCCTTTGACATATCAAAGGACTTGTTTTGTAGCTTGATAAGTCTGGTTGCGTGGTGGTAAGATAAATCAAATTGCGCATCAATTTCCAATACACTAATTCATTGACCAATGGCAAATCAGTATAAGTTGAGAGCTTTATCCCAACTTCCATAGATGTAGATGTTGGATTATATTCAATCATTCTAAATTTTTCCTAAACAACTTTGGCATAATTACTTTGTGATATAAAAATAGTATGGATCAAATTTCTAAAAGTCTACGCCTAAACAATAATGGAGGCCGAGATCTATCATATCAAACATAATGAATGAATGAGTTTTAATAACGTCCACGAGACCAAACAGTCTATGGGACCAAGTGTCAAGACCATTAGAAGTTCTTCAGATTTCTTTCGATGTCATCCCGCCTCTTATGAATCTTTACCAACAGCCGGGCCGTGTTGTGTAGCCTCTCTTCCTCAAATAGCTCACTAAAACTGCCCACATTCACGCTGTTATCCTGCTGCATACGGATATCCTTGTACGCATCGCACTCCCTAATGAAGTGTCGTTCAATTTCAACCGCTCTATCACTGCAAAAAATGCAAGTCCTATCTTCCCATCTTTCCTTGAGAACCGTCCATCTACCAGTTTCACACCTAAGATGGTGTGAACCGGTCCTCAATTGTGCCACTAGGAGCCTAGCTTTACCTTTAAGTTCGGCACTTAGGTATGCTTTATCCCCGTGCTCCCAAGTGGGATTGAACTCTTTGATATAATGCATTTTTTTACGCCCAATCTGATTTGTCCACATGGCAGTCCTGAATTATATTGGTCCCGCTTCTAATGATGGCAAGATCGTTGACATAAACAATTAGGATCACTGTGTCATCACCATTGATTTTGATGTAGAGATTGGAATTTGAATAACTTATTTTGAATCCCGAATCTCGAAGATAGTTATCAATTTTAGTATACCACACTCGAGAAGTTTCCTTAAGTCTATACAAGGAGTTAACCAACCAATAAACCAAATGTTCTTTTCCAGGAACTTGGAATCCTTGTCGCCAAACCATGTAGACCTTCTCCACCAAGTCTCCATTCAAGAAAGCCCTTTTA
Source organism: Torreya grandis (assembly GCA_037957365.1). Taxonomy (NCBI): domain Eukaryota; kingdom Viridiplantae; phylum Streptophyta; class Pinopsida; order Cupressales; family Taxaceae; genus Torreya; species Torreya grandis. The sequence goes on from JARHVA010001161.1 coordinate 2,246,743, forward strand.
ACATCCAGTTGATACATGTAGACCTTCTCCACCAAGTCTCCGTTCAAGAAAGCCCTTTTAACATCCAGTTGATACATCTTCCATCCGAATTGAGCAGCAATGGAGTTAACTAGCCGAAACATTACCATCTTTAAAATGGGGGCAAAAGTCTCTTCATAGCCTACCCCTTCCTCTTGTGTGTGTCCTTTTGTGACAAGTCAGCTTTATGCTTGTCCAAAAAACCATTTGATTTAAATTTGACTTTATAAACCTATTTACAACCAATTGGCTTCTTTCCTTGGGGCAATTCAGATAACACCCAAGTCTTGTTTTGCATTAAGGATTTGTTTTCCACCATCATGGAAGCTTCCCTTTCAAGTTTCCCTTTGGCCTTTTCAAATGTGCTAGGCTCGAATATGTGCAAAACAATAAAAGCAATTGAAAATTTTATTTGCTTACCACCCTGTACCATTTACTTTCTTGATCATGTAGATCGACCTTCTATTGCATGTGGAAATTCATCCTCCTGAAGGTCCTTCATTGTGGTACAATACCACTTTGGTTTGCTTTGTTGGCCCTTATGATCTAGCTTTTAAGATCAAGAATCACTTTGTTCTTCACCAAATCCCCCTAAAACTTGATTACTCTGATGTTTCTGACACTGAGCCCTATTTAATTTCGACACTAGAACTTGTTCCATAATTATCAACAACAGTTACCCAAACATTAGTATTTTTAGATTTACCATTATCTGATAAGAAAGGTATCTTCTCATCTACAATAACATTTTTATGAACCACAATTTTGTTCATATAGGCATCTAGTAACCTATGTACTTTTCACACTGTAACCAACAACCATTTATGTTTTCCACAAGGAGTTAGTGCAGAAGAAACACAACTGAAAATAAGAAAGTAAGGTTTTTTGCTTGACCATACTTCCTCGGGAGTGACTACCTGCAAAGCATTACAAGGACACCTATTAAGGATGTAGACTATTGTATTCACAACTTTTGCTTAGAACCAATATGGTACAATCCGACAGTGCATCATGCACCTTGTCACCTCCATAATTGTCCTATTTGTTCTTTCCATGAATACATTTTGCTGTGCACTGGACTGCCCATGTATACCTTCATTCTTGCAAAATTCATTAAATTGTTTTGAGAGGAACTCGCCTCCATTATCAAATCTGAGATCCTTGATCTCTTTACTTGTTTGTTTCTTCACCAAGGCTTTTCATGCTATGAAATGAGAGAAACATGATGACATACTTTTTCAGAAAATAGACCCACATTTTCCTGGAAAAGTCATCAACCATTAACAAGAAATACTTCGCTCTAGACAACGAGATTCATTGGACCATGTAGATCAACATGTACTAGATCCAAAAATCCCTTGGCGTGCCACATTTTATCAGTATCAAATGGGTGTTGACTTTGTTTCCCCATTTGACAACTTGCATATACATTATGGCTTCTTGAATGGATGGAAGTCCATCAACCATATTAGTCTAGCTAAGTACAGACAAATATTGATAATTTAGGTGCCCATACTTCTCATGCCAAAGTACACAAGTATTTTCTACTACTGCTAGTGCATGTGCATGTACTGTTTTGGGATCTACAATCAATACCAACTAAAATCACCTTGTTATCATGAAGAGTTGTGACCGGTTGCCTTCAAATTTTACCAAGTGTGCGATTATTAATTATTTCACTAATAGACAAAATATTTTTGTGCATATCAGGAACATATTGAACATTCTTGAAAGTATAACTAACAACATTATTCAATGTGACACAAACATCGACACATTTTTTAACATAGTGAGTCCAACCATCACCTAAAGAAACAAATTCACCTCTACTATTATCTTCAATAAAATTTACATACCAGCCTCTTTGACATGTATACTGTTGGATGTACCTGAGTCGAAATACCAAGTTGTAGACTCAGTTGACTGGTTTTGGGATTCAACAAATGTGAATTCCCTTGCCACCTCTTGTTCATCACCCTTAACAACATTTTCATGCTTTGATCTCTTTTGCCCTTTTGCCAAGTCACTCTGTCTCTTCCAATAATCTCTACTAAAATGTTTAGGCTCATGTCAGTAATAACATCTCCCTTTTGACTTTTTTGATGTATAATTACCACCTTTGGAAAAGTCATTTGATGAGCTGCTGGTGTTATGACTGCCTTTGCCTTTGACCCATTTATTGAATGCACTCTCTGTAGTATTTGAAGTTGATGTTTCCCCCTGATCCTTAGCTCTTTTTGCAAAAAGTGTTGATAAATTTTCGAAGTCAAGCTTATGGGTCTTTGCAATCAAATGAAGAGAGTCAACAAATGAATCAAATGTTGATGGCAAGCTTCGTAAGACCAAAGCTACCATATCTTCATCATCGATTGGTTTCTCGATAGTGGTCAATTGATTACTAACATCCTTCAGTCACAATAAACATTCAAAGATTGAGCACCCTTCCTACAAGTTAGTAGAAAACAAGAGAATTTTAAGATACAATAACTGCCCAAATTTTGATGTTTGGTATTTGGTTTTCATATGTGTTCACATTGTGAATGCTATGGTGGCATTTTGTACTTCTAGTACTAATGAGTTTACCACTAACAATTTTAGAAGCATTAAAGCTTCTTTATGCCTTTTATCATAATCTTCAGGACTAGCAACAAGTCTATGTTCTTTGTTTAATACAATTTGTTCAAGGTCTTTATACTCACATATGGTAAGCATTTTATGATTCCACAAACTATAATTTTGCTTCGTCATTTTTGTAGACTTTGGCAAAAGCAAATGTTGTATATTAGCCATCTTGACCACAAAACTAGACCACCTAACTTACTAAAACCATAGTTGCCAGGAGATGGGTGCAAGTACAAGTATAGGGAGACAGGTAAGGGTACTGGTACACCATTTTTCAAAAAAATAGGAGACAAGTACACGGAGACAAAAATATATATATATAATTAATATTAAATAAAATAAGAAAATTAAATTTTAAAACCTAACTAAAAAGTTTAAAAACTAAATGTAAAATAAAAACGATTTTTTATTAAATAACTATCAAATTAATATTAAATAAAATAAAAAATTTAAATTTAAAAACATAACTAAAAATTTTTAAAATAAAAACTAAATAATAATTCAAAAATAGAAAATTAAATATATTAAAAAAACTAAATAATAATAAAAAGGCTAAAGTTGAAAACCTAGAAACTAAAGTGAAATTTTAATTTTACATGCCTTCATTAGCATCCAAGTGTTGTGAGGACACTTGGACACCAATGTAGGGCATTGCCCTAGTTTTTAAAAACATAAATCATGGTGCAAGGCCTGCAGAGTGACTTCCCAAAGATTGCTGCTACAAATCCGACGATTGGAGTTTTTTGAATCTGACGATTGCTGCTACAAATATGGTAATGATATTCAAATGCAATTGCATTGATGGTAAAATGAATTGTTTATAGAGTTTTTTAAGGATAAAAATCATGCGTTTAGGATTAGGGAGAAAACATGATTAGGGTTTGTAGTGAAGACTCATACTTTCAATATGGAATGCCAAGGAGATGTTGAAAGTCTCAGGCAGATGTCTCCAGGTATGAGAGACATCTCTGTACCAATCTCCCATACCGGAGACGTGCCCAACACTCGAGATGCATCCTACAACATTGACTAAAAACTTAAAATCTCACAAATTGACAATGCAAAGTGAAAATCAACTTCAAATATTACTCCATGACACTATAGGATACAATGTGGCAAAATTTGAACTCAAGACATCTTTTGGATCAAAAGTTATGGATTTACTACAGTCCGTCGGGCTTAGGATGAAAATTTTGAGAAAAGAATGGAGTCTAAACTTTTATAGAACTTTATGAAGCTGAAAACCTTTAGAAATTTTTAAAACTTCATATAAAACTTTATAGCAAAACAAACTTTCAACGCAATATTGAGTAAAACGACTTCAAACAACTTACATCAAATCTGCTAAGCATTCTTTCACTCTTGAATGGAGACAATTACAAACTTATCAGCTATGATCTTTGCATACACAGTTATCGCATTCAAAATCCCATAGTGGGCTGAAAAGCATGTTAGGTACTTGTCACCACCCTAACAACGCAGCCACACCTATGATCTCTACTTCAACGCCACTCTACTCTGCTCCAATCCCATGTATTCAGATGCCTTGAGCAGCATGTCTATGCTTATTAGACACCACTCAACAGCTCTGAATGCCTCCCGCATATTGAACGCCTCCCATTCAACAACAAACAAATGGAAGTTGACAATTTTTTTCTTGGGGTGCCTACAAACAGTTAGAAAGTGCTTCAACTCTTTGTTAGATACAACAAAACTCTCCACAGTCACAAGGTTTTGCAAATGTATTTCTTTGATACCATATGAACTATATTATTCAAGCCGCATATTACATTTCCAAATGCTTAGCTATATATAATGTTGGCAGCTCATAACAAACTTCTACAACTGTGTAACAAGCACACAAACAAACAAAGATTAATGCTTACAATGGGAACCTAATCTACCTTATTGTAGTGTACCCAACAACAATAGTTTTCCGTACATTTTAAGCTAATTTATCTAAGAGTCTATGCACAAATGCCACGAGCCATTTTTCTTTGGCGTGAGGACAATGGTTACCACAAGGAGAAGAGCTTGGCCTGAATTTGCCTTGATCAATAAGCCTTGGATCTTGCAGATTTCATTATTCTCCCAAATGGATTTGCAGTACAATGGGTTGTTTGGAAGAGGGCTTCCAGGAACCAAATCAATTTGACGTTTTACCTTGCAATGTGTAGGGAAGACTTTAGGTTCTTCAAAGAAGTCTTTGTATTGGTGCAATAAATTGTCAATATATTGTTGTTGTGATGCTGGCGTGACATGATGTGTTTCCAATTTATGTTTTCTCAGATGGTGGACCATGAGCAATATGAACTTTTGCACACGAGAAACAATCTTGTCACATTCCCTGGCAGATACCCAAGTGACTTAGATCAATGGAAGAGACTTCAAGATTTTGAAGATGTGGTCGCTGACTTTGATGGACTAGCGTTGTGGTTTACCTTTGTAGGTACCATCGTGGTCATACACACCGGGCTGAGTAGAATGTCATAGACTTCCAATGGCATGGTGTTGCAAGTGATTGAATCAAGCATGGGTTTGATTCCACACTTGAAAGTGCATTAGAACCGAACATTAATATCTTTTCCTTGTTTTAGCCATCACAAGGAGTATGGACGAGGATGTGCTTCAATGGTAAGACCCAGACATTGAATATCATCTTGCACAATGATGTTCTTTTGGCTTTGCACAATGATGTTCTTTTGGCTTCCACTCTCAATGATGACATGAAGGGGCTGACCCATGACCCAACACTTTGTGTGGAAGAGGCATTCTCATTCCTCGAAATTGTTGATGGCAAAGGCGTTAGCGCCTAGGCAAGTAGCATCTGGATCAATGTCTTTTGCTTGCGATGGACCTAATTTAGATTACACAATCAAATATTGTTGTGCTACACTCATAATAGTTGTGCACACTTGCAGTGTCAATTGCACCACTTGCTGCCTTGTTTTTTTATTGCCTTTGTCTAATGCTGATGGTGTTGGGGCATTTTGAAGTTGCATAAATGGTTTCTGTTGTTCTCCTTTGTGCGTTGTGTTTTGCTTCTATGCAAGAGAGTTTGATGTTGCATTGGGTGCAGGCTTGCTCTTACACGCGACAATGGACGAAGATGAAAACTTTTGCTTCCCATTGGCTTTGGCCTCAATCTTGGTGACATTGCAGTATGCTTTCCCTATTATTAAAATAGACAGGGTAGAATATAAAACAATGAACAAACAAGAAATAAACAACATAGAATAGCACATTCAGATTTAACATGAAAAACCGGGCAATGTACCAAGGAAAAACCACAGGGCAAAGGTCTCTCTTAGTATTTGATTAATCAAGAATAACTTGTTGTTACAACAATGGCTGAACACTCTCTAGCTCCAATTACAAAACTGCATTTGGTTTCCTCTTGCACTAAATATGATGCTTATTCTCTCTACAAAACTCCTAATACACGAGTTCATTTTATAGAAGGATAATAGGTTTATTTAATATTGAGTGTGCACCCCACCATCCTCCACCATAGTCACCGCATTTGAATTCGTGTTCGAATTTGCCGAGGAAAAAATTCAAAACTAAAAAAATTGAGATAAAATTCGTGATTAAATTCGGCTGATAGAAATATACTTATTTTTAAAAATATACCAACCCACCATAAAAAAAAGATCACATTTCATATAAATAAACATGTCAAAATAACTTTCAAGTTTCCACCAAGTATCTCATTAAAGTTATTAATGTTTTGTTCAAAATGATTTAATAATAATCTGCTTTCCTAAATTCCACATTGACTCAAAACAAAAGCATACAAGGAAAATCAGACTCGGGGTTTTCATGTCATTTTCAAATAGAACAAAGTCTGTCCAAAATTTTAGACTCCAAAATTTATCCTAAAATTGATTGAAATAAACAAACTATGAAAAATTTGTTGGATACTGAATACTGAATTTAATAATGAATTCAAACGAATTTCAAAGATTTTCTTCGACGAATTTCAAACTTCTACAATTAAATTCGACGAATGTGGTTGCTATGTCCTCCACTAAGAGGTAAGTAGCCATCCCACTTTCCTCCACTAAGAGGTAAGTGGCCAACCCACTATCCATTTTATAATGTCGGTTGACTAAGAAAACTGAATTCATATTACCACAATATCCCACTTGAAGTCAGATTTAAACCTACGAATAACTCCTCTTACTAAAAGACCAATGCCCATGCTGCCTATGATCAAGTAATGTGCAAGCCTAGAGAAGTTCTGCATCAAATGAACTTCTCTGTACCAACGGGCTTCGTCAACATATCTGCTGGATTTATATCTGTGTGTATCTTGGCTAAAGAGATCTGTCCTTCCACCACATCATGTACAAAATGATATTGTGCATCAATATGCTTTAATCTGGGATGATATGTTGGGTTTTGTGCTAAGTACAAAGCACTCTGGCTGTCACAATGTAACACCATGTTATCCTGCTTCACTTGCCATTCACCCAAAAGTCTATGAAGCCAAATCCCCTCCTTACAGGCCTACGTCATTGACATATATTCTACTTTAGTAGTAGACAAGGCCACTACTCATTGCGACTCTGAGATCCAACTAACTACACTCCCTACTAAGGAGAAAATATAACCCGTAGTAGACTTTCTCCTATCTCTGTCTCCACCAAAATCTGCATCCACATATCCATCAACGTAAAGACTGTTCCCACTATAACATATAACAATATCAGAAGTGCCCCTCAAATACCCGAGAATCCACTTCACAGTGGTCCAATGCTCACAACTTGGATTCGCCATCTAACGATTGACTAGTCCCACTGCTTGTGCAATGTTTGGTCTGGTGCACACCATGGCGAAGATAAGACTACCAACTTGTGATGAGTATGGTACACAAGACATTAGCGTCCTCTCCACTTCGGTGCTAGGGCACTGCTTCAAAGACAATTTAATATGAACATCATATGGGCTACTAACTGGTTGTGCATTCTGCATATTGAAGTGTTGTAGAACCTTTTCCACATAAGTCCTCTATGACAACTATATCTCCCTGTTCTTTCTATCTTTGTGTATCTTCATCCCAAGAATCTGATTTGCACCTCCTAAGACCTACACCTCAAACTCCCTAGCAAGCTGAGCTTTTAATTTGATGATCTTTTGCATGTTGGGACCTACTACCAACATATCATCAATGTACAAAAGCAAAATAATGAAACTGCCATGTGCATACCTCTGAAAATAGGCACAACGATCAACGTCGCATCTGCTAAAACCCAAGCTCATCATGAAGGAATCAAATTGCTAATACCATCACCTTGGCACTTGTTTCAAACCATATAGCAATTTGTTCAACCTGCAAACATGATTCTTCTTGTCTCTTTCCTCAAAACCTTCCAATTGTTGCATATAAATCTCCTCAGAAAGATCACTGTGCAAGAAGGTTGCTTTAATATCTAACTATTCTAGCTCCAAATCTAGACTAAAAACAAGAGCTAAAACAACTATTAACTGTACTTAACTGTACAACAAGGGAAAAGATTTCATTAAAATCAATACCAGATCTCTACGCATACCCCTTGGCTACCAACCGAGCTTTATACCATTCCACATTATCATTAATGTCTCTTTTCAGTTTGAAGACCCACTTGTTTCCAATAACTTTCCACCCCTTAGGCAATGGCACAAGCTCCCATGTCTTATTTTTATGTAGAGATTCCATTTCCTCCTCCATGGCAGCTCTCCATTTGCTTGCATCTTCAACTTCGCATGCCTTCTAAAATGAGCTAGACTCACCAACATCAATAATTAATGCATAAGCTGAATTACAACTAGGAGAATACCTTTTCGGTGGTTTGGTTACTCTAGTAGATCTCCTCACAAAGTGTGATGTGTCACCCTGTGGCTCATCGGGTTGTTGTTCACCCTGATTTTGATTGTAATCCTACTGATTTTCATGGACAGGTGGCTGATTTTCATCTTGCACCTCCATATCAACATCATACTTTTCCACCTCTACTGGAACAACTATACTTTGTTGTTCGTTACTTCTTTGCACTGATTTTTCATTAAAATGAACATCTCGGCTAATAACTAGCTTGCGGGTAGCAACATCCCACAACCTGTACCCCTTTGTACCATTTGCATAGCCAAGAAAAATACATTTCGTGGACTTTACATCCAGCTTATTCCTTCAATCTTTAGGAATATGAACATAAGCATCAAAACCAAAAACATGAAGAAAAGAATAATCAACAGGGTTACCCATCCATACTTCTTCAGGGATTTTAAGATCTAGAGCTGTAGTGGGTGATCTATTAATCAATAAATAGGTTGTAGAAACAACCTCAACCCAAAATTTCTGCTCCAAACTAGTAGTGCTCAGCATACATCTAGATTGCTCCATGCTTGTACGGTTCATGCGTTCAACAACACCATTTTGTTGTGGTGTTCTAGCAACAGTCAACTGCCTTGCTATGCTATGCTCACTGAAAAACTAATTAAACTCATTTGAGCAAAATTCCCCTCGGTTGTTTGTTCTAGGACATTTTATTGTCTTACTCTTCTGGTTCTCTACTAGAGCTTTAAACTTCTTAAAACAAGAAAATACATCATATTTCTTCTTGAGAAGATATATCCACACCTTACGAGAGTAATCATCTATAAATGTAACAAAATATAATGAACCCCCTAAAGATACAACAGGTGCTTGCCAAACATTTGAATGAACTGTAAGATTCTTTGTTTCTAGTTGTGCATCTAGAAAAACGAAGTCTTCTATTTTCCATACAAACAATGCTCACAAAAATTCAGATCTAGTGATTTTATACCTAGGAGAATGTTTCTATCCAGTAGTACCTTGAGACCATGCTCGTTCATGTGGCCGAGCCATTGATGCCAAGTTGACAATGACTCCATTGCCTTATTCAACACCACTGCAGCCTCTCTAGTACAAGTTTCTCCAACTAGCCTTTAGAGATTGCCAACCTTTGCTACCTTGAGAGAGCTCTTTTTCCCACTGAATCAGTAACCATGCTCATCGAACACTCCAACTGACAACAAATTTTTATTCAAGCCTGGTACATGTCTGAAATGCTGAATAGTCCTTACTGCCCCATCAAACATCTTGATTCTAACTTCCCCTTCACCAATAGCTTTGTATGGGTTGTCATTTCCCAAACCACACCACCATCACATGACTAGTAAGAAGAAAACCAGTCCCTGTGAGGAGTCATGTGAAAAAGATGCTCCATAATCAATAAGCCAAACCAGACAACAGTTCTCCATTTTCCAACGGTGCTCCATCTTTTGTTGTATTTGCCTCGGATGGCCGCAAGCTAGGATTTTCCTTGTTCACCTTCAACACTATGCAATCCTTTCTGGCATGCCTTGATTTTCCACAGTTCTAGCATTTGACACTTTTTTCCCCTTGGATTTTGATCTAGTTTGTCCACGCTTAGTCTTCCATCTTTTCGCAATTTTGCCCCTTACAACAAGAGCTTCATTAGAAGAACCTTGAGATGTCTTCCACTTTGATTCTTCAGAAATTGCCGCAGTCACTACATCTTCAAAATCTAGTTTCCCTTGCAGTGTTGAGTTACTAAGTGCCATAACTCGTTGATCCCAATATTCAAGCCAAAAGCACAATAAAATAGCCACCTTGTCCTCTTCTTCGATTTTCACCTCCACTAAAGCCAACTTGCTAATCAGTGTGTTGAAATCATTGAGATGCTCTGCAACTAATGAACTGTCAAACATCTTTAGGTAATTTAGCTATTGACATAACAAAATCTTGTTTGTTAATGACTTGGTTTCATACATCTTTTCGAGCTTATTCCACAAGTCATGTGCCGTTTTCTCCTCCACAACATTGAACAAAACTGAATCAGCTAGAGATAACTGGATTGTAGCCCTTGCCATGGCATCCTTCTCATCCCAATCCCTCTGATCCATGGCTACAGACACAACCCCTTTGAGAGCTAAGGCACATTTGTCCTTCACCAACAGGTCTTGAACCTTTAGCTTCCATACAGTGAAATTGGAACCATCAAATTTCGCAACCTCAAATTTGGTAACTGTGCTTCCTGACATTCTTTACTTCTCACAAAAAAAAATTCTGCACTAAACCAAACTAACCAAGCTTTGATATCAACTGTTAGAAAAATAGACAGTGCAGAAATATAAAACAATGAGCAGCAAACAAGAAATAAACAACATAGAATAGCACACTCAAATTTAACATGGAAAACATGACAATGTACCGGGAAAAAACCACAGGGCAAAGGTCTCTATTGGTCTTTGATTAATCAAGAATGACTCGCTATTACAGCAATGGCTGAACATTCTAGCTCCAATTACAAAACTGCATTTGGTTTCCTCTTGCACAAAATGTAATGCTTTTTATCTTTACAAAACTCCTAACACTTGAGTTCATTTTATAGAGGATAATAGGTTTATTAATACTAAGTGGCCACTCCACTATCCTCCACTAAGAGGTAAGTGGCCATCCCACTTTCCTACACTAAGAGGTAAGTGGCCACCCCATTATCCTCCACTACAAAAGTGCATGTAGTACAAAACCATTTTATAATGCTGGCTGAATAATAAAACTGACTTCATATTCCAACAATGGATGAAGAGGAAAACTTTTGCTTCCCCTTGGCTTTGGCCTCAATCTTGGCAGCATTGCGGTATGCTTGCCCCAATGCGTCAGAAGTCTAATTCCATCTTGGCGCACATAGAAGGTGAGTGTTCATTTATGTACATAAACACCCTATGTTGATCCATTGTTTTTTCATGCATGCATGCAACGTGGTCAGGGAATGTGTTGTTGTAGTCTTGAATTGACTGCTCCTTGTCTTGGCCAAACTACTGAAACCTCATGTACTCATCCTTGTTGTGTTTGAGGGGGAAGTATTTTCTCTGCATGACATTGACAAAGTTGTGCCATGTGTTGACATGATCAACTTTGTAAGCTTCTCACCAGTGTGCAACTAAGATGGACATCTTTAGCGCTGTGAATCAGATCCTCTTTGTGTCACTGAAGTGGTTGACGAAGCAGTAGGCCTCCAATTGTCGAATCCAACTATCCAATGCCATGGCATAAATTTTACCTTCCGACACAAGAACGTCTAGATTGATTTGGACTTTGAAAGTGGTTTGATGTTGACATGGAGGATTCATACACGGTGTAACAGGATGAGACGTTGTTGGTCCGAGCTATATTGTGAGTTTGCATAATTGGCCAAATAGTGCAGTGTGCTGCTCCTTGAGAGCATTCCAAATGACTTGCTAGACGTTTGGGGATGCATCAAAAGGTTGTTTCTAGGAATCAGCCATCTTACTTGTGTCGATGTTCTTCCAGGTACTTTGAAATAGAACCAAGTGGATGTCCTTTTTGCTGTTGTGCTCCTGTGTTTATAGACACATGAAAGTTCTTTCTCTGATACAAACGATGCTTACCACGGTGCTTAGGATGGTGGCACGGAGGACAACCCAATAACTTAGCTAATATATCACTGAGCTATAGAGCACACAATAGTAAACAAAAGTAATAGTAACCATTGCTCATTAGTAAACAAAAACAATAGTAACCAGTGCACATTCGTATGTGTGTGTTCAGCAGAATATTGCTACTTCTATTCAACGATAAATGAACAGGATATGACACATATGTTGACAATGTGCAGCAAAGCTGAGAATGAGGATTCTCGTGATCAAAAAATGGGAAACACTTCCAAACTGATTTGCCCAGACTAGAATGTGAACAGATGACAACTTGATGCTTGTTTCCCTTGGGTGGAATGGTTTACATTAAATTACTGCAAGAAAACAGAACGGTTCAACTTCTACAATGGATGACGATTCGCCTTCCTATAGGTGTGACAGTTGGACTTCCATGTGCGCAGTATGCTGACAAGAGCATTGGCATGGCACAACATGACGTGAAGACTCCATGTGGATGTTATGTGTTCTGGATATTCTGCGTGAGAATTGGGCTGCGCAGTATGTCTGCGGATGTTGCAAGGATGGCACAAGTTGGCACAGACTACATAGAATGCATAGGCGTGTGTGGGGTGCATAGGGCTCTGAGAGTTTGATCATGGACTGATGCTGCTGCACTTAGATTAGTAAGTACCATGAAGCTCATCGAATTCTTAATGCAATTTGTCAGAACTAATTGCCATGCTTTCCTAAAATTTTAAAGAATTATTAAACCACAGATCCTAAATGTTCTTTTGCTACCAAGTTCATTACAAGGGTTGAAAGGTCCTTTGATTCTTGCCATGTGCAAAGTTTTTATTATCCTATGTCTGACTTGTGTCTGCCACAGGTTGCCACCATTTACAATTTGAACCTATCATTTTTTGGCTAGCATTGCTTTTTGTGATTCAATAGTACTAATACCGAGATGTCATCTATCCTTGGGTCGGATACATCTGTCCCAAGGCACTGTATAAATTCCCTCTTGCATTGGTTTATTTCTTCCATAGCAACTATTTTAACATTCATTCTTGTAAAGGAAACTTCAAGCTGAGTAAAATATGCTGCCTGTTGCTAGAATCATGTCAATCGCTGACAGTTCCTTTCCAGGCAAAAGTCTCCAATGGCTCGATAAGTATTTTCTTCCTGTATTTTTCTAACGCCACTGCCTATAGTTCAGCTGAGGAAAAAATCAATATAAAAGGGACAACCATATTTAACATGGCTTAATAATCTTCCAAAGAGGTCTAGCCAGGTTAGTATTGTGTCTTAGCCATTACATACTGCTTCTGTCCTTTCTGTGCCAATTTTTTCCCTTTAGGCTCTTACAAAGATATCTAAATACTAGATTGTAACTTTCTTGATTCAAGAGTGAGATCCGGGGTCAGAGCTGAATCACCTGCATATTGAAATGTTGTCTGTCCTCTGTGAGAAAAATCCCTTTCATTTGCCCTTGAATCCTTGTAGCTTCCAAAATACATACAAGTGTGGTGCTAAAGGTCATCCTTAATAGAAGGATAGCTGTAACTGAATGTACCATGGGAAGCTGCCATTAACACCAACTCTAGATGAATATTGGGATAGAAGAGCAGCATGACCCTGGCAAAACCCTACCTAAAGCCCCACCGTGGAGCATCAAAGTCTATCTTCAGGAACAACGCTCTTTGATCTGTTTTTATGCCCCTAATTTGCTTGGCATATTTGCAATGATACATTGAGGAGGGTAATGGGCCTTGAAGCCATCAACCTCCAACTATTTCGTGTGGAGCCTTTGGGAATGAGTTTTATTAGGCCAGTATTGACAAAGTTAGCCATTTGATACTCGTGAAGTATTTCTTTGTACATTTATAATAAGTTTAGTGCAATTTCTGGCTAAAGCTTCTGTTGGAATTCTAGATAACTCATTATTTAGAGAGGCCTCTAGCATTTCTTCCTCCAGGACCTTAGAAAGGAAAAGCTGTCTCAAACAACAACACTTTCTTAGGGATTATAGGCTTGGGAATCTTTCTCAAACAAAGTATGGCTAAGAAACCTGATGATAATGTTGAGAAGAAATAGGTGCTAGCCTCTGGAGCAGGCCATAATGGTCCCCTCCAAATCAACTGGCGGAGGCATAGAAGATTACAGATTAACAGGATTTGAAAAATAGACACTACGTCTTACAGATTGGTTTGACAGCTTGACAAACTTCCAGAGGATTTGGGGGAAGTGCTGAATCTTAGAATTGTTAACTTATTCAGATCTCATGGTGAAGAATGCTTTTTCCAGTCCTCGAGCAGGGACTTCAGCAGTCACCAGAAAAAGTCAACATTATGTTCTAACTTTTGGAATGTTATGGAAGTTTCAAGGCTGAGTAGGGAGGTTTTTATTAGATTGACTATTTCAGACCTTCACCCCTATGACCTCTTCATACAGGAGGCTAACGTTTCTGGTTTTCATCCTCAGACATTGATGAGTTGAAGTTGATATGTCGAGTTTTTAAATGACGAGTCATGTAGAAGGATGCGGGGGAGTGGTGTGTATTATAGAAATTTGGTTAGTAAAGGATGGTATGGCCCATTGCTGCAGGATGACATTCATTTTTGTAGGCATTGAATGGGGTTTTTGCTAAGATACCAATTCGTCATATACAGAAGTAGAACTCGGCTTGGGAACGTACCAAATCAGGGTTCAGGTTTGGTCCTGCTTGGGTTTGTCTTGGGGGACCCAGGTTCGTTCAGGTTCTTCTGCAGAAGAATCCAAGCGAACCCGAGTTGCCTCGGACGAACCCAGGCAGAACCCAAGTGTAAAAACATTTTTTCTTAAATTTTGACATGAAGCATGATTAAAAATAATAAAAACATGCTGCAAATCTTAAAAGTTAAGTGAAAGACAAAAACATAAGATAACACAAAAGAAAAAACACTTACCTCTCATTTTCTCATTGCATACTTACCTTCCATTGCTGATTTAGGGTTGAAGCTTCATCGAGCAACACTCTAATCATTTTCTTACGTTGATTGAGGAGCCCATTTGCTACCAAGGTAAGATTTTAAACTTTTAAGTTATAGCTTGTATTGTTTTAACTTTTCTTTTGTCATTTTTTTACAAGTTATTTCTCTTAAGTTTGTTTTAATTATTTTTTGAAATTTTTTTGTTGGTTTTTAAACTTGCAATTAGATATACTACAATGTCAACAAGTTTTACCTGTGTGGGCCAAATCCAATTCAAAATAGATACACAATCACCACTTTGGAAATATATGACAATGATAAGAGTAGGTTTTAGGTGGTGGGGGGGCTATATTTGAAAATGCAATTCTTGTGATAATCAGTTTGTTAGCCCATATAGTCAAGTGAAAGTCCACTTATGTCACGTACCTAGTGTGGGTTTTAAAGGTTGCAAGGGGAAGGATGGTAGTCCGATGACAAAATAAAAAAATCCTTGAATACATCAAGTAGCAAGAAGATGCAGATGCAATTCATACCATGAGATCAACCCACCATTTGTCAAAGAAAGTCAAAAGATCAAGGAAGCCACTAGTTTCTCCACTCATGACGATTTCTCAGTTGTAATCGCAACACATCCATTTTTGGCAACACTCTAGGCATGAAGAGGTTTCTCCTCTTTCAAACAAAAGAACAAAATGACCATTGGAAAGGTCTTTTCAAAATGAGAGTAAGGATATTGTTGATGAGCATACCACATGTGTGTGTCTGCAAATGGATTGTCCTTCAATGTGGTTAGATCACCATATTGACAAGAAATGATAAGAGCAATCAACGAGGCCCCAGAGGTTTACAAAGGGACAAAGTTTGAGAAATTCCACACCACCCTATTGACACAGGAAAAAAACATGTTGAAGATTTTTTGAAGCCAACCAGGGATTTGTGGGCTGAAATGGGGGTCTCCATCATTTTCAATGTATGGAAAAACATGCTTCTAATCAATGTGGTTGCAATGTGCTTTGAAGGGGCAATGTTTTTGAAAGCCGTTGATTGTGAGGGGTGTGTGAAGGATGTTGAGATCATTGCCAACATCCTTTTCAAATCCATTGAAGCGGTGGAGCCTCAAAATGTTATTCAAGTTCTAAGGGGCAACACAAAATAATTGCAAGGCTGCGGGGATGTTGGTGGAGGTGAGGTATGGGCACATATTTTGGACACCTTGTGCTGTCCACTTGCTCAACCTTATGTTTCAAAAAATGGGGTGAAAAGTTGAGTGGATCAAGCAAGTGTATGCCGAGGTTGAGGAGATTCAGATGTTTGTCACCAACCATCATCTCTCTCAAGCCATCTTCATATCCTTCCCAACTTTGGAGCTGTTGAAGGTACTTATATATTTTAATTTTAATTTTAATTTAGTTTTAAAAGTTTAACTTTTTTAATTAGTACTATATTTTCATAAGTTTTTTAATTTTAATTTTTTTATAGGTTGTTGAGACCAATGTCGCCCCTCACACAATTGTCTTGAGATGACTTGCAAAAATGTGAGAGACACTTGGTAGTATGGTCGTTAGCCACATGTGGAGTGTATAGAGGGAATCAAGCAAAG
The DNA here is from genome assembly GCA_037957365.1 of Torreya grandis. Classification (NCBI taxonomy): domain Eukaryota; kingdom Viridiplantae; phylum Streptophyta; class Pinopsida; order Cupressales; family Taxaceae; genus Torreya; species Torreya grandis. Next base: position 2,263,378 of record JARHVA010001161.1, read on the forward strand.
AGCAGGTCCAAAGAGTGAAAAATATGATCCCAAATGATGATTGGTGGACCCATGTAGATTATTTGTTGAGTTTCACAGAGCCCATTATGAGTATGATTTGTTTCACTGACATGGCTCAACCATGCTTGAGAGAAATATATTATGGCATCAATTCAATGATTGAGAAGATGAAGGCCATCATTAATGCAAAATAGCAAGATCTCAAGGAGAAATTTTTCAAACAAGTGCATTCAATCCTTGTTGAGCGGTGGAATAAAATACCACCCCTCTACATCTTCTTTGTCCAGTGACTCCTCGGTTCTATAACATGGAGACCCTTTCTTTGCCAAAGAGGGTGCCAACATACAGGGGTGTCAAAGTGGTTGAAGGGTGTAAGCTGGCATTCTCTAATATCTTTCCCGATCCTGAGATAGAATACATGGTTATGAATGAGTTTGGGGGTTTCATTACCTCCCAAGGTCATAGTCTTGGTGCTTTTCCGGACAAATAAAAAAAGAATGCTCATATGTGGTGGTACCTCCATGGCCAAGGATCACCGAATCTACAACCTCTTGCAATCAAGGTCTTGTCACATGTAAGTTTTTTATTTTTTAAGTTTAAAAAAGGTTTTTAACTCTTTCTTTTAATTTTTAAATTTATGTTTAAGACTTGAGTTTTAACTTTCTATTTTTAGAAATTTGAATATAAGTTGTGAGTTCATCTTCTTGTGAGCGGAATTGGAGCACATACAACCTCATTCACTGTAAGGTCCCCTTTTGGGTTGAAACCAAAGAAAAAGGGTAAACCGTGAAATTCCAAAAATAACCTCAAACTCCTTGCACAAATCTAAATCAAACAAATCTGAATTTTATTGCAAATTCTGCCCCAAAACTGGAAATCGTCAATCTCCTTGGGCGACTAGGGTTTAGTGAAGAAAATTGATGCAAAACACTTCCAAAAATTCTGAAATTAATTCTATAGATGCACAAAAATATGCCAAAGCCAATGGTGCAATCAAATTTGAAAAAGAATGTTTCCTCAATTTTATTTTTGAATTTGTTTGAATATTTCAAAAAAAGATAACTCCCAAAATATGGCAAGTTTTACATCAAACGATAGCTCAATGGAATGCTAAAAATATCAGTTATTTATTAAAAGCAAAATCAGAATTTTCCCACCAAAGGAAGACCACCAAACTGAAGCTCCAAGCTCCCAACTAGGTTCCCCTAAGTTGAAACCCTAGGAATGCAGAAAATAGTCTTCACTTTAGTCTTCAAGCAAACAAACAAGCAAATCAGCACACTTGCAACTTCTGAAATGAAATTGCCTCTTCAAGACCTCCTTGAAACTCCAAGTGCCTTGATCAAGATTGGTAGCCACGTTCCAAAATTTGAAAATAGATGTAATTGACAAAAGATAATCTTCAAATGTCTCAAGAATTGATTTTATAATTCCTCCAAGGTGGGCGACCCCCTCATGGGGGTTTCTTAACAAAGATAGACCTCTTTTAGCCACTTGGGTCTTCCCCAAGTGTGGTGTCCACTTTTGGGTCCCTTCTTTTATGTCCAAAGTCATTAAGGACTATTAATTGAGGGTCAAGTCCTCATGAAAATGTCTTATTTTATTATCTAATTTACACCTCATAATATAGTAATTAAAAGTACTTGAGTATCAATTAAATAATAAATTACAATTAATAATTAAGATCATTGATTTTTAATTCCAAATGATTAAAATCACTCTCTAGCAACATCCTAAGTTATTACAAATATTCCCCTTGATTCATCCCTTAGGCCACGGGAAATAAAATAGGCTAAAGGTCTTCAAAAGGTTGATCAAAAGTCAACCCCCTAGAAAAGGGGACATTACATCCACTCACAAAAGCGCAACAAGTTCATAGAAACAAAGGTCGAGGAGTTGGTCTACATGCACTGTAATTTGCATCTTCTAATGCACAAGAACCCATAGTACAACGAGGGGACAACAAAGCATTGGGATATAGATAAGAGGACATTGACTTGGATGCTTACATTTCCCACCACTATTTAGTTGATATTAATACTCCTTTGGTAACGCATAACTTAGCAAGTAGGCGTTGCGTGAGTGGTAGTCCTTGTGGTTCTAATGAACGATGTTCTCAATGAAGAGTAAGATGATTATGAATATTAATTTTGATGTAATTAATTACTATTGATATTTATGATTAGCATGGCATTTGGCATTCAGTTAGTATTTTGTAGTTATTTTCATATTTTGTTTTTTATATGCATACTATGAGATCAATGTCTTTAATTTTCTATTTATTAGGTGTTATCACTTGAAATGTGCACCTGCTATCAACAACGTTTCGTTGTACAATGAGATCGTTCCCCAAGGTGTGGGACTCTTGTTCTCCTTGGGACAAACCTCTATAGAAGGCTGACTTCCTTCTAATCTGAAAGCATCTGATTTAGGATCAACATGTAGGACTAAAAGAGCTAAAATGAAATCTACTGTTAATACTAAGTTTAAAATCTGTTGAGGGTAAAAGGGAGAGAGGGGTTGTTGAAATGTAAAATGGTGATGCACCAAAATTAGACAGAGCACCTCTATCGGCCTTGAAGAACACACTACAAATTGTAGAGGACAAGAAAATATCACACAATCTCTAAAATGGACTCTTTAATTGCATAAGTAATTCGCACGGAGGTGCAAGACACAATACAACACCAAGAGGGATGACAAACAATCCACAAGTGGCGTCTGTATAAACCTATTTGCACACAACATACGACTTACAAGAGAGCCAATTTTTGCACAGAGGTGTTGGGGGATGGATAACAATGAGAGGGATGAAGATTATCCACAAGCAAAGATCAACAAATCACATAATGCACAAAGAATGCAATAAAATGGAGAAAGGCAAACTTAGTTCTCACTAAAATGCAAGGCTCAGGCGGTAAAGGGCTTATGGAGGACAAATTTTGGCAGCATTATTGTGCCTAGAAATGTCGAACATTGTATGTAACACCCGGGCTTTTATAGGCAATGGGAAGCCCACGGGTCGTTGATTCAGTTTCACCCACTATTGGGGTAGTTACAAATTTTGATGATGATTTGGAGAAGCAGTTGAGACTTTGACTGAAACGGATGGGTGCCCATGCTCAATCGTGACAGTCATGAATGGGGCGGCTCAACCACTCTGATCTCTTTGGGATTGCCATGGGCCATATCTGCACAACTATCTGCCATGCCACTTTAAAGTTGTAGTCGTACTTGGCGTCTCCCTAATCTTCATGTGCACGCTACCATAATGAATTAGCTAAATTCTAATATTTTTTCCACCCACTCTACGAGTTGTAGTCAAGCCATTATGCAAATCTCGCCTTTGACAGTTTTGACGGTCGTACGACCCATCAATTTTTAGTCGGTGCATTGATGATGTGGTGTTATTTCATTTGTTGTCTCCTTCGTTACTTGGTCAAGGCTTGTGCACTCGAGCCCTGCCACCTCCACGTGGCGGGCCATCATAGCCGCTTAGGTTCCCTGGGGTCTGATAAGAGGTCAGATCCTGGGGGGCTTCTCACTGGTTAGGCGCATGTAGGTGTCAGTGTGTGCCTGTTAGTCCGGGAGGAGCCCAGGCTAACAGGGGCCTATGTGTCGATCTAGGATTGGCTCTGGGCGCTGACATTGCTAACAACTTCTAATTTACCATGACCCTGACACATGCCACATGATCCAAGATGATTGGTTCCTGGTCTTTGGAAAATCCTGACAATTCTGACACCTTAGGAGTTCGACTCTGGGAGACTAATGCTAGGAACTTACTAAAAAATTAAGTGTAAAGCTGCTGAGACTCTTCGAGAAGCTGCCACTTGTCTCAATTCGATCAGATCGGAGCCCTGCTATGACTGACAACCCAAAAAACCATCAAGATGCCATCGAGGACCCATCAAATTTAACTTAGTCACCTCTTGAAATAGTCACCAGGAAAAAACCCCGAAATGGCTAGGTCTTTTGTTTTTTGGCTCTTGCGGACTTCGGGATATGTGGCAATTATTCAGAGTTTTTCTCTTTGCGCACTTCACTCGGCTTTTGCTATGGATCCTCGCGCTCACAAAAGTTCCGAAGACCAAAACATTCGGATTTTGTGTTGTCGGAACTTTTACTTCGAACTTAGCCTTTGTAAGTTTTGTCTGGCTTTAGCTTTGGCAATTTCTACTTCACAACTTTTGTTTGCATAATTTTCCTGAAGCCCTAAATACTTAGCCAATTCTTGCAAAGTCTTTGGATTCTCTGTTGTCGCGATTTTTGTTCAAAACTTCTACCGATGCATTGTTGGTCTTCAAAACTTTTGTTCGCAACAAAGTTCTGACTAATCTTTGCATAATTTTTTCGAAGACCAAAATTTTGAATAATCTTTACAAAGTCTTTGGAACTTTTGTTCGCAACAAAAGTTTCGACTAGTCTTTTTGCCAAAAAGTGCAAAGGCCAACTTTTTGAAAATGTACCAAGGTTTTTTCCTTCTTCACGACTTTTGATTGGATTTTGTTGGAACAATTGTTCCGAAGACCTAAGCCTTCATGAAAATTGTTGTCGTAACAATTGTTCTAACTAGTCGCGACACACTTTTTCCGAAGAGTAAAACACTTAGACAATTTTGCAAAGTCTTTGGGCTTTGTGCAGACTTTCCTTCGTGCAAAATCTCTGACTCATCTTTGACGAAAAGCGCGAAGTTTGTCTTTTGAAAATACACAGTTGACCATTTTCAGTTACCATGGAAGAGTAACATCTGTATTCAATTCAGAGTTTCAAGATCACCTAACAAGGTTTTCAAAGTTCAGTAGAAGTTTGACAAAAAGGGGCTACGTCAGAAATGCAAAAAGACTGTATTTTCAAAAGATAGCGTTCGCATTTTTTGGCAAGGAAGCAGTTTTTGCGCTTTTTGCCAAAGACGAGTTAGAGATTTTGCACGAAGGAAAGTCTGCACAAAGCTTGAAGACTTTGCAAAATTTGTCTGAGTCTTTTACTCTTCGGAAAAAGTGTGTTGCGATTAGTCGGAACAATTGTTGCGACAACAATTTTTGCAAAGGCTTAGGTCTTCGGAACAATTGTTTCGACAAAATCCAAGCAGAAGTCGCGAAAAAGGAAAAAGACTTTGCGCATTTTCAAAACGTTGGCCTTCGCACTTTTTGGCAAAACGACTAGTCGAAACTTTTGTTACGAACAAAAGTTCCAACGGCTTCTCGAAGATTATTCAAAGATTTGGTCTCTGAAAAATTGTGCAAACAAAAGTTCTGAAGACCAACAATGCCTGTACAGAAGTTCTGAACAAAAGTTTCAAACAAAAATCGCGACAGTAGAGAATCGAAAGACTTCGCAAGGATCGGCTAAAGTATTTAGGTCTTTGGGAAAACTATGCCAGCAAAAGTTGTGAAGCAGAAATTGTGAAAGCTAAAGCCCAACAAAACTTACAAAGACCAAGTTCAAAACAAAAGTTTCAACAACACAAAATCCGAAAGTTTTGGTCTTCGTAACTTTTGTGATCACGAGGATCCATAGCAAAATCCGAATGAAGTGTGTGAAGACAAAAGCTCCGAATAACTGCCATGTATCCCGTAGTCTGTAGGAGCCAAACAACAAAACACTTAGCCATTTCAGGGTTTTTTCTCGGTGACCATTTCAGGTGGCGACTAAGTTAAATTTTTTGGACCCCTGATGACATCCTGACGGTTTCCCGGGTTGTCAGTCATAGTAGGGATCCAATCCGATCAAATTGCGACAAATGACAGCTTCCCGGAGAGTCTCGACAACTTTGCACTTAATTTTTTTAGTAAGTTCTAGGCATTAGTCTCCCCGAGTCAGGGTCCTAAGGTGTCAAAATTGTCAAGATTTGCCAGAGACTAGGAACTAATCATCTTGTGCCATGTGGAATGTGTTAGGCTCCTGGAGAATCAGAAGTTGTCAGTGATGTCAGTGCTCAAGGCCAATCCTAGATCGACAAGTAGGCATTTGTTGGCCCGGACTCATCCCAGACTGACAAGCAAAGACTAACACCTATAGGGACCTAACCAATGAAAAGCCCCTCGAGATCTGACCTCTTGTCAGACCCCGGAGAACCTAAGCGCCAATGATGGCCCGCCACGTGGAGGTGGCAAGCTTTTGAGTGCACAAGCTAGGGCCAAGTAACAAAAGAGATAGTGAATGAAATAGTGCCACGTCATCAGTGCACCAGCTTAAAATTGATGGGCCGTTCGACCATCAAAACCGTCAAAAGCGAGTTTGCATGACTCGATTGCAACTCACAAAGTGGTTGGAAAAAATGACATAATTCAGTCGATTCATTATGGTGGCGTGCGCATGAGGAGTAGGGCGACGCCAAAAATGACTGCAACCTTAAATAGGCGTGGTGGACAACTGCATAGATATGGCCCATGGCAATCCCAATGAGATCAAAGTGGTTGGGCCACCTCATTCATGACTATCACAATTGAGTATAGACACCAATCCTTTTTAGTCAGAGTCTTCGCTACTCCCTCAAATCATCATCAAAATTTGTAACTGCCCCAAAAGTGGGTGAAACTGAATCAATGACCCATGGGCTTCTATTGCCTGTAAAAGCCCTAGTCTTACATTGTAAAATGGTAGATATTTCTACGCACAGTAATGTTATCAAGATTTGCCCTCCACGAGCTCTTTACTGCCAGAGCCTTACATTTTAATGAAAATTGAGTTTGCCTTTCTCCATTTTCTTGCATTTTGTGTGCATTTTGTGGTTTGTTGATCTTTCCCTGTGGATAATAATCGTTTGTCTCATTGTTGTTCATCCCCCAACACCTCTGTGCAAAACTTGGCTCTCTCTTGCAAGTCGTATGTTGTGTGCACATAGGTCTATACAGATGCCATCTGTGGATTGTTTGTCATCCCTCTTGATGTTGTATTGCATCTTGAGCCTCCATGCGAATTACTTATGCAATTGAAACATCCATTTTGGAGATTGTGTGATATTTCCTTGTCATTTGCAATTTGCAGTGCGTTCTTCAAGGCCTCTAGAGGTGTTTTGTCTAATTTTGGTGTATTACCATTTTACATTTCAACAATCCCTCTCTCCCTTTTTCCCTCAACAGATTTTAGACTTAAAATTAGTAGTAGATTTCCTTTCAGCGCTTTTAGGCCCACATGTTGATCCTAAATCAGATGCATTTAGATTAGAAGGAAGCCGACCATCTCCCTAGGTTCGTCCCAATGAGCGCAAGAGTCCCACACTTTGGGGGACATTCCTATTATTACAAAGAAACATTGATGACAACGGGTGTACATTTTGAGTGATAATTGTTTCTGGCATGCTTGATGGGACTTGTTTGATGATCCTTACATCATCCATTGAAGAATTTTGGTGTGTTCTTCAGTGTATCTTGCCTTTCAGGGGCGATTTCTTCAAATCCATGGCAACTCCAAGTATCAAATCTATTAGTTTAAGCAGTTCAAGTGCTTAAAGATTATCAAGGATTAGGATTTAGGTGATATTTTTGATCTTTTCCTTCTTTCGAAGAAATCTAATCACCTAGTGACTCTGTTGGTATGTACTTGCTCTTCAAGAAGCAGACCTGATTGTTTATTATTAAAAAATATCTCAATGGATTTCTAGTCTGTTTTAATGCTCTAACATGTCATTTTACCTTGAGAAATATGTATTTTCCCCTCATCTTTGTTCAACTGCATTTTCTATGTCCTATTATTCATATAAGATTGAAAATGATGCTAGTTTTATCCCAAATAGCCCTGTCACGACAGGATATCCTCATTCTCATAATAATTACCTCCCTCCCACCCCTGTTCAGCCTTCTTGGCATTATGCTCATACTTATAACCAATCTCAAGAAGGCTTCTTTGCTTCCAATCATCATGGTTATCCTCCTAGTCAACCCCACATATGGCCAATATTGTCGTCAAAGATATATATCGTTGAACATACAACAACAGTTAGATGCTGTTACAAAGGAACAGGAGTATGACTTGCAGCAGAAGGAGCTTGCTCATCAAGTTTATCTTTATCAGCAGGAGAGGGAGATGCAAGAAAGGTGTGATGAAGAAAGCTTGGCTAGGCAAATTGCAGTCAAAGAGGAGCAAATGCGTCAAGTGCTTAGTCAAGTGCAAGAAATCAGACCTCAGACAACCTCTATTCCTAGTTTCAGACAAACATGTCCCACCATAACTCATGGTCAACCCACTCAAAAAGAGGCTTCCACATTCAAGATCCCAAGCTTCAAGCAGAGGAAACCTTCTGAACTGTCAAGTCTCCTTGTTTTAAAATCCCAAGTTTTAGAAGTCCCTATCCTTTGAAAGACCCTGTTCTTGTGCCAACTCAACCTATTATCCCTCTGGAACAACCCTCCTCTCAAAAGCTCATTCTTCCTCATCCTTTGGAAGCGCCTCAAGCTTCTCAACCATGGCAACCTTCTTGGACCAAGCAGCCTGATTTTGAGATGCCCAACCTTGTTAAGGCCATTCCTACTTCATTAGTTGGACGCTCTTGTCCTTCCACTTTCTCCATTTTCAAAGGAGGATCCGTTGTATGAAGACCATTTAGATGAAGAGGAGGATATTTCAAATGAAGACGAAAAAATAATTATTGGTAGCCCTTCTTTGTGCCACTAAACCAGAAAAGTCAGACCTGCTGCAAGAAGAGGATGAGAATAAACAACTAGAGCAGCAGCGCAATGAGCAAATGGACAAGGATGGAAAGGAAGAAGATAGCCTTGATGATGAGAAGTCAATTTTCTTTAGTCAAGATTGCATTCAGGGGCATGATTATTTGGCACTCTCTTGGATGAATGGGCTTCCATTTAACATGGGTGAGGAAGAAGATCAATCTAGTTGGCATGGATTTGATCTCCATGAGGAAGAAGTGGTTCTTGAAGACGAAGGATTAAATTCCCTTCATGAGGCAGATTTTCAGACTCCTAACATGCTTGGGGAACTCTCTCTCTCCATTGAAGAAAAAGAAGCAAGTGCATTTCCTCTTACTCCAAGGGAGGATTTCAAGAAGGAGAGAGAGGTTGAGGCTATCAACTTCTTTGACGAGCTGCCACTTTACGTGATGGAGGACTTTGAGGATGAACATAGCGCTAAAAGAAAGCATATGCTTCAAGAAAAAGACCCTAATCAACTCGAGATCTGTTTGCAGATATCGACAAGTAACGAGGAGTTGCTCTCTCCATTGAAGAAAAAGAAGCAAGTGCATTTCCTCTTAATCCAAGGGAGGATTTCAAGAAGGAGAGAGAGGTTGAGGCTATCAACTTCTTTGACGAGCTGCCACTTTACGTGATGGAGGACTTTGAGGATGAACATAGCGCTGAAAGAGAGCATATGCTTCAAGAAAAGGACCCTAATCAACTTGAGATCTGTTTGCAGATATCGACAAGTGACGAGGAGTTGCAGGACTTGTTTGAGATCCTGAAAGCAGGCTATGTTCCTCTTCAAGGGGACTATAGTCTGACTAACACTAAAGAGTGCAGCTTTGGCAAACAAATCAAAAAAATAGAGAGAGACAGTCCATTAAATCTGCTTTCCCAAGGGTTAGATTTAGTTGGTACTGATTTGTTTGATATTTTCAAAGTTGGCTATCAACTCCTTGATAAGCTTGCAGATACTTGCACACTCCTAAAGGACAATGCATACATGTTTTGGTCTTAGCCTCTCAAGAATGAAGATTCATCTCCTTTTGAGGCCAATCCTTGAATCATACATGTTGTCTTGTCAAGAGGATGCCCTATCAAGTACCTGGTCTAGTTAGCGGCAAACAAGGATAAGTCATCATATGTCGTGTTCAATCTAGAGCACAACAAGGCCAAAATCAACTTGCCTATGCACTCTAAAACCATTATTTTTCCAATCAACTTATGTGGGTAAATGAGTTTGTTTTTGTCCTTGAAGAAGTATATCACCAGTTTGTTGAATACTCACTACTCCACCTCTGGTTGACTACCCTCAAACATGAAAAACATTCTAAGTTGAAAAGAAAGGGCAGCTATTTTGTAGAACCAATTAATGGCTTTGTTTAGATAGTCTTCTGATTGGTTAGTTTAGGGTAAGTTAGACGTTTTCTTTTACCTAAGTGCTTGCGTGCATGTTGTAAATAGTTTTAGTTGTTTTTATATTCCTCTAAGTGATTTTGCACGCTTGTTCTTGTTCTTGTTTTTTTTGTTTTGTTGCGAGGTGAGTCCAGTTTAGTTTATTCAGTAATAGCGCTGAGCAGGTTGCACCGTCAAGATATGAGAAGTTTTAGATGGTACTACGACTCCATGCCCAATGGATTGCTTCAAAGGCTACTGGTTTTTTGCTTAGCAGGCAAACAACCTGCATTGGTCGCCAAAATGTTGACCATTTTCCATCATCATAGAAGAGCAACGTTCGTATTCAGCTCAAAGCTTTGGGATCACCTAAAAAGGTTTTCAAAGTTCAATAGAAGTTCGGCAAAAAGGGGCTACGTTAGAAATTCAAAAACACTGTGTATTTTCAAAAGACGACCTTCATGTGTTTTGGCAAGGAAGCGATCTTTGCGCTTTTTGTCAAAGATGAGTCCGAGATTTTGCGCGAAGGAAAGTCTGCACAAAGCCCGAAGACTTCGTAAAATTTGTTTAAGTGTTTTATTATTTAGTCAAAGTGTGTTGCGACTAGTCGAAATAATTGTTGCAACAACAATTTTTGCAAAGGCTTAGGTCTTCAGAATAATTGTTCTAACAAAATCCAAGTAGAAGTCGTGAAGAAGAAAAAAGACTTAGCACATTTTCAAAACATTGGCCTTCACACTTTTGGCAAAAACACTAGTCGGAACTTTTGTTGCGAACAAAAGTACCGAAGACTTCGTGAAGATTATTCAAAGTTTTGGTCTTCGAAAAAATTGTGGAAAGATTAGTCGGAACTTTTGTTGCAAACAATAGTTTTGAAGACCAACAATGCCTAGACAAAAGTTCCGAACAAAAATTGCGACAACAGAGAATCCAAAGACTTCGCAAGAATTGGCCAAGTAGTTAGTTCTTCGGGAAAATTATGCGAGTAAAAGATGCGAAGCAGAAATTGCAAAAGCTAAAGCTCAACAAAACTTACAAAGTCTAAGTTCAGAACAAAAGTTCCGACAACACAAAATCCTAAAGTTTTGCTCTTTGGAACTTTTGTGAGTGCAAGGATCCATAGCAAAAGACGAGTGAAGTGCATGAAGACAAAAGCTCCGAATAACTACCACGTATCTCGGACTCTGCAGGAGCCAAACATCAAAAGACTTAGCCATTTCAAGGTTTTTTCCTGTGACCGTTTCAGGAGGTGACTAAGTTAAATTTAATGGGCCCTTGATGTCGTCCTGACGGTTTCCTGGGTTGTCAGTCACAGTAGGGATCTAATCCTATCGAATTGCGACAAGTGGCAGCATCCCTAAGAGTCTAGACAACTTTACACTTAGTTTTTTTGTAAGTTCTTGATATTAATCTCCCGGAGTCGTGCTCTTGTGGTGTCAGAATTGTCAAGATTTGCCAAAGACTGGAAACCAATCATTTTGCACCATGTGGCATGTGTCAATCCAAGTGCTTACTCAAGTGCAAGAAATCAGACCTCAGTCAACCTCCTCTATTCCCAGTTTCAGACAAGCATCCCCCACCATAACTCAAGCTCAACCCACTCAAAATGGGGCTCCCACATTCAGATCCCAAGCTTCAAGTAGGGGAAACCTTATGAACTGTCAAGTAAGTCTCCTTGTTTTAAAATCCCAAGTTTTATAAGTCTCCATCCTTTGAAAGAACCTATTCTTGTGCAAACTCAGCGTATTGTCCCTCTGGAACAACCCTCTCAAAAGCCCATTCTTCCTCATCCTTTGGAAGAGCCTCAAGCTTCTCAACCATGACAGCCTTCTTGGACCAAGCATCCTGATTTCGAGATCCAACCTTGTTAAGGCCTTTCCTACTTCATTAGTTGGACACCCTTGCCCTTCCACCTTCTCCATTTTCAAAGGAGGGTCCATTGTATGGAGAGCAAATGAAGACCTTTTAGATGAAGAGGAGGAGATTTCAAATGAAAATGATGATGAAATAATTATTGGCAACCCTCTTTGTGCCACTAAACCAAAAAATTCAGACCTGCTGCAAGGAGAGGATGAGTATGATCAGCTAGAGCAACAAAACAATGAGCAAATGGAAAAGGATGGAGAGGAAGAAGATAGTCTTGAAGATGAGAAGTCAATTTTCTTTCGTCAAGATTGCATTCAAGGGGATGATGATTTGTCACTCTCTTGGATGAATGGGCTTCCATTTAACATGGGTGAGGAAGATGATCAGTCTAGTTGGCATGGATTTGATCTCCATGAGGAGGAAGTGGTTCTTGAAGATGAAGGATTAAAGTCCCTCCATGAGGCAAATTTTCAAACTCCTAACATGCTTGGGGAACTCACTCTCTCCATTGAAGAAAAAGAAGCAAGTGCATTTCCTCCTACTCCAAGGGAGGAGTTCAAGAAGGAGAGAGACATTGGGGCTATCAACTTCTTTATGAGCTGCCACTTTACATGATGGACGACTTTGAGGATGAATAGAGCGCCGAAAGAGAGCATATGCTTCAAGAAGAAGACCCTAATCAGCTTGAGATCTGTTTGCAGATACCGGCAAGTGACGGGGAGTTGCAGGACTTGTTTGAGATGCTGAAAGCAGGGTATGTTTTTCTTCAAGGGGACTATAGTCTAACTAACCCTCAAGGGGACTATAGTCTGACTAACACTGAAGAGTGCAGCTTTGGCAAACAAATCAAAAAACAAAAGAGCGACAGTTCATTAAATTTGCTTTCCCAAGGGTTATATTTAGTTGGTACTGATTTGTTTGATATTTTCAAAGTTGGCTAGCAACTCCTTGATAAGCCTACAAATACTTGCACACTCCTAAAGGACAATGCAAACATGTTTTGGTCTTAGTCTCTCAAGAATCAAGATTCATATCCTTTTGAGGCCAATCCTTCAATCATACCTGTTGTCTTGTCAAGAGGATGCCCTATCAAGTACCTGGCCCAGTTAGCGGCCAACAAGAAGTCATCACATGTCGTGTTCAATCTAGAGCACAAGATTGAGCATCAAGAAGGCCAGAATCAACCTACCTATGCACTCTAAAACCATTGTTTTTCCAATCAACTTATGTGGGTAAATGAGTTTGTTTTTGTCCTTGAAGAAGTATATCACCAATTTGTTGAATACTCACTGCTCCACCTCTGGTTGACTGCCCTCAAACATGAAAAACTTTCTAAGTTGAAAAGAAAGGGCAGCTATTTTGTAGAACCAGTTAATGGCTTTGTTTAGATAGTCTTTTGATTGGTTAGTTTAGGGTAAGTTAGACGTTTTCTTTTACCTAAGTGCTTGCGTGCACATTGTAAATAGTTTTAGTTGTTTTTATATTCCTCTAAGTGATATTGCACACTTGTTCTTGTTCCTTGTTTTCTTTGTTTTGTTGCGAGGTGAATCCAATTCAATTTATTCAGTAATAAGGCTGAGCGGGTTGCAGCTAGGTTGCACCGTCAGAATATGAGAAGTTTTGGATGCTACTACAACTCCATGCCCAATGGATTGCTTCAAAGGCTACTAGTTTTTTGCTTAGCACGGAAGCAGCCCGAATTGGTCATCAGAATGTTGGCCATTTTCCATCACCATGGAAGAGCAGCGTTTGTATTCAGTTCAGAGCTTCGGGATCACCTAACAAGGTTTTCAAAGTTCAATCGAAGTTCGGCAAAAAGGGGCAAAGTCAGAAATGCAAAAAGACTGTGTATTTTTGAAAGACAGCCTTCATGTTTTTTGGCAAGGAAGCGGTCTTCGTGCTTTTCGTCAAAGATGAGTTAGAGATTTTACATGAAGGAAAGTCTGCACAAAGCCCAAAGACTTCATAAAATTTGTTTAAGTGCTTTACTTTTCGGAAAAAGTGTGTCGCGACTTGTTGAAATAATTGTTGCGACAACAATTTTCACGAAGGCTTAGGTCTTCAGAATAATTGTTCTAACAAAATCCAAGTAGAAGTCGCGAAGAAGGAAAAAGTCTTCGCACATTTTCAAAACGTTAGCCTTCGCACTTTTCGGCAAAAAGACTAGTCAAAACTTTTGTTGCGAACAAAAGTTTCGAAGACTTCGCGAAGATTATTCAAAGTTTTGGTCTTCGAAAAAATCATGGAAATATTAGTCGGAACTTTTGTTGAGAACAAAAGTTTCGAAGACCAACAATGCCTGGACAAAAGTTCCAAACAAAAATTGCAACAACAGAGAATCCAAAGACTTCGCAAGAATTGGCTAAGTAGTTAGTTCTTTGGGAAAATTATGTGAGTAAAAGATGTGAAGCAGAAATTGCAAAAGCTAAACCCTGACAAAACTTACAAAGGCTAAGTTCGGAACAAAAGTTCTGACAACACAAAATCCGAAAGTTTTGCTCTTCAGAACTTTTGTGAACGCAAGGATCCATAGCAAACGTTGAGTGAAGTGTGCAAAGACAAAAGCTCCAAACAACTACCACGTATCCCAGAGCCTGCAGGAGCCAAACATCAAAAGACTTAGCCTTTTCAAGGTTTTTTCCTAGTGACCATTTCAAGAGGTGGCTAAGTTAAATTTGACAGGTACCCGATTACATCCTGACGGTTTCCCGAGTTGTCAGTAACAAGAGGGCTCTGATCCTATCGAATTGCGACAAGTGGCAGTGTCTTGGAGAGTCTAGACAACATTACACTTAGTTTTTTAGTAAGTTCCTGACATTAGTATCCCGGAGTCGTGCTCCTGGGGTGTCAAAATTGTCAAGATTTGCCAGAGGTTGGGAACCAATCATCTTGCGCCATGTGGCATGTGTTAGTCCACGTGTCTGGCTCTTGGGGAATCAAAAGTTGTCAGTGGTGTTAGCGCCCAGAGCCAATCCTAGATCGACACGTACACACCTGTCAACGTTGGTTCCTCTCAGATTGACAGGTGTAGACCTACAGGAGCCTAACCAATGAGAAGCCCCCTGAGATCTGATCTTTTGTCACACCCCAGGGAACCTAAGCGCCAATGATGCCCTGCCACGTGGAGGTGGCAAGCCCCGAGTGCATAAGCCATGGCCAAATAACGAAGGAGACAACAAATGAAATAGCTCACGTCATCAATGCACCGACTTAAAATTGACAGGTCATCCGGCCGTCAAAACCGTAAAAAACAATATTTGCATACTGGCTTGACTGCAACTTGCAGAGGATGAAAAAAATGACAAAATTCCGTCAATTCATTATGGTAGCATGCGGATGAGAAGGATGCCAAAGAGAACTGCAGCCTTTAAGAGGCATAGTGGACAACTGCGCAAATATGGCCCATGACAATCTCAAGGAGATTAGAGTGGTTGAGTCGCCCCTTTCATGACTATCACGATTGAGCATGGGCACCAATTCGTTTCAGTCAGAGTCTCAGCTACTTCTCCAAATCATCATCAAAATTTGTAAGTCCCAATGGTGGGTGAAATTGAATCAATGATCCGTGGGCTTCCCATTGCCTATAAAACCCTGGGTCTTACATTGTAAAATGGTCGACATTTATAGGCACAGTAATGTTGACAAAATTTGCCCTCCACGAGTCCTTTACCACCTGAGCCTTGCATTTTAATGAAAATTGAGTTTGTCTTTCTCCATTTTTTTGCATTCTTTGTGCATTCTATGGTTTGTTCATCTTTGTCTGTAGATAATCTGTCACTCTGATTGTTGTCCATCCCCCAACACCTCTATGCAAAACTTGGTTCTCTCTTGCAGGTCGTATGTTGTGTGCACATAGGTCTATATAGACGCCACCTATGGATCGTTTGTCATCCCTCTTGGTGTTGTATTGCGTTTTGTGCCTCCATGCAAATTACTTATGAAATTGAAGCGTCCATTGTGGAGATTGTGTAATATTTCCTCGTCCTCTACAATTTGTAGTGTGTTCTTCAAGCCCTGTAGAGGTGCTCTATCTAATCTTTGTGCATCACCATTTTACATTTCAGCAACCCTTGTCCCTGAAATCAAGAAACAAGAGAGTGACAATACATTAAATCAGCTTTTCCAACGGTCAGATTAAGTTGGCACTGATTTGTTTGATATTTCAATGTTGGCTGTCAACTCCTTGATAACCCTGCAAGCACTTGCACACTCCTAAAGGACAATGCAGACATGTTTTGGTCTCAGCCTATCAAGAATCAAGATTCAACTCCTTTTGAGGCCAATCCTTCAAGCATACCTGTTGTCTTGTCAAGAGGATGTCATATCAAGTACTTGGACCAGTTAGAGGCCAACAAGGAGAAGTCATCACATGTGCTTAATCCAGAGCACAAAATTGAGCATCAAGGCCAAGATCAACCTGTCTATCCACTCCAAGATGATTGTTTTCCAGTCAACTTATGTGGGTAAATGAGTTTGTTTATGTCTTTGAAGAAGTATATCACCAGTTTGTTGAATACCCACTCCTCCACCTCCGGTTGATTGCCCTCAAACATGAAAAACATTCTCATTTGATAAGAAATGACAGCTATTTTGTAGAACTAGTCAATGTATTTGTTTAGATAGTGTTCTGATTGGTTAGTTTAAGGTAGGTTAGAAGTTTTCTTTTCACAAGTGCTTGCCTGCATATTGTCAATAGTTTTAGTTGTTTTTATATTCCTCTAAGTGCTTTTGCACGTTTATTTTTGTTCCTTGCTTTCTCTGTTTTGTTACGAGATGAATATCAGTTCAGTTTATTCAGTAATAAGGCCGAGCGGTTGCAGCCAAGTTGCACCGTCAAAAAATGAGAAGTTTTGGATGCTACTACGACTCCATGCCCAATGGATTGTTTCAAAGGATACTGGTTTTTTGCTTAGCAAGCAAGCAGCCAGCATTGGTTGCCAGAATGTTGACCATTTTCCACCACCATGGAAGAGCAGCGTCCGTATTCAGTTCAGAGCTTCAAGATCACCTAACAAGATTTTCAAAGTTCAATCAAAGTTTGACAAAAAGGGGCCAAGTCAAAAATGCAAAAAGATTGTGTATTTTCAAAAGACAGCGTTCGCGTTTTTGGCAAGGAAGCAGTCTTTGTGCTTTTCGTCAAAGATGATTCGGAGATTTTGCGCGAAGTCTCAACAAAGCCCAAAGACTTAGCAAAATTTGTCTAAATGTTTTGCTCTTCAGAAAAAATGTCACGACTAGTCAGAACAATTGTTGCGACAATAATTTTCGTGAAGGTTTAGGTCTCGGAACAATTGTTCTGACAAAATCCAAGCAGAAGTCGTGGAGAAGGAAAAAGACTTAGCGTATTTTCAAAAAGTTGGCCTTCGCACTTTTCGGCAAAAAGATTAGTCAGAATTTTTGTTGTGAACAAAATTTCCAAAGACTTCTCTAAGATTATTTAAAGTTTTGGTCTTCGAAAAAATTATGCAAAGATTAGTCGGAACGTTTGTTGTGAACAAAAGTTTCGAAGACCAACAATACCTGGACAAAAGTTCTGAATAAAAATCACAACAATAGAGAATCCGAAGACTTCACAAGAATCGGCTAAGTATTTAGCTCTTCGGGAAAATTATGCGAGAAAAAGTTGCGAAGTAGAAATTGCAAAAGCTAAAGCCCGACAAAACTTACAAAGGCTAAGTTTGGAACAAAAGTTCCGACAACACAAAATTTGAAAGTTTTGGTCTTTGGAACTTTTGTGAGTGCTAGGATCTATAGCAAAAGCCGAGTGAAGTGCGCGAAGACAAAAACTCCAAATAACTGCCATGCATCCTGGAGTTTGCAAGAGCCAAAAAACAAAATACTGCCATTTTAGGTTTTTCCCTGGTAATTGTTTCAGGAGGCGACTAAGTTAAATTTGATGGGCCCCCGACGACGTCCTAACGGTTTTTTGGGTTGTCAGTTACAACAGGGCTTCGATCCAAGTGAATTGCGACAAGTGGTAGCTTCCCAGACAGTCTCAACAGCTTTACACTTAGTTTTTTAGTAAGTTCCTGGTGTTAGTCTCTTGGAGCCGAGCTCTTGAGGTGTCAGAATTATCAGGGTTTGCCAGAGATTAGGAACCAATCATCTTTCACCATGTGGCATGTGTCATTCCAAGTGTCAGCTCTCGGGGAACCAAAAGTTGTCAGCGTTGTCAGCATCCAGAGTCAATCCTAGATCGACATGTATGCACTTGTCAGTCTGGGCTCCTCCCAGATTAACAGGGGCAAACTGACACCTACAGGGACCTAACCAATGAGAAGCCCCTCGGGATTTGACCTCTTATCAGACCCTGGAGAACCTAAGTGCCAATGATGGCCTGCCATGTGGAGGTGGCAGGCCCCAGTGCACAAGTCGCAGCCAAATCACGAAGGAGACAACGAACGAAATAACACATCATTAGTGCACCAGCTTAAAATTGACAGGCCGTCCGACTGTCAAAACGATCAATGGCGAGATTTATGTAATGGCTCGACTACAACTCGCAGAATGGGTTGAAAAAAATGATAGCTTGTGCATGGGGAGTAGAACGCCAAAGACAACTGCAGCCTTAAAGAGGCATGGTGGACAACTGCGTAGATATGGCCCATGGCAATCCTAAGGAGATCAAAGCGGTTGAGCTGCCTCATTCATGATTGTCACGATTGAGCATGGGCACCCATCCGTTTCAGTCAGATTCTCGGCTGCTTCCTCAAATCATTAACAAAATTCGTAACTGCTCCAATAGTGGGTGAAATTGAATCAATGACCCGTGGGCTTCCTATTGCCTATAAAAACTCAAGTCTTACATTGTAAAATGGTCGACATTTCTAGACACAATAATGCTGCCAAAATTTGCCCTCCACGAGCCCTTTACCGCCTGAGTGTTGCATTGTAATGAGAACTGAATTTGTCTTTCTCCATTTTCTTGCATTTTGTAGTTTGTTGATCTTTCACTGTGGATAATCTTCATCCCTCTCATTGTTGTCCATCCCCCAGCACCTCTGTGCAAAACTTGGCTCCCTCCTACAGGTCGTATGTTGTGTGCACATAGGTCTATATAAACGCCACCTGTGGATCGTTTGTCATCCCTCTTGGTGTTGTATTGCGTCCTGTGCCTCCATGCGAATTACTTATGCAATTGAAGCATCCATTTTGAAGATTGTGTGATATTTCCTCGTCCTCTGTTATTTGTAGTGTGTTCTTCAAGCCCTGTAGAGGTGCTTTGTCTAATCTTGGTGTATCACCATTTTACATTTCAGCAACCCTTGTCCCTTTTCCCCTCAACAAATTTTAGACTTAGAATTAGCAAGATTTCCTTTCAGCTCTTTTAGGTCTGCATGTTGGTCCTAAATCAGATGCATTTAGATTAGAAGGAAGCCGACCTTCTCCGGAGGTTTGTCTCAAAAAGCGCAAGAGTCCCACACCTTAGGGGATGATCTCATTATTACAACGAAACATTGTTGACAGTGGGTGCATGTTTCAAGTGATAATATTTGGCTAGAATTTCTACATTTTATTTTTTATATGGCCAAACCCAAGCTGTACCCAAGGCCAAAAAAAAAAACGCCATACAGACAAACGCGAATCTAAACCGAACCTAGATCTTAGCCGAACCCGGATTGGTAACGTAGGGCTTTTGCCTAATAGTTGGAAGTAACAAATTATGTAATGGATGTCCCATTCATTGCCCAAGATCAAATGTATCTAGGAGGGAATTGTAAAATGCTTGAATGTGGTGGTAACAGGGGAAAGGGTGGACCATCAGTATTAAACAATGAAAAAAAAAGTTGGGACTGATTGTAAAAGAGCTCTATGAATTTTGAATCCTGCATAGGGCAAAATGTAGCTAAAATTTTAGAACCTATAAGGCTATGATAGGATTCAGGCGAGGTTCAATTCATATCACGTGAAACACCAGCTTGCAAAGTTAACCTGTGGATGACATAGACTGGTATAAGAGGAAGACTTGACGTTTGGCATAGATCAACTGCTAATACCCATTACCATAATTCTTGGTGAGATCCTTAAGTCAGATTGGAAGATTCATTACAAGGTTAATTTTTATATATTAAGATTCCTTGACCATGTGAGGAATTGGTTTGGATCTTGTGGGGAGGCCACAATCCAGAATACTTTCAAATTCTTGAGGTGCTGAGCCACGAAATGATAACCAGATATGGGATAGGTAACGAAAATAGACTTAGAGACCAGCTTAGCCAAGCCAGGAAGGATCTTCAGACAGGCCTTTTCAATACAGAAGAAAAACAGAAAAATCAATGATTTAGAAAGCCAGCTTTGAAGGGAGGATTCAGGAAAAATATAAAGCAAAAGGAGATAGCATCTAAGCTAAAACCAAAAAGATAAAAGAGGAGGATTCCCCTTCTAGATTATTTTTCCAGTCTGTAGAACAAACATTAATTAAAACAACTTCTAGCTCCCAAAGATTTTCAGGGGAATCTTTATGAACTTAAATGCAGATTAAAGAAATCTTCTAGAACCATCTCACATGTATATTTTATTCTTCTGGATGTGATGCTAGTAGAGAGAATGATTGCCAAGCCCATAATCCTTGAGAAAGTGTTGCTGTTTGAGAGGGCTTTTCCTTCTAAGGTTCTGGAGGAACAAAAGCCAGAAGTGTCTCTGAATAATGAGTTCTCTTGAATTCCACAAGAAGCTTTAGCCAAAGGACTAGACTTATTACAAATGTACAAAAAAACACTTCACGACTATAAAATGGCTAACTTTGTCAATATTGGCATAATAAAACTCATTCCCAAAGGCTCCATACGAAATAGTTGGAGGTTGAAGGCCCATTACCCAATTCTGGCTAAAGCTTCTTGTGGAATTCTAGAGAACTCATTATTCAGAGAAAACTTATTCAAAGAAACACTTCATGACTATCAAATGGCTAACTTTGTCAATACTGGCCTAATACAACTCATTCCCAAAGGCTCCATATGAAATAGTTGGAGGTTGAAGGCCCATTACCCTCCTCAATGTCTTAGTGAAAATATGCCAAGCAAATTAAGGGCATAGAAACAGATCAAAGAACTTTGTTCCTGAAGATAAGACTTTGATGCTCCATGGTGGGGCTTTGGGCAGTGTTTTACCCGGGTCATGCTGCTCTTCTATCCCAATATTCATCTAGAGTTGGTGTTAATGGCAGCTTCCCATAGTAGATTCAGTTACAGCTATCCTTCTATTAAGGATGAACTTTAGCACCATACTTGTATGTATTTTGGAAGCTACAAGGATCCTGAGATTCAGCACTGGGGAAAGGATTCTTCACTGTGAGATCAGAATAAGTTAACAATTCCGAGATTCAGCACTCCCCACAAATCCTCTGGAAGTCTGTCAAGCTGTCAGGCATAGCGTCTGTTTTTCCAATCCTGTTAATCTGTAATTATCTGTGCCTCCACCAGTTGATTTGGAGGGGACTATTATGGCCTTCTCCAGAGGCTAGCACCTATTTCTTCTCAGCATTATCATCAGGTTTCTTAGCCACACTTTGTTTCTTTACTGATAATTTATTCTTTTTCCCTGTTTAACTTGTTACCCATCTCTCCACGTCTGATCTATGCTGTGGGCCTCCAGTTTTCATCATGTTCATGGTTGATTTCTCTAATATCGATTTCCCTCTTTGACTGGTTATACGGTCTTGTTTTCCTCTTTTTTCTTAAGAGGTTAATCTTTAATCAGATGCTTGGAAAGAAACAATTGAAACAAGAACTAGGAAGATCATCGTATAAAATATCTTTAGCCATCACTAATGATCTTATGGCCAAATCTCTGCTGAGAGATACCTTGTAAAGTAAGCTTCCACATCAACTATCAAAATCGGCATGCATCAAATAAGACCCTTATTTTTTCTTTACCGAGAGTTGGCCAAATAGTCTCACCACTTTATCAATACATGCTTGGAAGTTCTCAGCCATGTTGGAAAACTTGATCCATATATGGTTCCATGTCAGGTAGCATGTCGAGGAGTTAAGCCATCATGTGGCAACCAATCATACTCATTGAACTAGTCATTGATCTTGGTTTATCATAACTAAGACAAGGGCATGGTATTTGTCCACTACACAGTATGCAGGTAATGCAAAATCTAAATCAAGAAGAGAGGAATTCCTGTTTTACCAAAACAAAAGACATACAAAAGGTTCTCTAATGGAGACAAGCATGAACAAAGGCCCCTATCAGGATATAATTTCTTGGAAGGCTATTTCCTTACAGGCCTTTTGATACATCCCCATTGGCTTACATTCCTTGCTAATCATACATGCAATGGATTCGGAGATCATACACAGGAAAAAGGACAGGGTATCTGAACGGTAATATCATCTCAAAGCAAATGCAAACTATGCCACTTGCCACTTGAAATAAGAGTGACTGTAGAGTCTAGACCTAAAGCCTGGCCACATTTTTGGTCATATCTCCTCTTTAGTAGTAAAAAAACTGCAGACGTGAAGGCTACCTGTAGTTGTTTGTATATTTTCCAGTTCTGTATTTGCATCATAGAGAAAGGAGTACCGAAATTGAGGCAATGCAGTCTAACAATGTTTTCCCTTAGTTGTTATTGTAAGTTATAACCATTTGTTGTGGGTCTTGTCTTATCTATAGTAGACTTCAAAACCAGAATAATCTGATTTGGTAGTGAATATTGTTTCCCAACATAACCTTTAGCACAATTTCAAGCAGTTTGTGGACAGACTTCTAAGATGTTTGGCATGTTTCTTCCTCATTACATATGGAAAAAGAATATGATGCATTGTAGATTTGGTGGTTGATCTTCAGTTATTTTTACTAGTAATTGACTTTGGAGCATATGAACACTGAAATCCTATTGGCACTGTTAAATATTTTCTGCAGGGAATCACTCATTACAAATATAATGTGGAGCAATATTATCGCTCAAGTATGTATTCTCTTCCTTTGTTTTACCGAATGACAACTGCAGTATGATTTGGATTTATCAATGCACTAATTACTTGTAAAAATTTGGCAGACATTTTACCAAATTATAGTCCTCCTCACACTTACCTTCCAAGGATCATGTCATGCAACAAACCAGGTCATGTAAACATAGTTATAAACACAATAATTTTTAATGCCTTCGTGTTTTGCCAGGTAAGTGAGTTGTATTCTTGATAATATTTTCTCTGTGCTCTCCCTCCCTTTGTTTTGAATTTCTTCTTTTGTTTCACCCATAGTAGCATAAATCGTTTGGGGAAACAAGCGTTTTTTCAAAACTTAAATGTTTTTCAAAAAATTGCGATTAATCGAGGAAAAAGGGGAAAAGATCAGGAAAACTTAAAACCGCAATGTGAAAAATAAAAGAAAAAATATTTTGTTAAAAATTTATATGCATTTCCATTGCATAGAAATACATATTGGGCATTTCAATTGCATAGAGAATAGATACAGATCATGAGAGGAAAATAAATGAGATTGTACGCCATCAAAATCAGTCAATTGTTTTCTTTCATTACTTTTAATACTATTCAAATTCCATTACATTTGCATTTCAAAATGCATATTATTGTTGTTTACAAGGGAACAAAAAAGGGGAGGGAGCCAATAGCAACAAAGAGACTATGGATCAACAGGTCTACACTTCAACATCTCTCTAGGGTTCAAGCCTCTCCTAATTTGAAAGACAACCTCGACGTTGAACCCAACATCATCTATGACATCAAGGTCATAATCTTCAAAAAGATGTTGTCGACATGATCTTCCTCGACAATATCTAACATTATAAAATATAATGCATATGTTAGTGACTTTGACGAATAATACTTTATAAGAATATAAATCAACTTTCCATATGAATTGAAAATTAGAAATGCAAAATTTATTAACTTTGAGCTATTTTCATCTTCAGACGAAGATTGTAGTAGACAAATGCCAAATTATTCATCCGTTCTTGAGTGAGTCGATTGCATTTTTTGAATGTATATGCTTGAACACACTCCAATTACGCTTGCAAGCAGATGAACTGCATAGCTGACTCAAAATGCGCATTGCCATCCTTCGAAAGTATTTGGTTTCTTTGCCAAAGAAATCCTACCATTGTGCTGCAAAAATTGATTTTGTCAACATTGTAACATGCACAATCCAATCAAAATTTAACACTTTAATCGTACGTATATAGAAAAATTTTCTACTTGGTTAGAAGGTCTCCGTTCCTGTGATTGTTACCTTACTAGAGAAGAAACCCCTTGCTTGTACATCAACAACTCTCCCATACCTTCTTCAAAGTCTTGCTAAATAGGAAACATTCTCTCCATGCACTTAAATATCTCCTCTATGACCTCTGCATAGTCTTGAAATGAGATGCTATAGAACAATGTTGGATTCAAGAAGTATCCAACTGCATGGAGGGGAGAATGTATTTGTTGATTCCATCGGTTATCAACTATATCCCATAATGGCATGTATTTGGCCTCATTATTCTTCAATCTACCTCTAATAGCTTCTTTGGTTCTATCCATTAACTCATACAAATAACCTATGGGGGATTTGTCTCCATCGACGAGTCTTGAAACTTGAACTAGAATCTCAGAGAACAACACAATTTGCCCTATCTCCTCCCAAAAAGATGGTGAGAAAACATAGGCATTCACCATTCAACCATCCATATGTTTTGCAAAGGAAGATTCCATCCACTAAGTTGAAATAAACATTCATTTCAAATTCGTTTGTTGTTGGGAAAGACTCTGCAAAGCAAGTAAGTGGGTTGCAAACCTTGTCACCCCTAGCGAAAGAAGTTCCTTGCCATCTATGAATGTGCACATCATACTAAGCACCCTTGTGTGATTGTATATGAACTTCGTGATTGTGTCGACCTTTTGCAAAACCTCTTTCACCCATGAAATTTTGCTTGTCTTTCAAGATCAAATCAAGACAATGTGCCACACATAGAGTCGAAAACATAGTTGCATATTTATCCATAATAAGCCTCCCAACAGCCACGCAAATGACATTATCAGTAATGAATTCGACCACATTTTGTGGCCCCACCTCAATCACAAGCTCATCAAATAATGTCTCATCCGATTTTGTTATATCAGATGCATCGACACTTTTAAGTAACATCATGCCAATATTACACGACACAAGAAAGTTGATGAGTGTGTGATTCCTTCTATATGTCGATTCATCGGCATGATAGCGCATCCCAATTGTGCCCATTTCTTGTGATGTTCTGCAAGGACATCGCTCACATTTTATATGGCGTCCTTCAACAAATTGTTTACAAAGCCTTGCATGATGGGGTTGTGAACCCAAGACCTGCAATTGCCTTCTTTGCTTGCTCGTGCACAATTTTTTTCCAACCTGCACTCTCTAGTGTAGTTTTTTGCTCTAGGGGTAGTGCAAAGGCTAAAGAAGGCATGAATGTTTCCTCCCTCTGTGTTTGGCTCATGAGATACTGATCCATAGGGCATTTGAGACCTTTCATTTCCCTTTTCATGTTTTGCTAATGGACATGGTGTGTCATCAAATTGATCACCCCTTGCATTCAAAGAGTTAGAACCTACATCTGTATCTGATCTTGCCCTTTTAGCCTTTGACTCTGAATATATCTGGAATGTTATTTTAGCTTGATTGGTGACATCGATAGGGCATGCAATAGTGTAAAGTATAACTGCTGCCCTCGTTGTCTCATCAAATGCCACTTGAAGCGGTATATGCCTCCATTGCATATATGTCCACAAAATTTGCATTTGACCTTGTTTAGGTTGTCATCGACTGGGGTGCCATAGTTTCATGCAAAATCTTTCTCACGTGGCATGACGATCAAATCTGCAATGTGCATAAAAAATTATGTTTAAGTGCTAAAATGTTTTGAAGGTGTTTAGTATTTTTTTCACTCCCAGAAAAAACCCTTATCACTCCAACTTATCATTCCCACCTTTCGATATACCTAAATCTGCAATAGCCAAACTGCCCAATATACCATACACCTTCCTATATACCCTTAGGTACGTGGAAGAGTAATGGTAAAGAAGAGCAATTCTCTCGATATACCACGCCTCTAGATATACCAAACCTTCTTATATACCCGAATGTACATGGAAAAATGATAGTTTGTGGAAGAGAGAAGTATGTGAGCGCAGGGTGATACATGAGAGTAAAGTGGCATTGAGAGAAATGACACATGAAAGATCTCAGGTCTGTCTAATGGGATATCTGTTCATAGAGAGCAATTCAAAGCTCGTAGGCATAGCTCCCGTTTGACACCGTGACTCCCCCGCACCAGATTTACAGCTGAACGACAGATCCCGAAAGAAGAAAAGAGAAGAATAGAAAAAAAGGTGTTTTTCATTGATAATCTTGGACCTCTCGCTGAAAATCTTCTTTTTGATGGCGAAAATCTGTGAAAATGAAGCAAAAAGAACAAAAAAAAATTGTTTTTGGTATCTATATTTTAAAAAAACGTGAATATCAATTTTAATCGCGATTTAAAAAAACACGATTATTTGGCCGATTTTCCACGATTTTCAACACTTACCTATTGGCTGGGGGTTGACTACATAAAAACTGCAATTTTTTTAGGGAATAAAACATTTTTGTCGGCAATTCAAGATTAATCGTGATTTATTCGCGAGTTCTGCTACTATGGTTTCACCCATGTCCCAGAGAACAAGTTCTCTTGCTTAAAATGGTTGTCTAGAGGAAATTTTACCTTTTTTTATTGTATGGTGATATTGCTCACTGTTTCAAAATGATCTCATGAACAGATATTCAATGCTTTCAATGCAAGAAAGCCGGATCAAAAGAACATCTTTCGAGGACTCCACAAAAACCGTTTGTTCATTGGTATCATAGGCATTACCCTTGTCCTTCAGGTAGGCTATTTAGCATTCTGTTTCAAGTTCTAATAATTGTTCTTATTTGGCTGGATATCTGTATTGGTGTGCCTAGACCTTTTGGATGAAACGGGTGTTTGAACACAAATTCAGCATTAACCAATATCAAAATCAGAACTATGATCATCTAATGACACATTGAGCGAATGCCATCTTCTACACTAACAATTTTTTTAATGCTTTTCAGGATATGATTGTTGAATTTCTCAAGAAATTGGTAAAAACAACTCGACTTAATCCAACACAATGGATCTTATAAGGTGGGAAAGATTAATATTACTTGTGTCATTAATCTTATTGCTTTATCCAATTCCTTTAGATTTATCACCTTGGATTGTTTTTGAATCTCTTTCTTTATTTTGAAACAGTTGGCCACTTGCTGCTATTGTCAAAGCTATATTTGTGCCTGAAACACCATTCAGTGATTATTTTATTCGAAAGAACTATAGCAGAAAATAGTCTTCATTTAAGTTATTGCCCGTTTCAGACTCAATGAAGCCAGATTGAGTCATTTAAGAATGAAGAGATTATAGTGAAGCCATTCTCTTCTCAAAAATGTAAAATTTAAATGCTTCTTAGATTGTTGGATTTAAATATGATTATATTTTTTCACGAATCCTGAATGACTCTTCAATTGAATTTCTTGACAATATCCGGACGCAATGGAGCAAGGGCCGACAGGACATCCACAAGAGACAAATGGCATAATCAGATAAAAACAGTGTAAGAGAAGTTGCACCAATAAGTTTTTGTTTTGTCTTCCTAGGCCGTCAGATAGTGGAGTGTATGATACGTTTAAAAAATCTTTTAATTCAACAGATAGATCTTATACCAATGAGTCACCTATAAGAAAACATATATCATGTTCACCCTTGTTCCTCCTGAATGCAATGATAAACACGTTTACTCACATTTGTGCCCTAAGGACAACAAACAGAGTTTCTGCAATGAAGACATACGACCACCTAAGGGGACACTACTCTGTGTGAATATGAAGACATCCAGCTGGATGGACGGGATACTACCATGGGTGAATATGAAAGTATTTCCAACCAGATGCATACTGATTAAGCCTTTCAACTCTTCATAGGTGGAACTCAGACATGTAGCCATGTGCTCACTCTCATTACTAATGTGATTCATGATCCCTTTGTTAGGAAGGGCAAGGCTCCTATCCACCCCACCAGGGTCTATACACTTGATGATCTCCAAGTCTGTAATACTATGCTGTCATTACCTCATGCAAAACCTCTGAATATGGCAACCCATAACACTACCGAGTCCCTTGTTTATTTCCATAATCCTCAAGTCTCATCTGGATCTCCAGGCAGGGCTCATTATTCCTCTGACTTGGTCCAGAAGTTCAGTATATCTTCAGGCATAAATCATAAAAATCAAGCACAATCACATAGTGTACTTGGACACTAGTATGGTCCTAGAAGAAGTTCTTTTGGGGCAAAGGCAACTCCCAAAGGCAAGCTTACAACTCCCTCCACCAATCCCACAATGGTTGATGTGGGAAGAATCTCAGGCCCTGACTAAAGTCATTCATACTTTGGTTGAGCACAATTAAAGTTCTGAGAAACAAATTTGGGAATCATGATGCTTTCATACCTCTCCCAGCTCAACGCTCCTCACATCAGGGTCACGAGGCAGAATGTAATGATCTCTTGCAAAAGGACTTGGAACTCCAACAAATAAAACTCTCCAATAGGGAGCAAGCTTCATTTTTCGATCATCTTACAAAGCTTATTGGAGGAGTGGGTTCAAACATGGAGGAGCCCAGCAGAGGAACAAAAAGAACAAAATACTACACTGCTAATACTTACATTACATCTCCAATGAATGAACTGTTCCGGTTATGCCATCTGTGGTTGGCCAACAAATTCACCAACAACTGGGGAAAGGTTGAGTCAAGAAATAGTGCCTCCTCCAGCGAAGGGGATACAAATCCCAAAGGAAAAGGACCTTCGTAAAATGCAGATGGATGGACAGGACTGTAATTGTGCATATCCTTTCAATGTCCAATTTTTGCTCTCTTGCTTGGTCTAACAACAAGACACACTCTCGGCCTTGCGACTCTATTGTATGTTGTTTGTTTTTGGAACATTAAAGGGCATGTAACAGTGTAAAAATCAGACGCGGTGGTGATGCTCATATGCAGTCCTTAAGCTCTTCAAGTAGATCTTACTATATGTTTTTTTCCCTTGATGCATGTTAAACAAAGGTTTGTACTTTGCGAGTCACAAGACATGGGTATATCTTCGTAGGATGACTAGCCCAGCGTATGCACTTCTTGTAACGTAGGGGAGAAGTCCCAGTAGTAGCAACCAGTAAATCCGTAGCTTCACAATGTAAAAATTAATTCATTAGAAAGTTTTAAATTTTTTTTTAATTTATATTTTTTTGTTTGGTATGTTGAAATGGAGGGTGAGTCATAATTTTAATTAATTTAAACTAAGATATTTGAAATGCATGTAAAAAAAGCTTGTTACCCAATGTTTGAATATGGTGTGTATGTAGTACATTGATGCACTAATTGTTGAAATGGTGATTTATCATGATATGATTGGTTGTTGTGAGATAAAAGTTGGACAAATAATACATAGTACTATGACAATTATTAGAGAATAAAAAGTCAATTATAGGGTATTATACATTCAAAATCTATTTCAACTATTGGCGCACACTCAAGTATTCGTTGTTCTCCCTTAACTCATAGTTTCATGTACATTTTGCCCATTAATATATTTCTTAACTTTTGGTAAAACATAGATAGATCTTATTATAGCATTTCCAAAATTTTCTTGCCCCTAGAGATGTAAGTTATCAATGTAAAAATGAATGGTGGTGATTTTTTTTGGGGTACAAACTATGCTTGGGGGGATTCAGTTTCATAGTTGACCTTGCCTATCAAGTGATTTTTTTATGACGTTATCCATTCAACATTGCCCTTTAAAAGTCAAGGTAATTTATCTTTAAAGAAGTAAACATCAAAGGGTAAATATATATTTATGACAATCCTTCATAAATTAAATAAATATTATTGTAGTCCTTACAAAATTTTGGTAATCTATCCAAATTTTCACCTTTCATCCCTAAGGTTTTTAGAAAAAATTCCATCGTATTTACAGTTAAAATGAATAAACATGTTCACAACGGCGGTTAAATTTAGTCAATTTTAACACTTGCTTTAGTCAAAATTTTGATACTCTATCTTCATGAGCCCACCCTTTTTTATACTGAATGTATTGTATAAGATAAGATAATATAGTAAAGTCTAGGAAAGGGCAAAATCAGCCCATGGGACGGAAAAAGTACATATGCAACTAGGAAAATATGTGAAAAAAAATCATGTCTTCCAATGTCTCACTAATCTCACCATATCTACAAACCTGTTACGTGGTCGCTTCCACCTCAATCTTGAAGAAGACATAATTTGAAAGAAAAAACAATCCTCTGGTGCAAATCATCATAGAAGTAATTTCTCTAGCCAAATGTTAGTTAAGATCAAACGTCTCTCGAAAGAAGAGAAAAAGCATCTTTGATCCTCATAAGCTATGAAGTTTTGGTTATAGTTATAAGGGTCCTTGAAGAGGAACATCTAAACACAAAATGATGCCCGGTTTCAGGTTTCAAAGAACAAATCTAACAAATATGATGTCCCGAAGGAATATGGTGCTTTGCTCAATGCGGATGTGGTATGAACCAACTCAGAATAATTGTGTGAAAATAATTTTTGTATTATTTTAGTTCATTTTTTCGTTTAAAGAGAAATTGTCTTGAGTGAGTGCATGTGTAGAAGTGATTTGATGGCATACATATTTTCAAATTTGTATAAATTTATAATAATATAATTAAACTACAAAGCTGAAAACAATACTCGAGAAGGAACATGAGAATTGTGTTTTATAAAACGTAAGATAGCACAATATGTAAATAAGAAAGAATCAAGTTCCATACCATCATGAAAAATTCAAAATATGTGTTGGGATTGAAAGAAGAAATGCAAAATCTTGAAAATCGACAAAATATTAATCTTTGAATATAACTTGTGTAAGTTGGCCCACCTCTTATTAAAAAAAAAGGGGGAATGGATTACCCCTAGTCCTTAGTTGTAGAAGGTTGATTATTCGTGCACATGATACCAACGGATGCTAAAAGATATATTTATCCTTCAATTAAAAAAAATAGCAGCAATTCTAGAAATAGATGATGTAGCTCAAGATTATAATCTCCATCTTTTGTATTTGCAATTGCATCTTTGAAGGCCTTTGTATTCTTTATTCAAATGGAAGTATTGAACGAATGAGGATTTTAGAATCTAGAGGCACTTGAATGGCATTTTTTTTGCAACCGATGAACCATTATGTTAGTAGGAGGGCCACTTCTATTGTGGCATCACCCCCATTGGCATAAAGATCATGGTATGTTGGGTTTATTGTTGTTGCCGACCAAGCCTACTAACCAATGTGGAGTTATTTTTTTGAATGATTAAGAATTTTAAATTCGTAGAAACAATTCCATTATCACAACTATTTGTGTATCTTTAATATTTAGTACTCCAAAGCCTCTCTATAACCAAATATTTAGAAACATGACAGTGAGTTTGAACGAATAGTGGAAATATCTAATTAACATCATAAGATTGGCCTTCAATTGAATCCTTAGTTGAAATTATAGTAGTGGTTGGCAATGATAGACAATTGATGGGTTAAGGAAAATATGTTGAGGTGGTAAATACAAGGGAGTGTGTTTGATCCGTAAACTAGGCAGGTATTCCACACTAAGCTTCACCCACACATATCCTATAACTCCTAGCTCAACAAATGATGGAAATGTTATTATTCTAGGCTACTGACAATGCTAAAATAAAGATAAATATGTGTTAAAAATGAAATGTACAACATACTAAACATGAACATGAAGCATGAAAATGAGACAGAGCATGAGAGGAACACAAGAATTGACTTGGAGAAACTTGGCATAGAAAAATCTATAGTGAGTGAAGCAATTGCACTTCCCTTCCACTATGTAATTCAATAAATATACAAATTACCATCAAACATGGCCTCCATAGACAAAATTTTCACTACCACCATGTCCAAATCTTGCACACAATTTTGCTTTGCATTTCTCATACACTTTACAGAAATCCAACACAATTGAAATAACTATATACATTTAAAAAACAATGAGATAACAAGAAAAATGACTCAAACTTTCCAAATTATAACATGAATCCAACTTCAAGACTTTTCATTATGCTTTTTGATGTCCTCTACCTTCAACAAATGTACTTATGCCCTCACCCCTTGGAATTTGATGAAGATCTCAAATGACCCATCAAAATGATGTGGAAACATTTGCAACCATTCCCATTTTCATGTTTTGTATGGTGGAAAAATTACCACTATGCAAATTGGCAATTACGAAACCGTTGGGTTGGTTACACAATCATCCCTTGCAAATACCAATAGTTACACAACTGTCGGGGTGGTTACGTAACCACCACCTACATAAACTAGTGGTTTTGTTATCTATGATAAACCTCCCAAATTCAAGAGCTGAAAATTGCTGACTTCACCATTCTAAGAATGTCTAAATCATCTTCATATTGATGTATCACTACAACTTATTTGAACTGATGTTTTATTATGAAGTGTCTTACAATAACGTCTTGCAATCATGAATTACATAAATTGGGTATAGTGGAAACATATAGCAAACATAGCTAGTACATTTGATCCATATTTTGGATCATACTTCCCCAATTTGAGCTTTTAAGTCCTTATAACCTTCATGAACTCTATAAGTGAGGACTTCTCTTCCCCACATCTTCTCTGGAATATTGTTTGGCTTTATCAAGTAGTTGACCTTTAACCCAACTAGAAAATGCTCTTGCACTCCTTTTCTAGTTATCCTCTCCTTTTATAGCACACCATCCACCCCAATTTTATTCGATTATCATGAGTGAGGTCTTTAATTGAAGGTAGCAACAACCCTTCATCTTCATTATCCAACATAAAAGGCTCAAAGGGATGTAATTCTCAATGTTGACAACTAAATAAATCTTCATATAAGGAAGAAAATAAAGTCTAAATGCATTTAGTTGTCTAGAATTTTCAATAGATCATACTAAGAGGCTTACACATTTTAGTCTTACCTTATAGTCTCTCTCTATTCAAGTATAACCATATCTTGTGTCCAACAAACAAAATATGCTCAGTCCTATGCCTATCTTGCCTGACTTTGTACTGACTTGTGACTCCTTCAACCTCTCTTGCACTTGGAGGTGAACTTGATAGATTTTCTCAATGAACCTTTCAACTTTGTGAACTTCTTGATCCACTTTCACGTTTCCTTTGGATAGCTGTCTCAAAACAACATTAAATACAAATGGAAGTAAGTAGCCAAAACAAGTTTTAAAAGGAGTTTTACTAGAAGAATGCATTTCCCTTTTATAGGAATGTTGAATATACATCAAATTTCTCATCCCATGTCTTAGGATGTTTCTTTTTATAACCTCTCAAGAGCTGTATCAATCTTCTGTTCACAAATTTTGTCTGTCCACCCATTTATAGATGAAAAGCAATAAATTGTTTTAGCTTGGCATCCATCTTCTCCCACAATGTGGCCCAAAACTTACCAACAAATATTGAGTCCCCGATCTGAAACACTATAACTTGGCAAACCAAAATTAACACACATTAACAAAGAATAACTTTGTTGCATCACTACCTTTGAAAGTCTTCTTACAAGGAATAAGAATACACATCTTACTAAACTGGTCCATGGTCCAAAAGCACAAATAAATAGTCATGCCTCTTCCTTGACATAGACAATCCACCTACAAAATCCATGGAAATAATTTTCCATGGCCTAGAAGGAATCGATAATGGCATATACAAATCTAACTTTCTGTTATTAGGCTTGCTTGTACTACATAACACACATCCCTTTATGAACTTAACAACATCAAATTACGTATTAGGTCAATAAACATACATTTGTAAATGTGCAATAGTCTTTGTAACATTAAATCATCTTGTAAAATTTGACGTATGTGCCTCCCTCATTAGCTGAACTCTTTCTTTCTTAGGCACACAAAGCTTACTCAACTTGTAGAGTAACCCATTTTGAAGGTAATTATCTTCAATAGGCTCAAATCTTGCACCTTAGGACCTCTTTGCTTGAATAAATGGCTTCCTAAACTCTGTATCAAGCTCATATCCTTTTACATAAGACTCTCACATAAAAGGCTCAAGAAGAGATGTGGTGATCTTGGTTGAAAGCAAAGGAGGTCTAGATAACATATCAACTAGTTTTTTAGTTGCACATTTCTTATATTTGATAATCAAATGAAATAATTGCAAAAAATCCATCCACTTATAGTATGTAGCTCGCTAAAGTTTGATTTGTACTTGGAAATATTAGAGAGGTTGGTGATTTGTGTGGACAATAGTTTCCTTATCCATAAGATAGTGTTTCCATTACTTGACCAATTAAACAAGAACATACAATTCCTTATTGCATGTACAATAATTTAAAATTGCATAATGAAATAATTATAAATAGTAACTTATGGGTTTATTGCCTTATAATAGGATAAATCCCATAATATATTTACTAGCATCTATTTCCACCTCAAAGGGAAATTGAAAATTAGGTGAAGCTAATACCAGAACATGCCTAATCTTATGTTTGAACATATCAAATGCATTTTGTTTCTTCTTATTCCAAATAAAAGTCTTACCACTTGATGTAATGACATGCAAAGATGCAACTATGAGAGATAAATTATTGACTAACTTCTTCCTCAAATACTCAATTGTACCAACCAATTTTCTTGTTTCAATCACATTGGAAGGTTTTGATCAATTCGTGATGGCCTTTATCTTTGCTAGATCAATCTTTAATTGCCCATTTCTAACCACATGCCCCAATTAAACAAGTGATTGTTGAGCAAACTCGCATTTATTCTCATTCAACACTAACTTGTTCTCCTTCAAAGCTCGTAAAATGTGTTTCCAAATACACAATGACAAAGTAATCAATAAATAACCTCATTACCTCATTCATCAACCACATGAAGGTAGTCTAAAAGGTAGACCCAACCATCCATACAATGATTTTCTTGTCTTGAATACTATCTTTCAAATGTCCTCTTCCTTAATTCTCACTTGGTGATACCTGGATTTCAAATCAAACTTAATAAAATATTTAGCATGCTAGAGTTGATCTAGAAGATCATCAATCCATGAAAGAGGGTACCTATTCTTGATGGTTATTTTTAAAGTGCTTTATAATCAACACAAATTCTCAATGGACCATCATTCGTAGGTACTAAAACAATAGAACTACATGAATAATTATTAGTATAGATTACACCTTGATTAATTAAAGACTATAATTATTGTTTTACCTCATTAACATCTTTCAAGAACTGCCTATACAACTTTAGATTTGGAAGCAGGTTGTCTAATAATAATTGAATTTTGTGCTTAACAAACCTCACTGGTGGAAACCATGTGGGCTCATGAAAGATTTCCTTGAATTTTTGCACCAACTCTCCCATATGCTTCTGCTTTTTGTTAGTAAACACACTATTATAAATTTTATATGTAGCCACTTTGTTATCTTGAATATTTATCAAAATAAGCAAAGAAAACTTCCCACTTACATTAATAAGCCTTTTAGTTTTGAGAGGACACTTACCAAAGAGATTTTAGAATCACCTTTGTAGGTTGAAATGATGTAAATCTTGCCATCTTTTACTAATGCTATTGATTAGTTCTCCTCACAAAGATAACACACATTAAGAGACACAACATCCACTATAACTTTGTCAATGAAATGTGCATCAATACTAAACTTAAATTTACATTGCTTGGTCACTTTTATGTCTACACTTTTCTTCACCCAATCCAAAGTAGATGGGTTAGGATGATTTTAAGTATCAATCTTCAATTTGTCTACTAATTCCTTGCTTATCAAATTTTCTTATGAACAAGTATCATAAAGAGCATCCACTTTTGATTTCTTCATTTGCATTTTAATTTAGAAAAGCATAGAAACTTCACTCTTTTGAGCACTACTACTATCCAAACATACCTCTCTATTGACATAGATACAACACAAAATCTCATCCACATCAAAGCTACAACCAATAACTTCACCTTAGGGAGGACATAGCCTTCTGGTTGTTGTTCTTCAATGGGTGCAATTCTAGATGTTACTTCCAATTTTTTTCCTTGGAATAAGTATCAACATCAAAATGCCCGTAATGCTTTTTAATACCCTTCGTAGAAACATAAGTAAAAGTATGCTTAAAATTCTATTTACCTTTCATATTCTACCTAAAACCACCTTGTTTCTTGGAAGTGCTTTGAGAGATAGATGGAGTCTTATTTTTGTCCATATCTTAGTGAGCTTGAGAACAAGCCTCATCTACATCTGTAGACTTGGTCAAGAGGATATGTTTCCTCAAAATAGCTATGAAGTCCACCAACATACTTCAACAAGATGCCATAGTCTGCTATGTCCTTTTTCCATTTGGACAACCTTATTGAAAAACTTATGTATTTTTACACACTTTGACATTGCTTTTGCCTAAGATATTTCCAATACATGGATCTCTCATCCTCATAACAAATAGGATGAAACTTCTTCTTGATTAACATCTTATAATCATTCCACTTAGTAATAGGAGGAAACTTATTAACAAACAAGGTATGAACATAACACTTAAACAAAGTTAAAACATGATTGGTTAATTTTAACTTTATAAATAAATTTTTTTGGCTCTCATTAATCTAATGCAAATTGAAATATACCTCTAGTTGGGCTAGCCAATGGTCCAACCTCTTTGCATTCACTTTTTTGTCGTATGGTTGAATTTCTATTTTTACTTCAATGTTGAATGGAGTTGAAGCTTGGTTGGCATGGGATTATTATTCCACCTTATCATGCTCAAGTGTGTCCTCTTTATTTGATTTCAATGCCTTCATAAAAATGACGAGATTTGCCATTAGAATCCCCATGATGAACTTTAACCATTCAAGCTTTGCTCATAGAAAGAGAAATGATAACCACTTTTTCAAGCTTATGAAATCACTCTTCTATTGTATGAGAATTTTCTTCATTAGAATGAGCCATACTTCTAATCTCTTGTTATCACTTCTTTGTGGAAATTTCTTCTTTGAAGGTAACTACGATACCTTGACTGCTAACAATACTTTCTCGAGTGACAGGCATATACTACAATATAGACAAAAACACATAAAAGGACTAAAAATGATACTAAACTAACTCTAATACTAATCTAATCCATAAAATAGGTGGATATTCCAAACTAAACTTTACCATCATGGATCCTATAACTCCAAGCTCAAGAAATGATTGGCATATTATTATTTTAGGTTACTTGCAATTTTAAAGTATGATAAAAAGTTTTGGAAATGAAATTACAACATAGTGAACATGAATATGAAGCATGAAAATGAGACAACATAATAAAAACACAAGAATTGACTTGGAGAAACCTGGTGTGAGAAAAAATCTTGTGGGTGAGGCGATTACACTCTCTTTCCAATATATAATTCAATAAATGTACAAGTTACTGCCAAACAAGTCTTAATGGGAAATTTTTTCACTACCGCCCTATCCAAAACTTACACACAATATTACTTTACACTTTTAACGCACTTCACAAAACTCCAACATAACTAAGATAACCATATACAACTAGAAGACAATGAGATAACAAGAAAAAAGACTCAAACTTGCCACACTGCAATTTGAATCCAAATTCAAGGCTTCTCGCTATATTTTCTAATTTCCTCTGCCTTCAACAGAGGTTGTACTTATTCCCTCTCATGTTGTACTTACCAAAGATCTATAATGACTCATAGGAAGGAAGTGAAAATGTCTACAACTATTCCTATTCTTGTGTTTTATATGGTGGTAAAATTATTACAATATGCAACCAAGTAGTTGCACAGTCATCACCTACAAGTATTATTGGTTATGCAATGCCGAGGTGGTTACACAATTGCCACCTGTGAAAATCAATAGTTTAATCATCCATGACAAACCCTTCAAATCAAGAGCAAAAAATTGTTGACTTCACCATTATGAGGATTTTTGAATCATCTTCATACTGATTGATCCAAATTTGGATCCTAATATACTAGTTGTTTCTATATGCATGCGAATTAACACATGCTAAACTATGCACTTGACTCCCCGAGGTCTGGTCGAGGCAATCGATGTAAGGGATGGATTAGGGATTTGGTTGATTGTTTGGTGGAATGGGATTTAGGATAGGTGGTGGAAATGGGTTCGTGTGATGGAACCAAAAGACCTTAACAACATCTTGATACTCGTTAAGAGGGTCAAGCTGTGTAGAAATGGAGATCCAAAGTCTTTAGGTCTCGAATATCAAAAGAAGGTGAAGTTCTTGGTCAATACTAGGTTCGAGAAAGAAGGGAGATTGGGTTGGATGATTTGTAAGAAAAGGTCCACTTTGTTGGGTTAAATTGGCAAGTTCATCGCTTTGGTTCAATCAAATGGTTCATTGGCTTGGTTCAATGCATTGGTTCAACGTGTTGGTTCAATGTTTCAGTTTAATCGGATGGTTCAATCACTCGGTCCACTCAGTCAGTTCATCGACTTGGTTAAATGGCTTGGTTCAATGTGTTGGTTCAACGTTTTTGGTTCAATGTTAAAGCTCATCGGCAAAGTTTAATGCAAAGTTCATCGGCAGGTTTAATCAAATAGTTCGATGCCTTGGTTCAACAATTGTTTGAACCGTTGAATCAGTTCAATGGATTGGTTCAAAGGAGTGATTCAACGTGAAAGGTTCAAGCCTCTCGAAGGGAAAGTGCCCTTGTGGAGGGTAGTTTTGGGTTCAAAATCCCTTGCGGAGGGCAGGGAGCACTTCGAAGGCAGCTGAAGGATTTCAAGAAACGCACAAAAAGTCTTAAGGCATTGAATTCTTTCAGACTTTTGTCCAAAGGAATTCCTTCAAACAAAAAGTCCAAAGGAATTCAGAGGAAGGCTACGAGCTCAAAAAGACCTAGGGAAAATTTTGAAAGAAGTCAAAGCGATCGGGACAATTCTCGCAGACTTTTTGTCTATGGGAAAATTATCTGCCCAAAAAGCCCGCAAAAAAGGCCTGCGAGCAAAAGGGCCGAAGCAGAAAAGTTGAAGGAAGGTCCAAGGGTGATGGGCTTGAGGACGTCAAAGTTAAACATGGCAAACTAGCCGTTGGGTATTCAAAAGCAGTGACGGGTGCGTGGACGTCAAATTTAAGATGGTGAAATTGCTATTTGTTTTCAAAATGCCTGAGCACCAACCAGAATAGACCCAAGGAGCCAATAACTCACCAAGAAGATAGCCCAAGGGCCGAAGGAGCTAGAAAGTGACAAAACTAGGGAAAGCCAAAGCGCAAAAAAGTGCCAAGTGGCAACCACAGAAGCTTTGACATGTTTTTCTCAAAAAAAGATGGAACGCACCACATATTCCTTGCAAGGCTCAGCAGAAGCTGACAAGTGTCAACACCCGCCGTCTCTACCTTTTTATCCCATGAACACTATGGTGGGCCCCGATGAACTGCTAAAGAGAGTGGAAGCCGCCATGTGTCATTTTTCATAGAACTCTCCAAAGGTGTTTGAAGCTTTTATAAATTCAATAGATGCTACCACGTGTCCTACCTATTTCAGTGGTAGAACACGCCATGTGTCACTTATTGGAATAAACAGAAAATATCCAAGGCAAGTGGGAGAGACATGAATAAATTGTCAAGAAGAGCGCAAACCCGAAGGAATTCAAAGGCTCAAAGGTAGAAGAAAGACCAAGTGCAGAAACAGACAAGCAGTCCAAGTGGCGAAGGAAGGCATCTACTCAAGCAGTTACTCCAACAAGTGATACAGTGTCTGTGAATTGATCATCAAGAAGCACAAATGGCTAACAGTGCGACCTGATTTCTTCATTTTGCATTAATGAGCAGACAAGCTGCATAATCATCTTGAAGGAGCGGTCTTGTTTGTAGACAAATGGCGTAACCCATAAATTCTCATATGATGTTTAAGCGGCTGGCTCTTCCCAATGATCAGAATGCACATGGGTCATTTGTAAAAAGGGTGCCAAAAGGCCTCCTTTCTTCCTCTATATATTGTAGACTTGTCATTTGGAAAAACATCTGTCACATTTATAAAGTGAAGCCCTGGCAAATTTTCACCTAAAATCAATAAACGCATTTTTACCTCTATTATGGTTAGATATCTCTATGTGTGTCTGAGTGTTAGTTTTGTGTTTAGTCATTGCTTTCTAATGCTTTCACAGGGTTAACACCAATGCACCTAGTGTCTAGAAGGTGCCATTCCTGCAAGTGACAAGGAGAGCTGCACCTAGAAGCGAAGAGACAGAAGAAGCTACTATACAGTGTGCCCTTTCCATAGCACCTATGGTGAGTCCCTATTTTTTTTGTGTTCCATTAAAGCCTCCCTGTTAAGTTTCCTGCAGCCTAGTCCTTTTGCTAGTTTAAAGTGTACATATGTGTTTGTATGGTTTCAAGTGTGAGTGTTAGTAGGTCGAATCATTTGGTGCATCACCTCTTTTAGAGTAGTTTTGTTTTCCTACAATCTTTCTCCCTTTCCATCCCCCCCCCCCCATTATATATCTATATATATGCATTATTGGAACAACTTAGATGCATCAAAGGGAGCTAGCCCTTACCTAGAGACTCTCCCCTCTAGCTTCACTAGTCCCACAGGTGAGAGGGGAGTTTCCATTTTGATGTGTGGAAGGCAGGAACTAGGCATCCTGCCCCGGGTGCAATCCACTGTGTCAACAGTTTTTAGCACGCCCGGTGGGACTCAGTTTTTTACACTCAGTAAAGTTTCAGGATTGATGTTGGTCCTGTTATAGCAAATCAACTATTTTCAGCATCTGGCGACTCCACTGGTAAGAACTTCATTTTCTAATCATAGACCAGTTTGACTTCCTACGCCTAAAGTCACCACACAGTCTGCTTCTAAGGGTGTCCCCTTCGAATTTATTGAATTGTTGTTGAACTCAGCAAAGTGACTGAGATTTGGGAGGACCAATCCTTATTTAGCAAACCACTTTCCCAAACCTGCTATAAAGAACACCTACGCAATAAGGCTGTGGTTACATCCTGTCATAGCTATGGCATTACCCTTTGTGACTTTTCATGGTCAGAGTCCTTTGAATCTCTAATGTTATGACCCAATTCCAGGAGTATCCCTCAAAAGTGTGCCTTCCTTTGATGGAGAGGGGCCCATTACAGTCATCGAACACATCAAAAATATTGCTAACCTTTTTAATATTCACAATGTCACTCAGAAAAATATTGCAGTCAGATTGTTGGCATTGTCTCTCAAGGGCAAAGCTCTTGACTAGTATGGGACTTTGACTATAAATTCAATCAGTTCCTAGAATGAATTGGGTACTCACTTGATAGACCGTTTTTGGGAAAAGAGTGACCACCTCTCACTTACTGAGCAATTGACTACCATGAAAAGAGCCCCACATGAATACATGCAGGATTTCAACACTCGGTTTCAGAAGACATGGGATAGAATCCCCATTTTGGTAAGACCAACTTCTAGCTATTCTTTCATGTATTACTTAAGAGCATTGAATAGCGATATCATTGTTATGATACAGTCCATGAGAGGACATGTGCTGCCTGCCGCCTATGACATAGCTATAGCAGCTAAAAATTGCTTAGTGCATGCTGGGAAGATAGCTCCTAGACCCCATATGCCACTTTTCCTTGAAATGTTACCTCTAATTCAGATCGTTGTTCCCACATTAGCTCTTTTGCCTAGCATAGAAAAACTAGCTGCTACTCCATCCAATGAGCTTCATGAAGTCAAGAGTCTGTTGCAAAATATGTCAAATGAACTTGTGGCTATGAAAAGGCAACAAACTCAAAGCAACAGACCCAACCAAGGATACCAGTAGTATGGTCAAGGTCCTAGACCCCCTTTCCAACATTAAAATCAAGGACAGCTCAAACCAGACCCTTTCAAGGCTATAACCCAGGTGCCCCTTCATCATCTAAGGTTATGGTGCCCATTTAAAACAATCTGGTGCAAGAACAACCAAGTTGTTCAACCATGGGATATGGTCAGGAGCAGGCTGTTTATATAAATGAAATGACGGGTTATTACCCAAATGTATAAGATGATCAGACAGCCACCCATTCCCAAGTCTTTGAGGCTCGAATGCAACCCAGCACAAGCAGCAGTCAGACCTAGCTTGATTCTACTATCATGAATCATCTAGAAGGAGAATTCTATTCAATCAATTATGTGGGTGTTGCAAACAATCAGGTTGATTGTGTTGCAACCAACACAAGATTCAAAAGGAGAGAAATGGAAGAAGCTCAGGCTGCTACCCAAACATTAGCAATTTACTCTTCATCACCTGTAAATCAAAAGGTCCCAAGCTTCAGACCACCGGTTGCACCTTCAGCTCCTCAGCCTGCACCTCAGGCTGTAAATAATTCCAAAGAAAATTTTAAAGAAGGCAACCCTCGAGTCAATGTGGTTGACCACATGAAGAAGCTGCACATGAACATCTCCTTGTGGGATTCACTGTCAATATCGAGGCAAAAGGACATGTTACAAAAGCAATTACAGGAGCTAAATGAACAAGCTGTCTTAGCAAAGGCTGATAATGTCTTGATGATGAACAGGCAACCTTCCACCTCAAGTCAAGCCTGAAAAGAAGAAAAGGTTCTTCCTTTTTACGTGACCTTGGTCATAGGAGATTTCTTGGTGCACAATTGCATCATTGACAGTGGGGCAAACACCTCGGTGATGCCCAAATGTATAGCTGACAAGCTGGGCTTGAAATACAAAGAAATGACCAAGGGAGTCCTGCAGCTGGATGGAACCCCAGCAAAGACAATTGGGGTGGTAAGAGGTCTGAGCTTGATGCTGCACGCTTTTCTAACCTTCTCAGTTCCTCATGATGTGGTAGTGGCAGATGTCCCTCCTTACTTTGCCATCTACTTATCCAGGGATTTTACATCCAAGATAGGTGGCTACTTAGTAGCGAATTGGTCTTATCTGGTTTTTAGAACCAAGTATGGGACTAAAGTCAAGATTGAATCTGAGCCACTCCATAGAGATCATTTGGAACCCTACTCACTCAAGGCAACAAATGTTAGCTATGGCATCATTGACCAAGAAGAGTCCCAAGTAGACCAATCTTCATCCTCTGCCCTTGAAGGAGTGGCAGACCTGCTCTTAGATGAATGGGGAAGCGACAACTTCGAGCATGATCCTTACAAATTCATAGAGGAGACGGGCCTCAAAATTTATTGCATGCATGAAGAAGGTACTTTTGTACCAAATCTGATGAAAGCCAACCAGGAAAGCTTAGGTCTATGGCAACTATTCTTCGATGGTTCAAGAAGTAAGTTGGGAGCTGGTGATGGAGCGGTGTTGGTCTCTCCTTCAAAAGAGAGGTATTTTTCAGCTTTTCGATTCTAATTTTCCTACACATGCAATGTTGTGTAATATGAATCCCTCATCCATAGTTTGGAGTGGGTGAGGAAAAGAGGAATAAAAGAGCTACAAGTTTTTGGTGACAGCGAGCTGATTGTCAATCAGGTAAGAGGCCAAAATTTGACAAAGAATTATTTACTGAAGTCCTACAAACATAGGTTATGGGACTTAGTGGAAAATTATTTGCTTTCAGTATTTCCTCCATTCCTAGAGAGCAAAACAAGCAAGTAGATAGGCTGGCAGTAGTTGGTGCCCAGTTCGATATCTCTCAGGAGATAGGTCGAGACCACAACTCACGTCACTTGAAGGTAGTGATCCAGCCCTCTGTACCTGACAACGTCACCAACTGCCAGGTCTTCAACAACAATCAGTAAATAACACTCTTCCTAAAAGAAGAAGCTGAGTTTACTAAAAAAAACCAGGTTAAGCTGCAGCAGTAATATGGCAGCCAAATTGTTCAGCTGAAGAACAATAAGCTCCCCAGAAGTTTGGTCACTCTAGAGAGTATCTTCAATGGAGATGACCAATTAAGAAGCGACAAGGCATGCATTGCAACAAAGGAGGAACACCATGAGAAGGTGGAAATATTCAAAGATAAGCTGCTTGCACTTGGGAAAGTGTGCACGGACCATGAAAGGCAGGGCTTCATCTTGTTGTGCCAAGAATTTGCCTATATCTTCACTTGGGAGTATAATGATTTGAAGGGTTTTGACTCAAGTTTGGCCCAACATACCATTGAGCTAGAAGAAGGTGCCAAACCAATCAAGTAGAAGTAAAGGCCTATCAACCCAATGATTGAACCTCTCATGTGTAAGGAGCTCACCAAGTTGATTGAGTCTAGGATAATATTTCTAATCAAACACTCTTCTTGGCTAAGCCAATCTTGTTCATGTCTGAAAAAAGAATGGGGAGATCAGACTGTGTGTCAATTTTACAGACCTCAACAGAGTCTCTTTGAAAGACCATTATCCTCTCCCAAGCATGGAGCAGATCCTTCAAATGGTGATAGGTAGCGAGCGTTTCTCCCTCCTGGATGGGTATTCAAGATACAACTAGATCTTGGTGCAAGACTGTGACCAG
The DNA here is from genome assembly GCA_037957365.1 of Torreya grandis. Lineage (NCBI taxonomy): Eukaryota > Viridiplantae > Streptophyta > Pinopsida > Cupressales > Taxaceae > Torreya > Torreya grandis. The sequence continues at coordinate 2,307,772 of JARHVA010001161.1, forward strand.
CACAAGACAGCCTTCACAACCAAGTGGGGAACATTTGCTTACAGGAAAATGCCTTTCAAACTATCTAATGCTAGTGCCACCTTCTAACGATCTATGGACATGGCCTTTCAAGGCCTGATAAATAATACTATGTTGGTATATCTTGATGATGTGACAATTTTCTCCAAGGAAGTGAGCCAACACATGAAACATGTCAGGTAAATCTTTGAGAGGTGTAGAGAGTTTGGTATATCTCTCAATCCTAAGAAATGCGTGTTCACTATCCACGAGGGAAAGCTCCTTGGTCACATTGTTTCTTCGGGGGGCCTGACCATTGACCCAGAGAGAGTTTGCTCCATCCTGGAGCTGTCCTTGCCTAAGCACAAGAAAGGCTTGCAAAGCTTCTTCAGCAAGATAAATTTCATAAGGAGATTTATCCCAAATTTTGTGGAGATGGTCAAGCCATTGACCTCTATGCTAAGGAAGGGTGAGGAGTTCACATGGACAGCACTGAGAAAACACATATTTGAAGAAATCAAGCAGGCCATAGCTCGAGCTCCTACTTTGATCAGCCCTGACTTCACCAAAGATTTCAACCTTTACACCTTCGACAATGAAGAGGTAATCTCTGCCATGCTTACCTAAGCAAGTGATGATAACCTTGAGTAACTAATTACATTTTTTAGCCAAGGCCTAGAAGGTTTTGAACTTAGATACACATATGTGGAAAAGTAAGTCCTGGCGGTCATACAGAGTCTGAAGAAATTTAGGCATATGCTGTCCAATAGCAGAATCCACCTTATGGTCCAACATCCCAGCGTCAAGGATTTCTTGATCAATCGAGATCTAAATGAAAAGAGAGTAGGGTGGATCACTAAGGTGATGGAATATGATGTGGATATCAAGATCACCAAACTGGTAAGAGGGAGAGGCCTATGTGAACACCTCGCTGCAGACTTTAAGCAGCAAAAGGAGGACCGTCTACTAATTCATGATGTAGCTACAAAAGAGGAACCATCTATCATGAAGGATTGGACATCAGACGTGAGGCATTTCCTTCTCACTGGTGAGTGCCCACAGGGCTTTGATAGGACCAAGAGGAGATATTTTAGACTCCAGTGTCTCTCTTATGTCCTGATTGATGAAGTGTTGTTCAGAAAGGATCTCTCAGGAGTCCTTTTAAGATGTTTAAACATAGATCAGGCTGACAGGGTGCTATTTGAGTTCCATGATGGGCCAGTCGGCGGTCATTTTGCTCTTAGGGCTACTATAGCAAGAATAATGAGAGCTGGCTATTTTTGGCCTACTCTTTTCAGGGACACCCATGCTTGGGTATGAAAGTGCTAGAAGTGTGCACTTTTTGATGGGAAGCCATGGTTGGTTGCCATGCCTTTACAGCGTATTCAAGTGGAGCAACCATTCATGCAATGGGGCCTGGACTTCATAGGGATGATTAATCCTCCCTCAAGTGCTGGACACAAGTGGGTCCTGACTGCCACATATTATTTCACAAGATGGGTAGAAGTTGTTGCTCTAAAGGAGGCCAATGAAAGTGTGGTCCTAGATTTTTATGAGGACCTAGTGACAAGGTTCGGGGTTCCAGCAACCATAATCTCAGATAATGCATTAGCTTTTTTGGGAACCAAAAAAGTGAATGGGCGCTGAGATATGGTATATATCTCAACACTTCATCTAATTACTACCCACAGGGGAATGGGCTGGTTGAGTCTACAAATAAGAACCTAATCAGGATCATCAAGTGAACCATGGAGGAGAATTAGAGGACTTGGCATGCCAAGTTGAAAACAACCCTGTGGGCGGATAGGGTCACCTCGAAGAGGGCAATTGGCAACTCGACATACACGCTCGTTTATGGAAGGGAAGCTAGGCTCCCCATTTCACTTGAATTTCCAACCTTGGACCTCACTCACCAACTGCAATTAGAAGAAGGAAATAACATGGAGGTTAGGCTATGCGAGCTAATGGAGCTCCAAGGGACAAGGGACCGGGCTATGGCTTCCATGACTAGTCGCCAACAGCAAATGAAGAGACACTTCGACAAGAAATCTTCATCAAAAGGTTTCTCTGAAGGAGACATTGTCTTGAAATGGGATGAGGACTGAGCTAAGCCTAGAAAGCATACAAAGTTTGATGCCCTATGGAGTGGCCCATACATAATCACTCAGTGCAAGTAGCATAATGCATTCCAACTCTCCAGGTTGGATGGTGAAGAACTCTATATCCCAGTTAATGAGATACATCTTAAGCATTGCCACTGACCCCCTTTTCCATCATGTATATTTTTCCCTTGCTTTTCTCCTATTTTCCCTAAGTGCCTTTTACACATGTTAATAGTTTTCTTAGCTTTGTGTGTGTTTTCATTTCCTTTTGAGGTAAACCTTCATGATTGGTTCTAGAGTTTATCGGAGCTATTATTGATCTTTAAGTTACATCTTGACTTCGTGCCTAATGGATTTTGAGACAACTAGCTTCTAAGCATAGCAGGCATGCTTCCCCTGGGAGTCACCAATTTGTTGACCATTTTTGGTCCAACAGGCCAAAAATTGGTCCCCTTCTTCCCCTATTGTTCTAGGCCAATTCATTTTTTGATTTTGCACAAGTCTGAAAATTTCTACGAACTTTGTAGGTGTAGTCTTTTGGCAGGTGAAGAACCAGTTCAGAGAGTGCAAGGTTTTACAAAGCTTCTTCAGACTCTTGTCTGAAGAAATTCATAAGGAAAGAGAGCTAAAATGGTTCAAAGACACTTTTCCTTAAGGTTGGAAGAGTGGTTCAACGACATAATATTTCCAAGAGTTAGCACCTTTGAACTGTTGAACCGTTGAACCATTGAACCGGTTCAACGCTTCGATTCAACACCTTGGTTCAATGCTTCGGTTCAATGCCTTGGTTCAATGCCTTGGTTCAATCGGCAAGTTCATCACTTTGGTTCAATCAAATGGTTCATCGGCTTGGTTCAACGCGTTGGTTCAATGCCTTGGTTCAATGTTTCGGTTCAATCGGATGGTTTAATCACTCGGTTCACTCAGTCAGTTCATCAACTTGGTTCAATGCATTGGTTCGACGTTTTTGGTTTAATGTTAAAGTTCATCAACAAAGTTCAATGCAAAGTTCATCGACAGGTTCAATCAAACGGTTCGATGCCTTGGTTCAATAATTGTTTGAACCGTTGAACCGGTTTAATGGATTGGTTCAATGGTTGGTTCAAAGGAGGGGTTCAACGCGAAAGGTTCAAGCCTCTCGAAGGGCAAGTGCCCTTGCAGAGGGTAGTTTTGGGTTCAAAAGCCCTTGCGGAGGGTAGGGAGCACTTCGAAGGCAGCTGAAGGATTTCAAGAAATGCACAGAAAGTCTTAAGGCATTGAATTCTTTCAGACTTTTGTCTGAAGGAATTCATTCAGACAAAAAGTCCAAAGGAATTTAGAGGAAGGCTGCGAGCTCAAAAAGACTTGGGGAAAATTCCAAAAGAAGTCAAAGCAACTGAGACAATTCTCACAGACTTTTTGTCTGCGAGAAAATTGTCTACACAAAAATCCCACAAAAAAGGCCCGCGGGCAAAAGGGCCGAATCAAAAAAGCCGAAGGAAGGTCCAAGGGTGATGGGCCTGAGGATGTCAAAGTTGAACACAACAAACTAGCCATTGGGTATTCAAACGTAGTGACGGGTGTGCGGACGTTAAATTTAAGATGGTGAAATAGCTGTTTGTTTTCAAAATGTCTAAGCGCCAACCAAAAAAGAGCTAAGGAGTTAGCGACTCACCAAGAAGATAGCCTGAGGGCTGAAGGAGCTAGAAAGTGAAAAAACCAGGGAAAGCCAGAGCACGAAAAGTGCCAAGTGGCAATTGTGGAAGCTTTGACATGTTTTTCTCTAAAAAAGGCAGAATGCGCCACGTATTCCTTGCAAGGCTCAGTAGAAGCCAACAAGTGTTAACACCCACCGTCTATCCCTTTTTGTCTTGCAAACACTGTGGTGGGCCCCGATGAACTATTGAAGAGAACGGAAGCCACCACACATCATTTTTCTCAAAACTCTCCAAAGGTGTTTGAAGCTTCTATAAATTCAGTAGATGCTGCCACGTGTCCTGCCTATTTCAACGGCAGAACACGCCATGTGTCACTTATTGGAATCAATGAAAAATAGCCAAGGCAAGTGGGAGAGACACGAATGAATTGTCAAGAAGAGTACGAACCTGAAGGAATTTAAAGGCTTAAAAGCAGAAGAAAGACCAAGTGCAGAAACAAACAAGCAGTCCAAGTGGCGAAGGAAGGCGTCTACTCAAGCAGTTACTCTAGTAAGTGATACAATGTCTGCAAATTGATCATCAAGAGGTGTAAATGGCTAACGACGTGACCCGATTTCTTCATTTTTCATTAATGAGCAGACAAGTCGTGTAATCATCTTGAAGGAGTGGTCTTGTTTGTAGACAAATGGTGCGGCCCATAAATTCGCATATGATGTTTAAGTGGCTGACTCTTCCCAATGATCGGAACACACATGGGTCATTTGTAAAAAGGGTGCCAAAAGGCCTCCTTTCTTCCTCTATATATTGTAGACTTGTCATTTGGAAAAGCATATGTCACATTTGTAAGGCAAAACCCTGGCAAATTTTCACCTAAAATCAATAAACGCTTTTTTACCTCTATTCTGGTTAGATATCTCTGTGTGTGTCTGAGTGTTAGTTTTGTGTTTAGTCATTGCTTTCAAATGCTTTCACATGGTTAACACCAACGCACCTAGTGTCTATAAGGTGCCATTCCTGCAAGTGACAAGGAGAGCTGCACCTGGAAGTGCAGAGACAAAAGAAGCTACTATACACTGTGCCCTTTCCACAACACCTATGGTGAGTCCCTATTTTTTGTGTGTTCCATTAAAGCCTCTCTATTAAGTTTCCTACAGCCTGGTCCTTTTGCTAGTTTAAAGTGTACATATGTGTTTTCAAGTGTGAGTGTGAGTAGGTCGAATCATTTGGTGCATCACCTCTTTTAGAGTAGTTTTATTTTCCTGCAATCTTTCTTCCTTTCCATCCCCCCCATTATATATCTATATATATGCATTAGCACTTATTGGAACAACTCAGATGCATCAAAGGGAGCTAGCCCTTACCTAGAGACTCTCCCCTCTAGCTTCACCAGTCCCACAGGCGAGAGGGGAGTTTCCATTTTGACATGTGGAAGGTAGGAGATAGGCATCCTGCCCCAGGTGCAATCCGCTGCGTCAACAATATGCAAAGGAGAGAAGGAACCTATGTTATCATGAAAGATGCTGATTTTTTGTCTAATTGTATGCAAAGTAGATGATATATATATATTAACAAGAAAATCCATAGAAAGTGTCTTATTGCTATTGTTTTAAATCATATATCTTCTCATGTTACTTACATGCATAGATTCAATTTATGCATTTAGTTCATTTCATACAAAACAGTCAATATATATATATATATATATATATATATATATATATATATATATATATATATATATATATATATTGACTGTTTTGTATGAAATGAACTAAATGCATAAATTGAATCTATGCATGTAAGTAACATGAGAAGATATATGATTTAAAACAATAGCAATAAGACACTTTCTATGGATTTTCTTGTTAACAAACAAACTAGACTAGCTTTTCAACATTTCTAATTTACTGCAAACAAAACCCTTTTCTTTTTAATAGATTGCTAAGATGAAAACAATAGATGCAAATTCCAATTTTTTGGTTTTGAAAGAGGAAAATAAGAGTGCTTTTCACCCTTCAAAAACAAATAAGATCAAAAATCTACTACCTTTGTGTATGCACCTACGATTGTCTATGTTTTTATATTTGATTAGGTGATTGTTTAGAGTGCAAGAGACTCGTTTAGATTTTGAAAGAGAAAGGTTGTCTTGGCTAGAAATAATTTAAAGATTTGCTAAGATATTTTTTAGGATGATTGACAAAATGTATTACTAATTGGGAAGGAAACTAATCTACTGAGACATAAACATAATAAAAAATAGTTATATTTTTGTAGCAAAGACAAATGAAAATGGATAGATCTCTTTCACACTCAAATTTACTTGTTTTTTTGAATATGGAAAACTATCCTAACACAACAACAAGCTACACTAAATCTAATAAGATAAAAAAATAAATATTGAAAATCAAGAGAACTCTAACTTAATTTTGCAATAAATCAACTAAAGTGTATGTGATGTGTTGATAGAAAAATCCTCAGTATACTAGCTTCGTAAGCTCTGGTATAAATCTTGGAAATTATCTAGTTGGAGAATGCAAAAAATTTGGAAAAATATAAAAAAAAGGGAGGGACACAATCCACAAATGGAGAGCAACTGAAATGTGGTTGGCTTATGTCTTGGCTTGTAAAGCTTGAGTTATTTTTACCAAGAACACTTCTTCACTTACTATTGTGTAGTTGACTCGAAAATAATAGAAACTGAATCTTATGGTAATTGTATCAAGGTTATGGCTGAAAAAGCTTATCAATATCAACTTCTAATGGTTATTTTTGGATTTGAAATCAGGTTAGAATTGGTCTTCTTATAGGAAAAATTGGGAGCTTGTATGGAGTTCAACTAAATGTGATGATGAGTTCAATTTAAGAGGAACTGAAGAGAATTAAAAATGGAAGAGGGAGTGAGTTGGGCCTGATTGAAGGTGAACAAAAGGTGATAAAAATAATAAATGTGATGTTAGTTATGTAAAACACATGAAAATTAGAGTCACGAGAGCTAATTTTAGAAGGCATTTCAACTGACAAAACTGTCGCTTTATGCAGGGGCAAATGTAGGACTATCATTTTATGCAAGGGATGGTTGTAGAACTGCCACTTAAGGTTACCAAACCATCACTAACCATTACAATTCTGCTATAGTTTTAATACATAACCACCTCTTATCATCAAAAACATTGCCTAATTTACATAATCATCGTGACAGTTTTGTAAAATAAGGGACAGTTTCATAATGAAGAAGGGCAGTTTTGACATCAGGAGCGACCATTCTATCATCTATGGTCAGTTTTTGAAACAAGGTGAAAGTAACTAGGAAAGTCAGAACCAAGGGGATCAAAAGGGGTCAAGGGAGGAATAGGAAGGTATAGGGAAGGAGTAGATCTAGAGAGTTCCTTGTAGAGCATGAAACAAAAGGTCATTTCATCATCATCAAATTTGTATTGGAAGTGTTACACCATATAATTTTTGAATGCATACATATTACCCCCTTGAGAGGGCACCTTGTAATAAGTTGGCAAAGTGTAATCCTGAGTAAGATGTAAAAAAATGAAAGAGAGGTTAAAAATACTTACCTTACCCAAATAGAGGAGCGAAATCCATTGAAACTCTACACATCCTACAAACACAAGATGGGATTCAAGTGTGATTTTAAAGAAAAGAGAAAAATAGACTATGTAAGTGAAATGTGGAGAGAATATATACCATACGTGCCAAAAAGATCATATTACCTAGACTGTCCTGTCAGGGGATTAAACCTAGTGCCAAGCCATGTGCACCTACAAAACCATAAATTTTGCTACAAGAAAACAAATAAGCTTGTTAAAATGTTAGTGAAAAAAATACTACGCATAAGATTAGAAAAAGATGACTTGTACATGTGAGAAAAAACATTAAACAAAAGGTCATGCCAAAAATGGAAGACTTTTGAATTAAAATGGTTAATTTGGGACCCAATATATTCAAAAACTTGCCAAAAACAAATCATTTGTGTCATTTGCCTCGAGTGAGATTTTTGAGCTCTGCATTGTCAATAACCATTTTGAGCATGGAAGTAGTCAGTGGAATGAGGGAAATGAGAGCATGACAAACATACTAGTGGGAGGCACAGACGGGTATAATCAGGTCAATTTCTGTTAACTTTTTCTTTTGTCCCAAATTTGAAATTTCAATCAAAATTTAGTTTAAATCTAATTAATTTGATTTTTTTGCTTTGTAGTCTTTGTTGGAAGGGGGAGGTTAAGTATTTATGTAATTTGTTGAGTTTTGGGTTGATTTGAATAGGTTTTGGGAGGTTTTTGGGGAGTCCATGGGCGACTAGCCAAACCATCACTTGGGCTAGGTAACTACCACCTTTGTAGGGTGGTGGCTACATAATCATCATAGTAGTGATGTAACTACCACAAGGTGGTTACGACATCACCATTTTAAGGAAGTTATGCAACTTCCTAAGGTGGTTATGTCACCACCTCATGGAAATTTCATAACCATCATAGGGTAATTTCATAGCTACTACCTGTAAGCTGAGGTGATTTTATATGTTTAGAGAATGTGAAGATTTTTGACTTATCTGAAAGGTGGAGTTGATTTCTCTGACTAACTTAGGGTTTCCTTAATTTTTATAGGGGGCCTATATTTGATACAGTAGAAATTAAGAGGAGTGGCTCCCTTGAATCCTAATGCTTTTGATAGTCGATGAGTTGGCCTTGCTCGATCAAGTGGGGATACATCATATAACACAGGTGGGGATCTCCCCCTCTTCTGGCTGGTTATTGTGTGACCTATTAACTTATTGGGACCCTGATTGGAACACTTTGATGTTCCTTCAAACCCTAAGGGAGTGAAAGATCACTCCCATAGATGTGTATCAAATCATTGGTCTTCCTATGACCCATCAATGTGTGTTTATCCATGATGTTAATAGCTATCATGAGGATCATAGCTAGACATATCATTTTGGAGACTCTGATGCACTTGATGTGGGTGCAAAGTTTGGAATGAGACTTTCTTTGTTTGAGGGATCAATAATCCCTAATCTAAGGAAGGACATCATTGGCATCATTTCCTCTAAGTTAGTGGAAGACAAAGGCACAAATAAGCTTTTGTACAGCTGGTCATCGATCTCATGAAACATAGAGAAGAGAGGGGCTCGTTATGCTTAGATCCAAGAGATGCTAACATGAAACTATAAATATTTGTATGAAGTGGCTCACTTTGGACCCTTTCTATTAGCTACCTAACCATCATTATGGGTTGGGTCTATGAGAGGATAATCCCCTACTAGAGGGAGGTGCTAATTGGGGCACCAAGGGATATTATGGCCATCCAATGGGTAGATGTGGTGCCCTTTCATGCATTGAACCAAAATATGGAGTCTTTGACAGTGATAGAATTGATTGCCTTGACTTACTAGGGCATGGTTGGGTAATGGGACAATAAGGGGGTCTATCTCATGGCAGTCACTGGGGCCACTAAGGTTTGAGACAAAATGCTATAGATCAAGGCACACCCTATGGATCGAGTGCCTCAATAGTTTGACATGACCTACATGGAAAACCTCTCAATCCCAAAATTTATTTATAGGGGGACCCACGAGGTTGGGGTGACTAGCATGGCACCTATTTGTGAGAGGGGTGCCCATCACCTGACCAACCCAATAGGTAATTGGAGTAGGATAGGTCAGAGTTGGACAACAACATCAAATGAGTCCACCACCACCACCATTGCCCCCACTACCAACACAGGGACCTACATAATAATAGTAATAGTAATAGCCAGGAGATGGAGAGGGTAAGGTCCTAGCAAATGTTGAGTTGGAGGAGGACCTTGATATAGATGAGGAGGAGGCTACAAATGATGACTCCAATCTCGAGTGGTAGGAGGGAGATCTAGGTGAATTGTTAATTTTATTTATTCATGATTATAGCTTGTGTTTTGATTTATTATAGTTACATAGCTGATTTTTCATGTGTTAGATCTTCTCATGTTAGCTAGATCCGATTTATCTTGTGGACTCTGTGATTACAAATACTATTGCCATATGGAGGAGAATGATCAGGGATACCTTGATCAATCTATTTTAGATGAGCACTAATTAGATGTGGGACTGGTGGTTGGTAGGTCATAGGCTTTATATAGGGATTGGGCACCATATAGATGTTTTTTCCCTAGTGTACCATGCCTCAACAATGGTGACAACATTGAGGACAAAAAACAATATTTTATTAGCTAGGGTGAGGAGATTGGAGACCCTGGTGGACACCATGGTGAGATGAGGGGGTGAAAAAGCCTCCAATCATAGGATAGGGAGGCTGACATTAGAGGGAGACTCTAGCAATAGCCATCCTCCTAGACACTAACCCACATATAAAGAGGCAACATCAAAAGGAGGCATGAGTAGGAGACATTGCCGGAGTAAGAGCCCTAGATATTATTTTGCCTCAGCCCCCTTTTAGAGGAGGAGGACAAGCTTTTTAGACTTGTTTCATATATTTTTGATATACCATTATAGATGTTGGTTATTTTGAGATGCCTTGAGGCATATTGGCCCTCTATGGAGTTACTTGTATCAGATATTTAATTGTATAAACTCAACAATTTAATTGATATATATATATATATATATATGTAAAATGGATGTTTTGGTGTATTTCTCATTGATCATTATGTGATGTGATTATTTATTTTCATATCAGCTTCTCAGTTTATGCACTCTAGAGGACTAGATATGTGACGATGTATGTATATGTGTATCTTTTTGTTTTTGATATGTTGTTATGGAAAAATGCTTATGCATATGTAGGAATAGAATGTATGTAGATGATTTAATTTGACGGATGTACATATGTAACTATGATTGTGCTAACATTTGTCTTGTAGGTGATTACCTAATTGACTTGTTCACACAATATGAATTTCAATTTGCAACAAGGGATGAAAGGAGGAAAACATGATAAATGTGAGACAAACCATAAATCAAAATTTCACAGGTAAAAAGAAGATGACCTAATCCTTACAAGCAAAGGAGAATATGTACTTCTTACTAAACTTATAAAATACTAACTTTATTGGATTCATTTAGAGATAACTTGCTTTGATAGAATTGGAAAATAGGAAAATGTTACCTTGTTTAAATGTAAACATATAGACAACCCCTCTTGAAAAACTTCCTTTTTAGACACTCTTTCTGATTTGACATTGTTTTTGAATTTATCTTTTGATTCTCTTTGCAACTCCATACACCTAATCTCATGTGACTACATAGACACATAGGCTCATCATCAAAGGATAGATATAGGTGAGTAAGAGAATCTCTCCCCAATGCCAACCCCACATAACTAGTAAAATGCAAGGGCTCAACACCGAGGGTTAACAAAGGGTGAGAGAGGTATAATTTTGACTTTTGTATTTGCATAAGCTTTTAATTTTCATAGAAGCATCTACTTTTCTATCTATAAGGCCTTCACCCCCAAACCTTTGCCCCATGCAACTAGTAATAAATAGGGGCTCACCATCGAGGACCAAGATGGGTGGGTAATTTTATTTTATTTTAAGTGTGCTAATGTTTTGTTTTCCAAAGGCACCGTAAATGGAATACTCTATCATAAACAAGTTTATATACTCCACTGTAGGCTAAATTTATGCAAGAAGATGTAAGGAAAGAGGTGTACCTTGCTCGTAATAATTAAGATAAAGACCAGTGTGGCATGCTGATTTTAGAATACTCTATATAGGGTGATATGAGAATGGAGTGACATGGCATGCTATATTTTGAAAGTTTCTATTTTGTATGAACCAAACAACTAAACAATCATGAAACAACACATCTGATATGCAGGTGAATATGCAACCTATGAAAATGTAATGCAAATGAGAAATAAGTAATATGTAGGAATTAGATATAGAAGTGTTTAAAGTGTAGGGAGTTTATAAACTCATTAAACTCTTTGCCCTATAAAGTACATAATCGATAGGCTCCATTATTGAAATCTTCTATTACTAAGTAGTTGCCCAACCAATTGGGTCTAGATTTATAACCCTCTCCTTTCTTTGGCTATCGATCCTAAGGGATGATGTCTCTAACAATGATTGGATGCTCATGAATGTTTTTGTTGTATTATCTACACATGTAGTTAATGTAAGTGATGTGATTATTTGTAGTGATGATATGATGCTCATTTAGGAGTTCCAACTCAGCTAGACACCCCTCTTTATATTCTTGTTCATTGAGGAGGCTCAGAAGGGAAATGAAAAGGATACGTATTTCCACCTTTAAGGTCAAAATGACCTGGGACCCAAATACTAGTGAATACAAGGTTCTTCCCATGGGTGTTTTAATAGTTATTCTATAAGCCCAGAGTGCTAGATAGAGCTGTAGATGCCAATCCCATTTAGAGTCTTTGACAGTTTTAACTAGGATTGAATTCAAGGTTTTGTTCATAGCTTTGGCTTGGCCGTTAGCCTATGGATAATACAAGGAGACCAAGTGGTGCAATATAATGAATTTCTTGCACAACTCATGAACTTTGGGATTATTAAAAGGGGACCTATTGGCCAAAATTGGTCTACATACAAAACTTTTGCCTAGATAGATTAGGCCACTATCATAGACCATTCAAAAAACCTTTTGCCTTTTATGATGCTCTAAAGATGCTCTAAAGAGGTTCTATAATGCTTTGAAGAGGTTTTAAGATGTTCCAAAGTGCTCCAAAGATGTTTTAAAAAGCTCTAAAGAAGCTTTGAAGATGTCCCAAGATGTTTTGAAGATGTTACAAGAAAATTTGAAGATGTTATATTGAGCTCTAAAGATGTTCTATTATGCTCTAAAGATGCTACATGCAGCGCCAAAGTTACTATGAAGATGCTATAGGTAACTCTGAAGTTATTCTGAAGATGTTCGATTGAAGTTCTAAAGAAGAGACAGTCCTAATATAGTGAATGATCCAGTGGTGGAAAGATAAAATAAAATTCATGGCACTAACTCATATTCCTTTCACTCTTTTGAAACACTTTAGCAAAGTTTAATGTATTTTTAGGGATTTTAAGGTAAAAGCCTAAAAATGGGTCTTGAGTTGCAAGTGATGGATCTAGCTGGTTTCCAAGGTGTTTAAGCATACAAAGGTAGGAAGGAAAGGTCAATTGCATCATGAAAAATATTATCCAAGTGTTGGATTTAGAAGGAAATCCATGAAGTTCAATTACATAATAACAAAGTCTCTCTCCCTCCTGGAATGAGTACCTACAACCAACAAGCCTAGTTAGCTGTGTATGGAAAGATTGGTCTATTAAAGAAATGCAAGGTTGTATAACTAAAGGAATATGACAAAGCCACTTTAAAGAGTGATATAAATACACTCCACAAAACACCAATATGGAATTAAAACATGGCAAATGTTGATAAAATGGTTTCAGACTGTACACACAGTCATAAGCTTGAGGGTTAATTTGGAGAAGATTAGAAGAGTTGAAGATGCTAGAGAGGTGATCTAACCTCCAAATTTGGAATAGAGGGTAATAATTACCCAAAATATGAATCTATGGTTTATATTTGGTCCAGATAACAAGGTATATACCCACTATTTTGTCTCATAGTTGAGGCACTCTCTAAGTAAAGCTTAGCTAGCCTAGGCCAATCTTGGAGAAATTTATGATTTTGGAGCATCTACAGGAGGAGTTAGGTTATCATTTTTGGAAAGTATGATCATGGTGAGTAGATAAAAATTTATATTCCATCCTTAAGGATTAATAATCAGTGTAAGTATCTGCTATTTTGTTACAAACCTCCTACAGTCATGAATAATCATTCACTCAAGCAACCAAATAGCTAGTTTCAAGGAAAATAAGTTTTGGGGTATCTAGAGGTACAATCAAGTTATAAAATTTTGTAAATTTGGTGATAATGAGTGTTTTTATATATCTATAATACTGGTTTGGTCACACTAATAGTATAAGTATACACTATTTTGTCACAATCCTATGCCTATCTGTTGACAATCAACATGGAACTAGGCAAGCTTCTTGAAGGGATTTAAAGTATGACAGATGGTTTGAACCTATTGTGAATGTTTTAAAGGTATTTGAGAGTGATTTTAATTCTTCCCACATATTTTGAGAGTGATAAAATTCATATTTTCAAGGCTAAACATGAATAAGGATAAATTTACAAAATTTAGGATTTTGGCATGCAAATATAGGTAGTCAAAAAATGAATTTTTGAGGCACTTAAAGGGTTGGATGATGAAATAAAATTATTGGGTAAGTTTTATGGATATTTAAAGGTCCAAATTAAAAAATAATGAGGTATTAATACCTTATAAATCTCAAGATATGCCTTTTTCTCTCTTCCTAGGTTTCTTGGTTCTTATTTTTTTAATGTGCAACAGGTCTAAATATGTGATTTCGGTTGGTTTTCATGGTTGATAATGGAAATAAAATTATTGGAATAGTTTTTTTAGTTAATATTTTTCCTAATTAAAAAATAATTAAGTCTTGGGACCTCATAAAACTTGATAAAATGACAAAATTCAAACCTATACACGTTCAAAAATTTGACAAGGCAGGTTGAGGCAACCCTAAAAATGCATTTTTTGAGTTATAATAAATTAAATTAATTTAAATTTTACATGGAGGTATTTTATTTTTTCCTTTAAGTGTTCCAAGTGGTTTCATCCCCCTACTATTCTTCAAGAGAAAAAAACCAAGTTTTCATATCTCCATTAATGGAGTTCGTGCTCAAACCAGGTCTAAGGGAGTCTTTAGTAAAGGTCAAAAAGAGGATTTATGTATGGAAAAGTGATCAAAAAATTATGTAAGATATAAAAACATGATTTTAATTAGTTTTAAAAGGCAAAAAAGATTTTAAGTGGCTCAAATTAGCAAAGAGGCCCTCCTAGACCTACCTAAGCCTAGAAGGTTACAGACCTTCCCAAGCTAATTTAAAAAGTTTTCAAGTGAATAACAGGATGAAAATGGTCTCAAAGGAAGGGTATGACCCAAAAAAACATTCATGAGTATAAAATAATATCATTCAATCTCTCAAGCACCATGGAAAGGCCTAAAATCGTTGCAAGCTACCAAAGATCCTGTTTTGACTAGTTTTGAGTTTTTGAGCTCATAGGTCCATGAAATGACCTAGAATCACTTGAAAACCACATGGAAAATGTAGGGGAATATATTAAGATCATGTTTGAACTATTTTTTTATTATAAATTGGCATTTTTAGGTGTGTAGGATGCCCAAAATAGTTTTGAAATTAGATTTTAAGATAATTAGTTGAAGATCGATTGAGCTTGAAGACTTCCATTAATGGAGTCCAAAGGATTTTCAGGTTCCATGGTGCATTTTGAATTTTAGAGGAATGAACATGAGTGAATTCAAAATAAAACATAAAAGCAAACACCCAAGACTAACCATGTTGCCAAGTTGCCAGCACAAGCCAAGTGGAGATGGAGCGTAGAAGTCAAGTGGAGTAGATATTTGGGGAGTTGAGAAACATTGATAGAGCATTTAAAGGAGTCTCTAGATATTTTGAGATATTTATCAAGAATTAATTAGATCATTAAATGATATTATAGTCTTTAAAGACTTTTCTCAAAGCTAGTGGAGTGCGACATCATCTTCCTCAAAGATTTTTTCATCTTGTAGTGCTTGTTTAGGCCAATGAGAAGGCTTGAAGGCCCTTTTGACCTTTGGAGGTTAATTTGATGAGAGAATATCAGGGATTAATTAATATAAATGTTGTTGAGACTCCATGAAAGGTGGTTGGGCTTCATTTATTTAATTTTGGGAGCCTTCTTCTCCTTTCCCTTCCTTTTTTCTCCTTTGTATCCCTTTTCTACTCATTCGTCAAGATATGCTCCTCATTTTGGTATGGCATAGACCTACCCATTTTTGTAAAAACAACCTCTTGAATCAATAAAATAACTTATTTTGCCTATCTCTTTGATTTCAACTAGTGTTATGGTTAGTTTGTGCATGATTGCTTTATGGGGAGGTGTTCTTCCTTGGTGATTGTCCTTCTTTATTATCTCTTTATAGGTATTACACAATTGTTGCAGGTCTAAACTTGTGTTTATTTTATCATTGATGATGGTATACTATGAGTTTTATACTCCTCCATACTTCATCTCTTGTCTAGTGGGCCTAGTTTTGGAAATATTGATGCAAAATGATTGGGTTGAGAGATTTGTGTGAGTGAGGGTTGACTTTGAGATTCTTTAGTGTCAATTTCAAGTAATTTAGAGTAGTTTGTTAAGATCCTAATTGATACACCTAGGGAGCTGGTCCATAACCTAGAGGTTCACCTCCATCATAGGATACCTATAGCCTAGAGGTGTTCACATTTTATAACCAGGAGTGAGAGAGCCTGAAAAAATCTCTCACAAGGGTGAAATTCTATGCTATAACAATTTTTGGCATGCCTGGTGGGACTACTATGTTCTTCAATTCAATGAAGGGTTTTTGGTGATGTTCTTTATTACATTAGCCTTTGGAGGCATTCTAAAAGCATCAATGGTGACTTTGAGTTCATCTAGTTGGTTTAAGTAGCCTAGGTATTCTTTTCAAGTTATTTTTTGCTTTCCACATGAAGTTTGATGGTTAGATGTGGAGGGAGTTTCAATTTTACACCTTCTTATCAACCATATAATTATCCATACTAGTCCTATGCTGAGCCATATCAGTCCTAAAATTAACCTATTTTCCCACCATATGGCTCTAGTTATCAATATGAGTAGCCTTGCTATCAAGAATACTACCATTCCTTCCCTCCCCAACCACCTAGTCCAACTAGCCCTTCTAATGAACTTTTAGAAATGAGGATCCTTGATCTAAGATTGAAGAATGAGTTGGCTGCCATTGAAGGGAAACAAGTCCAATTTGATCCCCTTTTCAATCTATGTTTTTCCTAATCAACCCCAAGAAAGTGCCAAAGATATACGACTTGATTACAAGTGATAAATGAATGAGATTGATAGAGAACAAGAATATTATTTGTACCGGCCCATAAAATATTCTATACCTATGAAATCTCCACCCATTCTCC
Organism: Torreya grandis; assembly: GCA_037957365.1. Classification (NCBI taxonomy): domain Eukaryota; kingdom Viridiplantae; phylum Streptophyta; class Pinopsida; order Cupressales; family Taxaceae; genus Torreya; species Torreya grandis. The sequence continues at coordinate 2,324,541 of JARHVA010001161.1, forward strand.
CTCAAGTTTCACAAACTCCTCAACTTAGGAAATTTCTAAGCTTCTTATCTACTCCTAATGTTCCAATATAAAATCCAAAGAGAGAAGAGGTTGTAGAGGATAAGCCAAAGAAGTTTCCAAGTTTTAGGAGCATGTGTTCAAACCTTCCACCAAATCATGAGCATATTCATTCCACTCTTCCCCAAGAGCATCCCATAATTCCTTATGTTCTTACTCTACCAAGTGGACCTTCTTGCCCTCCCAACATATCCCTTTAAAAAGGAGGACCTATTGTATGGAGATCAAATGAAGACCATTTAGCTGAAAAGCATGAAGCCATCCCACCATGGATCTCTCCCTATGCCAATGATCCTAGTTATACCATGCCCTCATAAGTGAGACCACTCTCTCTGAGGCCTATTCCATAACAAGAAGACAATAAGGTGGTTTTGCCCTATACATTTACCTCATGGAAATTAATAAAGGAAGGCATATAGATGAAGGAGGAGGTGTTAGTTGTGGTGACCCAAGAATCAGTCTTAAAGAAGGAATAAGTTTTGTTTCAAAAAGAAAGTGGTTTATGCATAGCTCAGCTTACTGAGTTTGCTTTACAAGAATTCTAAGACTCCCTCTCCCCTCCTCAATATCCACCAAAGACACCTTTCCAAGAATTCACTAATACACCCAAACCCACAATATCAAGTTGGAAGGATACTTTATCAAGTTTTGATCATCCCAAGGAGATCTCTTTCCCTCCCACCTTCTCCTTTTGTCAACAAGAACCTATGGTTTTGAAGGTAGAAGATGAGGTTGTAGTAGCAAAATATCCACATGAAGGAATTGAAGAAGAGGTAAACCTTTGCTTTGAATTGCCTTTCTTCATTGAAGATGATGATCCTATCTCTTATAGCAAAAAGGAATTGGAGGAGTTGAGTGTAGTGAAGCTATCACATAGCATCTTTTAAAAGGACATACATGATCAATTTACAGCTCCAAACAAGCATGAAGAATTGATGGTAGTCTTTGACAAGAAGGTTAAAGAGGATTCATGACAATAGTTATACCATAGCTTCATGGGGAAGCTTGAAGTGTTCACTAGTAATGAAGAGTAAGATGAGAATACTAACAATATGAAGCATGAGGAACACCTTGAAGCAGATAATGATGGCATGGTGGAATTGAATGAAGCTGTAGTTGAGTATGAGGCAATTTTTCATGAGGATACTTTGATTACTAGTGTTTTTGAATATCATGAGAATATCTTAGAAAATGAAGAGGTCAAAAATCAATTAGAACATATTTCAATTGAAGCATTTGAGGAACCTATTGTCCTTAAGGAGAATGGTAGGAGTGAGGTTGAGATTGGCATCCTTTCCAATGAATAAGAGGAGGCTACATTTTGGGATGAAATTGAAGTTTTCTATTCAAGTTTGGATGACACACATGCACCTTTAGGTAATCGGGTCTAAGAAGCAATTGATCAAAATGTGCATATTAAAAAACATGATCCTAATGAGTCATCAGAGGTTGAATTTGTAGCTTTGGTCACATTAGAGAGCTATCCCATCATGGAGCACAAATATGAGGTAAATTTTGAGAATCAAGGTGAATTTATAGTCATTGGGAACATGTTTGATGCTAATGATTCATTTGGAGCATTGCCAAGAGGATTGGCAATCTTAAAGCAACTAAGTTCAATAAAGTAAATGTCTAATAGGTAACTTATTTCACATCTTTGCTCATCACATGGTGACTTAAGAAGTTTTCCTTTTGATCCAGGAGGATCAATTCTAGAATGATCTTGTATATAGTAGTTTTAGTAGCCTTTTATTTCCTCAAAGTGCCTTGTGCACATTTCCCTTTTGTTGTGTGTTTCCCTTCCCTAAGTCCTTTGAGCATTTTGTTATTTTGTTTTGGGTTGTCCTTGATATTTTAAGAGTTCAAATCAGAATTTATAACCTTATGATCATTTTAAAACCAATTTGAGAAAGACTTTGTGACCCCATAAGCTTAATGGATAGACTAAGGCAACTAGTCTTTTGCATAGACAGGCATGCAATCCTAGGAGGTCGTTAAAAATGTTTGTCAAAATAAACTTTTGCCTAGATGGATCATACCACTCTCCTAGACCATTTAGTGATATTTTTCCTTCCAGGATGCTTCGAAGATGTTCCAAGATTCTCTGAAGATGCTTCAAAGATGTTCTAGGATGCTCCAAAGATGCTTCAAAGAAGTTCCAAGATACTTCGAATATGTTCTAAAAATCTCTAAAGATGCTTCAAAAATGTTACAAGATGCTCCAAAGATCTATAACAACTTTGAAGATGTTATATTGAGCTTTGAATATGTTCTATTATGCTCTAAAGATACTACAGGCAGCTTCAAAGTTGCTCTGAAGATGCTATGTTGAAGCTTCAAAGAAGAGACAGTCCTAGTGCAATGGATGATCTAGTGGTGGGAATAGAAAATAAACTTCAGGGCCCTAACTCATGTTCATTGCACTATTTTTAAACACTTTAGAAAAGTTTAAGTTATTTTTGGGGATTTTAAGGTAAAATCCTAGAAATGGGTCTTGAGCTGCAAATGAAGGATCTAGCTGGTTTCTAAGGTGTTTGAGCATATGAAGGTAGGAAGGAAAGGTTGATTGCATCATGAAAAATATTTTTAAAGTGTTGGATTTATAATGTAGGCCTTGAATTTCAATTACATAATAACATAGTCTCTATCCCTCATGAAATGAGTACCTATAACCAATAGGCCTAGTTAGTTGCGTATGGAAAGATTGGTCTATTGAAGAAATGTAGGGTTGTATAACTAGAGGAATATGTTGAAGAAAATCTCAAGAGTTATTTAATCACACTCCACACAACACCAAGATGGCATTCAAGAATGGCAAAATTTGAGTAAATGTTTTCAGACCTTACACACAATCATAAGCTTGAGGGTTAATTTGGAGAAGAGTTGAAGATGTTAGAGAGGTGATCTAACCTCAAAATTTGGTATAGAGGGTCCTCATGACCCAAAATATGAATTTATGGTTTTTATTTTTTACATCTAACAAGATATATACCTACTATTTTGTCTCAGAGCTGAGACACTCTCCAAGTAAAGCTCAGGCAATCTAGGCCAATCTTGGAGAAATTTATGGTTTTGGAGCATCTATAAGAGGAGTTAGGATTTAATTTTTGGTATGTATGATCATGGTGAGTAGATAAATATTTATATTCCATCCTTAAGGCCTCATGATAAGTGGAATCATCCACTATTTTTTTTACATACCTCCTGCAGTCATGAACAATCATTCACTAAGGCAACTAGATAACTAATTTAAGGAAAAATGAGTTTTAGGGCATCTAAAGGTACAATAAAGTTATAAAATTAAGTAAATTTGGTGGTAATGAGTGGTTTTATATATCTATCATCTTTTTTTTTCACACTAATAATGTAAGTATCCATTTTTTTGTCACAATCCTATGCCTATTTGTTGATAGTCAACATGGAGCTAGGCAAGCTTCTTAAAGGGCTTTAAGGTATGAAGGATGGTTTGAAAATCGTGTGAGTGTCTGTAAGGCATTTTAAAATGATTTTAATTCTTATCACACTTGGTGAGAGTGATCACATTTTTATTTTCAAGACTAAACATGAAGAAGGATAAATTTGCAAAATTTAAGATTTTGGTAGGCAAATATAAGTAGTCAGAAAAGACATTTTTGAGGCACTTAAAGGGTAAAATGATGAAATAAAATGTTTGTATAAGTTATATGAGACTTTATAGGTTATAATTAAAAAATAATGAGGTATTAATACCTTATAATGCCTTTTTATCTCTTCTTAGGTTTTTTGGTTCTCATTTTCTGAGTGTGCAACAGGTCTAAATATGTGATTCTGATTGGTTTTCATGGTTGAGAATGAAAATAAAATGATTGGAATAGTTATGGGAGTTCCTATTTTTCATAATTAAAAAATAATTAAGTCTTGGTACATCATAAAACTCGATAAAATGGCAAAACTCAAACCTACACATGTTCAAAAATTTGATAAGGTAGGTTGAGGCAACCCTAAAAGATGCATTTTTTGAGTTATACTCAATGAAATGACTTGAAATTTGACATGGAGGTCTATTTTTATTTCCTTTAAGTTTTAAAAATGGTATAATTCCCCTAATATACTTCAAGAGAAAAAACCAAGTTTTCATATCTCCATTAATGGAATCCATGCTCAAACTATGTTTAAGGGAGCCTTTAGCAGAAGTCAAAATGGGGATTTATGTATGGAAAAGTGATCAAGAATTTGTATAAGATCCAAAAAAATGATTTTAGTGAGTTGGAAAAGGAAAAAAGGTCTCCATGTGGCTCAAATTATCAAAGAGACTCTCCTAGCCCTATCTAAGCCTAGAAGGTTGCATATCTTCCCAAGCTAGTTTAAAGAGTTTTCAAGTGAATCACAGGCTGAAAATGGTCTCAAAAGAAGAGTAGGACCCACCAAAAGAGTCCTGAGTATAAAATAAGATCATTCAATCTCCCATACACCATGGAAATTCCTAAAACCATTGCAAGCTGCCAAAGAGCTTATTTTGACTAGTTTTGAGTTTTTGAGCTCATAGGTCTATGAAATGATCTAGAATCACTTGAAAACCACCCAAAACGTGTAGGGTAATCTCTAAATCTCATATTTTACCTATTTTTTGGATAAATTAGCATGTGTAGGTGCTTATGAGGCCCATAATATCTTTGAAATCAGGTTTTAGGATAGTTAGTTGAAGATGGATTGAGCTTGAAGACTTCCATTAATGGATTTCAAAGGATTTGCAGGTTCCATGGTGTATTTTGTAGGTTGGAGGAGTGAAAATGAGTGAATATAAAAGAAAACATAAAAGCAAACACCCAAGGTTAACCATGTTTCCAAGTTGCTAGCACAAGCCAAGTGGAGATGGGACATAAAAGTCAAGTGGAGTAGATATTTGGGGAGTTGAGAAGCATTGATGGAGCATTAAGAGTCTATATATATATTTTAAGATCTTTATCAAGCATTAATTGGAGCATTAAATGAGATTTATAATCTTTGAAGACGTTTCTCAAAGTTAGTGGAGTGCGACATTTTCTTCCTCAAAGGTTTTTCATCTTCTAGTGCCTTTTTAGGTCAATGAGAAGGATTGAAGACCCTTTTGACCTTTGGAGGTTAATTTTATGTTAGAAGATCAATGATTAATTAATATAAATGTTGTTGAGACTCCATAAAAGGTGTTTGGGCTTCATTTATTGAATTCTTAGAGCCTTCTTCTCCTCTCCCTTCCCTTTATCTCATATGTATCCCTTTTCTCGTCATTTGTAAATATATGCTCCTCATTTTGGTATGGCATAACCCTATAAATTTTTTATAAACAACCTCTTGAAGTAATAAAACAACTTATTTTGCCTATCTCTTTGCTTTTAACTAGTGCAATGGTCAGTTTATGCATGATTGCTTTGTGGGGAGGTGTTCTACCTTGGTGATTGTCCTTCTTTCTTGCCTCTTTATAGGTCTTACATAATTGTTGTAGGTATGAACTTGTGCTTATTTGATCACTGATGATGGTATAGTGTGATTTTTATACTCCATACTCCATCTCTTGTCTAGTGGGCCTAGTTTTGGAAATATTGATGCAAAATGATCAGGTTGAGAGATTTGTGTGAGTGAGGGTTGTCTTTGAGCTTCCTTAGTGTCAGTTTCAATTAATTTGGAGTGTCATTTAGTTTGGTGTATCCATTTTTTTTGTTTTTAGTCATCCTTTTCTCCTCTTTTTAGCCCTTTTCTTTGGTAATCAATAGTGTAGAGTAGTATTCTTAGAGCCTAATTAATACACCTAGGGAGCTAGCCCATAAACTAGAGGTTCACCTCCATCATAAGATACCCACAACCTAGAGGTGTTCCCATTTTGTATCCAGGAGTGAGAGATATTAAAAAACTCTCCCACAAGGGTGAAATTTTGTGCTACAACAAGACTTATTGTCAGTAATGATGGTCTCTAAGACTCTAAATCGATAAAGGATTTGGTTTAGGAAGAAATTTTCAATGACACATCTAATCACAGTCATTAGGGGCATTGTTTCTACCCATTTGAAAAATATTTGGTTGTTGTGATGATGAAATGATCACTATCTACAGAAGCAGAGGAGAGTTTAACTACTAAATCCAAAGCTTAGGTAGAAAAGGGACATGAGTGATGATGGGTTGTGATGCCCTGGTGGGAATTTATATCTCATGTGAAAAATTATGGCATTGATCACATTTGCGTACATATTTGACATCATCGTGGTCTAGAGTGGGCCAAAAATATCCCATCCTATGGTTTTTTTGAGTGGTCGCATGGCAGTGTCCACCACACACACCACTATGATAATGAAAGATGACCCTTTTTGACTCTTCTTGGTTAACACACTGAAATAACATGCTATTAAAGGCCTTGTGATAAAATATCATGTCTAAGATAGCATACTTGGATGTGATAACACAAAGACATTTCCTCTCTTATAAATTGACACCTTTGGGGTAGGTTCAGTCTACCAAGTAATGGATGATGTTTATATACCAAGAAGAGGAAGTGGTGAAATTTTTTTCTATATAACATATCAACTAATTAGGGAAATCGGTATCAATGAGGTCATTATCCTATAGAGGGGAATAAACCAATCAATCAATGGTGATTTCTCCTTTAATAGAATTTTGGTTGATATAAGTTAATTTGAACTCACTTATGAGCATAATGAAGCACCCAACCTTTAGATCAAGAGCTGACTGGGTTAAAAAAGTCTATAGGGATTGAGATCTCACAATAATTTTAATTTCTTGGTTAAACACATATTGTCACATTCACTTGGTTTTAAACATTATTTCTAGGCATTCCTTTTTTGCTTGTGTGTATTGTGTCTCATAATCGACAAGGGTTTGACAAATGAAATAAATCATGCACTCATTACCAACATCATCTTTTTGAGCCAACATACATATGAGGTATACCTCAATCACTCTTACATAAATATCAAAGGATTATCTAGATTAGGTACCATGAAGGTAAGAGGAGACATAAGAAAGCATTTTACTACCTCAAATACTTCTTGACAATCACTTGTCTAAGCTAGGCTACTTGTTTTTTTGAGCAAGTTGTTGATGGGATGAATGAAGTAGGCAAGGTTAGGGACAAATCACTAGATAGCTCCCATAATGTCTTGATGCTGGATTCATCCATGGGAGGGTTCATTTCTAAGATTGCTCAGATCTTTGTGGGGTTGATATCAATTCCATACTGGTAAATGATGTATCTTAAGATTTTTCTACTGGTGACTCCAAACACATATTTCTATAGATTGAGAGTAATTCTATATTTGATCAACTATGTGAGGATGATGTGTAACATTCCTAAATGGTCCTCGCCTTACCTTTCTTTTCCAAGCAGGGCATCCATGTAGAACTCCACTATTTTTTGGATTAGGTCATGGAAGATGTGGGTCATAGTGCTTTGATAAATTGCCATTGAATTTTTTAAGCCAAAGGGCATTACAACATAGCAAAAGGTTCCCCAAGGTGTTGTGAATAAAGTCTTCATTTGGTTTTTGTCAGAGATGATAATCTAGTTGTATCCCAAAAATCCATCCATGTGTGATAATAGCTTGTATCTTGCAATAGTGTTAACAATGATGTCAATAGATGGGAGGGGGAAATCATCCTTTGGACATGCCTTGTTAATGTCCAAAAACTCTATGCATATTTTGATTTTACCATTCTTTTTGAGAATGGGTATAATGTTAGACATTTATTTGGAGTAATTAATGAGATTAATGATGATTAATCTTAAGATCTTGATGAATTACTCCTTTATCATCAATGTAACCTTAGGTTTGACGGGTATGAGTTTTTACTTGATGGGTTTCACGTCAAGTGTTGTAACTAGATTGTGGATAACTACATCAGGATTGATGCCTATCATGTTGGTGTAAGAGAAAGCAAAGGCTTTGGAAAGCTCCATGAGGAGTTGTTTGTGGTCTTCCACCTCTTGTTTAGAAATTGAATATCCTAAATTGAAGAGTCTAGGGTTTTCCTCCATTCCAATATTATTGTCAATAGTTTCCTTAATGAGGGATGTATTTCCCTCTTCGAATATGTTGGGATCTAGGGTAAGGTTACGGTCTTCACCCTTAGTGTTGAAGATATCGTGTTCATCATTACATGAGAGGTAATCCTCCTCATGGTAGTAGGACTTGTCAAACTTAGTTCTAATGGATGAGTTATGATAATAGGTAAGTGAGAAGCCCCTCTTATGATGAAATGAGGGGAGGTCATTATAAGTGTGTAAGAATTTGAGGATGGTCTCATCATTATTGGCTATATCCAAGATAAGAGGGTTATCATCTCTTTTGACATTAGCAACTATTTGGTCATTAGGAGTCTTACTTATCAGGGGTTCTACCCTGATCGAGACTATATAATATGATTTTGGGATCATTGGATGGGGATGAAACATGAAGATGAGATAACCTTAGAGTCAACAAGTTGGTTACTTTCTCTAGGGACTACTTTGATAGAAATGAAATTGAAGTTCTTGGTAACCTCATGAATAATAGTTATGTACAACTTAAGGTATTCAACTTTGGTTTGATAGACTTTAGATACTTAGTTTACAACTAGCTACGAATCTCCATGGATTCTCAAATTTTGGACACCTAGGCACTTCGTAATGAGCATACCAAATAATAGAGCCTTGTACTCAGCTCCATTTTTTGTACATTTGAAGTATAAATTGAATTGGAAAGGCATAACTCATCCTTCAGAGGAAATGAGGATTACTCCTTCCCTAGTGCCTAGGTGACACTTGATGCCATCGTAGTGTAGGACCCACTGATTATGTAGAAAGAGGAAAATCATTAGATGGGAATTCTTGGTTCTCCAATATTTCAACCATATGAATGTTGAGGATGTTGAGCAATCCCCTTTGGGGTTCCTGGATCTGAAACTTGGGAATATGATGAACACATCTCCTATGTGGGGTGAATGGGAAGGCTTATGAGGGTGTGGATAAACCAATCTTGTGTTACAGATGAAATAAGGGAAGAAATTGTGATCTAGGAATTTGAATCAAGAGAGGATGGTTAGTATCATGTTAGTTTCAAAATGAAAATAAAATAAAATAAACACACTAATAGCATAACATCTCTAGGCCTAGACACTAGGGAGAGCTTAGTTAATAAAAGCAAATTACAAACACAACTAAAAAGCAATGAATGAAAACACAATAATTCTTTCACCTTCTTTGGATGCTCTAAATGCCTTTGTAGTGGTGGCTTACTTGGCTTGTGCTCATGAAGTCCTTGGCAATGGAAGCTTGGCTACCTCCATCTCTCCTTGGCACCTTTGGCTTGTGGCTTGGCTTGGATTGGAGTCAATTTGGCATGGTAACACTAGTTTTTTGGATTTTTGAAGATATTTATGCATTATAAATTTGCACCAAAATAACTTAGAAATGATGTTCTTGGCCTCTATTTATAGATTTTTGGATTTGATCAGAATCAACCTCAACCATCCATCTCAAGATTGAGATGTGTGGTTGAGGATTAATTCAATTTTTGGAATTAAGTTTGTAATTATCCTCATCATGACATTGGAAGAAGGGGTAATTAAAAGGCATGAAGGGCATCATAGAAGGCATTGATGAGGCATGGAGGGCATGGATCCTGATATTTGTGGCATTTATGGCCTAGGTATGCCTTCCCAAGAAATGAGGTCACTTGATGATGCAGATATTTAATATCCATTTCCAAAAATAAATATTCAACAATTTTCCATAGAATTATGTATTAGGCCTTGATTTAGGTTAATTAGCTCTTAAACATGATTAAGCGCCTTATGCAAAAATTACTTAAATTGATCAAAATACCTTGTTATTGGTCCTAAATTTAACTGGATTGGAATTGGAAGTCCACATCAGATGCATTAGATCTGTATTCATATTTAGGATGTTACTAACAAAAAATAAGTAAGGCATGCATCTTGTGTAAGATATTTGATAGAAAAAAGTAATCCAAAGAACCTAGGTGCAAAATTGGCATTTTGACTCAAACTAATCTAATCAAAGTTAGTTGGCCCATAAATTGAATTGCCCCATTTAGGGATCCCTGGCCAATATCAGCTCTTGAATATGTCAGTTTCACCTCATTCAGTGTGTTTTAGTGTTTTTAGGCCAAATTGTGCATTTTTAGTGGAAATTGGCCAAAAGCTTGATTAGAGGTTATCAATGGCCAGTTTTAAGTGTCTATAATTTGCCCTTATTTGGGAAGGCAATGCAAGCTATAAGCATAGTAACGTCTTTTCAAAGAATGAAAAGGTCCTGTATGCCTATAACTATAATGATGATAAACTAACTATATGATGCCCCCTCAAGGAAATGGTTGGCACAAGCAGGTCGGCAAATAGTCCCTTGAAAAGAAAGAAGCAAAATGAGGGGATCAAAGAAAAAAAAGATGATGGGGTGAAAACATAATGATATTAAAAAAGTAGTCAAAATTATTGAGAATGAAAGTGGGATGGTGCACAATGGTTTGTCCAAAGGCAATTGTAAACATTGTATCTCGATAGTGGCAATGTGGTATGATAACACTATGATTTGCTCAAAGGCGATTATAATCATTAAGAAGATGGAGCTACCCCAGTTAGGACAAACAAACAAGATAACATGCCCTTATATAGGTAGAATAAGTAAAGTGGTGACAACACAATGATTTTCTCAAAGGTAGTTATAATCATTGAGAAATGCAGGTGGGATAGTGTGCAATGATTTGCCCATAGGTGGTTATAATGATTAAACCCCAATTATGGTAAACATGATAAACTTGGTTGAGGATGATGATAACTTAACACATATGGTAATGATTAATTGGAACAACCTACTAGTAGGGAGATGCTCATCTGAACTAATAAAGATTGAAATTCTTTTGTGTTTAATTACTCTATTTGGGATATGATTAAGATGGAATAAAGATGTTGGTGTCGAAGAGATGATGCCATTACTGAATAGAATTTTTAAAGCTGAGATTTATTGTAGCACGTGTCAATAGGCATCATGGTATAACATCATGAGGACTTGGTTGAAATATGCATGAGGACTGACTCCCATAATCCAATACTCAATAGAAAATAATGCACTAATGATAGAAACCATGATGACAATGTAAACATATGAATATGGATGGATTCAAGTGTAAGTGTGGACATAGAATCACCTAATGAACACACATAAAATGAATCAAGGTAATAATGCTAAAAGCAAGCAAATAGGCAAGTGAATAAACAAACAAATAGAAAAACAAATAAACAAACAACCTAAAATAAACAAATAAATAGAAAGCCTAAAAACAAAAGCAAAAAAAAACATCCTAACAATGACAATGACCCAGTAAGGCAGATCGAGGATAATTAACTAGGCTTAGACAAGATAGATGTTTTTGGATTTTTGAAATGTTATGAATGTTTTTGGCATTTTGAGGTATCTTATCTCGTTAGAGAATGACAAAACACCTGCTTACAAAAAGGGGAGAGCATTTAGCTTAGGTTACTCATAAAATGATGAGAGCATAAGAAAAGGGGGATTGAGGTGACCTCAACATGAATTGAGCATGACCCACATAGTCCTGAAATGACCTCAAGTCACAGTAATTCTATCCACATAAAAGGTGAGAAAAAAGCAACCAGGTCCCAACAAGTTCTCAAATTCAGTAAATGGCCAGTCAAAATAAAAATAGTAAAGGAAAGGTGATGCAAAAATCCAAGATAAATAAGTGTTGTCCCTAGTTTACCCATAGGTGGTTATAATTAAGATACACTGGCATAGGTCAATGATACTAATTTGCCCATAGGTGGTTATAATTAATAACAAGACTAGTGAAACACTGATTTGTCCATATGCGGTTATAATCAAGGTCACATAAAAAAACTTGATAGGATGAAAGATATCTTACCAGATTAAATATCATACTACTTTCATAGACTACCATTTAAATATAGATTTAATTGATTGTTGAAACTTCATTGAAATCCCCTCACAAAAAGTGTGGAAAGAACTAAATGAACCAAGATCAAAACAAGATTGGGTAGGATGACTAAAAATAGGCTTTGGTCTAGATAGGAATGGAATGATAGGATGGCATGGTATTGCTTTAAGATAATGATGGTTTTGATAACCAAGTTAAAATGGTAGGAGGGTTGCCCCCAAGTGATGGGGTGAATGGCAGGATATATGCGATAATGGTAAATGGATATGTAACAATGGCAATGGCATGGCAATGAAATGGTATGGTACATGTTTTTGGCCTCGGTGTCATTTTTGATTCTATTATTCTTGTGATGGGGAGATACACATCCTAATCAATAAATGATACAAATAGAATACTTGACTATGTTAATTGCTAGCCCACACCTCATCGAAATAGCTACTCTATCAAAAATGGCCTATAGATTTAGTTTTCAAGAATGCTTTTGTGATCTGCATTGGTCATTGATTTTGATTCCTTCAAGTGTCGAGACAAGGTATCTTTATATCCTCTACAAAGGAAAGTATGGTCGTGGATGGTAAATAAGGACAAATGATGGATGGTAGGTTTGTTTGTGAAATAGAATGGTAGATGATAATGGAATGTATAATGGTGGGGAAATAAATGAAGATCAGGACTTTTAGTTACACGTAATGTTACTGATGTTAGATTTAACATAATTTTGGTTGTGGTGGGGCCGAAGACTTATTCTCTCAGTAGGACCACCAATTTTTTATGTTGTTTGGGCTTGAGAGTAGCTACATCTACTTAGGCTATAGATAGGAAGCTATTTTTATTTGATATTTCATTTTATCTTCATCAAGCAATGAAGAAATTTAGTGCTTAGATATTGGTGTTGCAATGCGGTTTTTACTAATGAAGTTGTCTTGATTATCTTGTAGTGACTTCAAGAAGGTTTCACTAAGGAATGTTGACTTTTGACTTTGATTATCTTCTATCACTTCCAAAAAAGTTTCACTTGAAGATGTTGAGTTTTGACTTTGATTGTCCTTTAGCACCTCCAAAAAGGTTTCACTAAGAGAGTGTTCTTCTGCTACATGAATGTTATCTTGGCCTCCTTACTCTTCTTCAAATGCTTTGTCACTATTGATGTAGTTCAACAAAGTGTGATTTTTTCAGTCCCAATCGACACTTGTGGGAGATGGAATGTCAATAATATGGCTATTTTGGTTGATGATATCGCTTGTAGAATGGTAATGGAATGGGGAGAGGTTGCACAATCCTCGTAGAAAATACTAAGAGAACTTGTGTCGAATCTAAAGTAATCATCCTAAAAAACTATAAAAAGATCACAAATATATTCAAATTGATCTGCAAGGCATGCGTAACCAATGTTGTAATAACCATGAACATATTGTTCTTCTAAATCTAATTCTAACTCAAGGGACTCTGAATTTGATGTTGATTCTAATTTTGATACTAAATCTGATGTTAGTTTAAGAATAAAACTTGAATCTAATTCTGATTTTTCATCTGATGAGTACTTTGTTACAATTATGTCTTGTTGAATATTTAGTTTTAGATAAGTAACAACCTATAATGGCATGAAGGGATCCACAAAAACTGGTTTGTCAAAGTGAGACTCCTCTAGGATGGGAAAAAGGTCAAGAGACAACTCCTCAAATATTGGCTTGTCAATAGGAGGCTCTTAAAAAATAGGCACATAGTTGAGGTAATGATTTGCCCAAAGGTAGTTATAATCATTAAGAAGTGACTCAACAAATATTATCTTGTCATAGTGAGAATCCTCAAAAATTGGTATAGGATCAATAGGTAATTCATCACAGGTTGACTTATCATAAGTGGTTAGTTCAATAGAAACATCTTGGATTGGTTGGTTTTCTTAGCCTTGGTTTCTAATGAGCTGGAAAATACTAGTTTTGAACATAGCTTGGTCTTCAAATGATTAGATTAGTTGAGGTTTGCTTGGGATTGGTACTAGATGAGGAATGACTTGCGATTGGATAATGGTAGGGCATTGGGGAGCATGATTGCTTGCATGATCCAAAGGAAAAAGTCCTAAGATCGTAACGATAGGGAATTGTAGCGCTTGATTGCTTGCACAAGCCAAAGGACTAGGTGCTAAAATGATGAAGGGGCATGGTGGAGCTTGGTTGCTCACATAAACGAAAGGATGAGGTCCTGGTATATAAATAGTTGGGCATTATGGAGCTTAGTTTCTTACACAAACCAAAGGATGAGGTCTTGATATAGAAATGGTTGGGCGTTGTGGAGCTTGGTTGCTTGCACAAGCCAAAGGACTAGATCTAGGAATGGTAATGGTATTCCTTAGATATTACAGAGCTTGATGGCTCATATAATCCAAAGGAAGGTTATGGGTAGTCGATTATTGGATAAAAAAGGGATGTCATGAAACTTGATTGCTTGCATAAGCAAAAGCATACAAGTCTTCCTCATAAACCATATCATCCAAGTCATAAGTTAGATCATAATCTAGTTCTTGACTATGTTCCATATACCAATTTTTGAAAAGAGGGTATGGATTCATATCCCAAATGACATTAGCTATAGTTGGGTCTTCAAATTACTCTTCACAATCCTCTTCATACCAATCAAGGTCTCAAGTTCGATCGTAAGTTACTTCATGACTTTGTTCCCATGAATGATTAATATGAGGTGGATAGAAATCTATCTCACAAACCATATTAGCATCATTGGGGTCTTGACAAAAGCCATAAAAGTCATTTTGTGTGGCCATTCCCTCATTAGTCTGATTGTAAGTGACTCCACCATAATTATAGTGAGACATATCTGTGAAAATGATGAAATTTATGAAAATAAAAAGACTTAGAGTTTTACAAACTTTGAAAAACTATGTCCAAAGGATAAATGGTTCAAACTTGGTCTAACTTGGTCAAAGGGGTGGAGCTGTATCTCCAAAATGATTTGTGCTAAGACTTGGCATAAAATAGCCTAACATCAAATGTCTAATGTCATACACACAAAATATTAAGTGTCTGAATAAAAATTAACATGTCAAAGGTCTAGGTCAAAGTGTTCTAAATAAGGTCTAAACTAGGAAAGGGAGAAATTGAGTTGCTAGGTCTTTTGTCCAAATGCAAAGTCAAAATATTGGCTCAAATAAATAGGCATATGCTAGGACTTTTCGCCAAATGATGTCAAAATATAGACTTGAAACAAAGATTGATGTGATTTGATTTAATCTAACAAGTTTAGAAATAACTTTGACATAGACTTGACACACGAAATCAAACATAAACATGATCAATTAGCATAAGGCATAAGACAAAAGGCTCTTTGATAAAGACTGTGTTCTCCCAAATAAAGGCACAAATAATGATGAGGATAGGCATTAAATAAATAAATCATCAATAGTTTTCAATTTTGGGTAATCGATTAACCAAAGTTATGCAACCCAAAAGAGAAAGATCTATGTATTAGCCCCATGAATTAAAGCCTAAATAAAAATAAATCAATGTTTGGATCCAAACTTAACAAGGTTAATTGAAAACTCAACATTGAAAACTAGGATTTGACCAAATAGGCTAGACAAGATTGGATAGCATGACAGTATAAAACAAAGGTCCAAATGGTATACATGACATGGTTTGAAAAAAATGATTTTTTATATAAGATAAACAAGTCTTGAAACAAATTAAATAGCCTAATAGCGTAAGCATACTTGAACAATGCAACCAATGCTATGTTTCAAAATACTTAAAGGCACAAATGGTTTTTAACATGATTTGGGTAGCATAACACTACCCTTCACAACTCAAATGCATTGTTTTGACATGGCTTATGAACAAACAAACAAGTTTTAGTCTCAAAATATACCAAGCAAAATGACCAAAATACACTAAGTATAATCATCCAAATCCTAGCAAAGGTATGGCAAAATGGGGTTGACTAAAACTATTAAGGTTTCAATCATTCTAGGGAAATCAATTGCATAATGACTTTTACGTCAAATGATGAAAAATACAAGCACGAAAATTAGGTGACCATGGCATTAGCTAGTTGTAAAAAGGTCTAGTCCTTTTTACAACCACTACATCCTATTGTTCGCTCAGTGTAGTGTGATGTCTAAATGTAGATACGTCCTGTGTGTAATTCCAAAGGAGTAAGTGAAGTCAATGCTAAGAGATGGAACCCTAGGCCAAAGATTCCCTAAAGAACTTGTGGGAGGTGATGAAGTCCCCCTCGTAAGCCAAGATGCATAAAAATAAAGAAAACATGAAAGTAGAAAGACTTTAGGGTCATTTTTAAGGTCACCCAAACTTTAACAAGTTTATGGGGAGTGCTTTAGATGACATTTTTTCTAAACCTTAGACTAGGCTACTTGTAATAGGAATGGTACTTTTGATTTCAAGGGTTCCCTATAGGGACAAATGAAAGATCATACTCACAACATTCCTCTTTTTGCCAAACAAATATTTGATTAAATAATTATTGCAAACAAAAATTGACGAGTGTGTTCAATTTTAAAACTAAAATGAAAGATTTGGTGGTGTTCATTTGACCCCTTGGTCTTAGTTGTAAACTTTGAAAACATTCACCAAAACATCTAAGTCCTTTGTTAAACACCAAAACAAGGTTCCTAATTGATTTTTAAACATGCAAAGGTGATTTAAGCATGTTTTGAACAAATATCAAGCTTGGTCCTACAAAAAAATTATTAGCATGTCCTTTAGCTTTGAAGCTCTTTTTAGCTTGAAATAATGAACTTTGAAAAAGTAGCTCTCAGGTCTGTGTTTTTGAAAAAACATAATGATCGACATCAGTTATTACCACTGACATAGGTTACTTTGGCTAATTGAGATCTGACTGATGTTAATTTTGCTAATCGATGTCAGTTAACATATATAACTGATGTCAGTCTTACTTGCCAACATCGGTTATTGTGTAAAATTATGACAAATAAAAATGGCAAAATAAAGGTAGAAAATCAATTTGCAAGAGTTTTAAAGGCCTAAATAAATATTTTAGAGTTTCAAAATGATCTTATTTAGGTGTGAGATGTGTCTAGTCCCATTGGACGTGCCATTATGCAATCTAGGAGTTTGACTCAAGAGAGGATGGTTAGTATCATGTTAGTTTCAAAATGAAAACAAAAAGAAATAAACACACGAATAACATAACATATCTAGGCCTAGACACTAGGGAGAGATTAGTTAACAAAAGCAAATGACAAACACAACTAAAAATCAAGGAATGAAAACACAATAATTCCTTCACCTTCTTTGGATGCTCTAAATGCCTTTGTAGTGGTGGCTTGCTCGGCTTGTGCTCATGAAGTCCTTGGCAATGAAAACTTGACTACCTCCATCTCTCTTTGGCACCTTTGGATTGTGGCTTGGCTTGGATTGGAATCAATTTGACATGGCAACACTAGTTACTTAGCTTCTTGAAGATATTTGTTCATTATAACTTTTCACCAAAACAACTTAGAAATGATGTTCTTGGCCTCTCTATTTATAGATTTTTGGATTTGATCAGAATCAACCTCAACCGTTCATCTCAAGATTGAGATGTGTGATTGAGGATTAATTCAATTTTTAGAATTAAGTTTGTAATTATCCTCATCATGACATTGGAAGAAGGGGTAATTAAAAGGCATGGAGGGCATCATGGAAGGCATTGATAATGCATGGAGGGCATGAATCTTGATATTTGTGGCATTTATGGCCTAGGGATGCCTTTCTAAGAAATGAGGTCACTTTATGATGCAGATATTCAATATCTATTTCCAAAAATAAGTATTCAACAAGTTTCCATGGAATTATTGATTAGGCCTTGATTTGGGTTAATTAGATCTTAAGCATGATTAAGTACTTTATGCATAAATTACTCAAATTGATCAAAATGCCTTATTATTGGTCCTAAATTTGACTGGATTAGAATTATAAGTCCACATCAGATGCATTAGATCCGTATTCACATTTAAGATGTTACAAATAAATAATAACAAAGGCACACATCTTGTGTAAGAGATTTGATGGGAAAGAGCAATCCAGAGCACCCAAGTGCAAAATTGACATTTTGACTTGAACTGATCTGATCAAAGTTAGTTGGCCCATAAATTGCATTGCCCAATTTAGGAATACCTTGGCCAATATTAGTAGTTGAATATGTCAGTTTCATGTCATTCAGTGTGTTTTAGTGTTTTTAGGCCAAATTGTGTATTTTGGGTGGAAATTGGCCAAAAACTTGATTGAAGGTTATCGGTGGCTAGTTTTAGGTGTCTAAATTTTTTTTAGGGACATGAAAGGTTATCTTCTAAGCTTTAGGTCAAGATACTTGAGGATTTACAAAAATACAAAAGACTATTTGTTTGGATTCTTTTTTGGGGTGGGGAGTATGTTGGCATAGTTAGGGATCTATAGGGAGTATGCCAATGTAGTTAAGATTTTGCCTAAGAGGAGGAGACACACATGTATAGTCATATAACTTGTAATAATGTGGATAGGACATGGGTAACACTATTTGTCCCATTGTTATATGGGGGAAAGCTTGTAGGAATTTGGTGAGTGACATTTTAGGGTCCTCTTTTATGATGGACAAAAGAGGTTTTTACTTGATAATCTATGGGTAATTATGGGTTCCAATGATGATATCTATCTTGTCAATAGCCATAGTGTGAGACTCCTCCTTCAGTACTAGGATGACTCAGGGAGGGGGAATGACTTGGTTGACCATCGATGGGTTCTGAGTGTGACAAAGAATGAGACTAGGTGTAGGTCAAAGGAGGACAACTGACATCTTTAAAGGGAGTAGCCCAGACATGTTAGGGACCCTAAAAAAGTGGTATGGTCCTATCATGGAGGGTGTGCCAACACACATCAAAGTGATTCAGAAGTTACAAGAGTGAAGCATGGGTTACGATTTATTTCCCTATGGTTGGCCCTCAACTAGCCTTGGAGATGACTATTGAGATGGTCATTGTGGAGGGGAATTTCCTCATCTCTAGACAATTCTACCATATAAAGGTGTGGCGAGCTACCTAGCCCCTTTTGGGGCTACTGACCTTGAGGCCCAAAAAAATCATAAGTCCCTACTCCCCATGGATCGAATGGGAGAATTAGAGGAGTGCTTTCCCTAGGAGATTTATGATTTTATAGGTAGACATGGTGGAAATTACCACACTGACAATTGGTTCTGAGTTAGAAGCCTTTTCAATTTTAGTTGTCTTTTTCTTCTGGTTTATCTTTTAATAAGGCTTCAAGTATTTCTATCCCTTTATTTAGGATGACCACCTTAGGGTTTGATGATCTAGTAACATCAACCAATTATGGGGGTTTCATGACCCCGTTATTAGGTAAGTGATAATTGAAGTGTAACCTAGGTTGTTTGTGCATGCTAGCTTGTAACATATCAAAGTGTTTGGGATCCCCTTAGGTTATAAAAAACCTCCCTAGGTGTAAGAACTAGACTTGTTGGAATAAGGTGGAAAGAATAACCTCATTCGATGTATCCAGGGCCTTCCCAATATCATGTTATAATTGATGTCCTTGTCTATGACATAGAACTCCATTAGTACCATCTTGGGACCCAGGGTGATTGGGAGTATGATAGTTACAACTGAAGTAGATTTGAGACTCATATCCTCATAGAGTGTTTCACATTATATAATAGTTAGTTTCCCTATAACCAAGATCTTCTCAGAAAGAAAAGGGGATGATGTTCACAACTGTTCTCTCATGAACCATGGATCTCATCACATAGTTGTTGTAGATCCATACTTGTAGGAACAAGGTTGGATCTCCTCTCCTTGCTAGTTCAGAGTTAGGTGTGAGGCTTCATCGATCAAATAAGTAGCCAATATCTTGTGATTCTTGACCAAGTGGGAACATGTCTAGACTAATATGGTTAATTTGAGTTTGAGGGGGAGGAGTGACTTAATATAGGTGTCCCAGTCCTAGGGCATCGATCAAGGTTGATCGATGAGTGGGAAAGTTATTAATTAGGTCTAGAAATGAAATGTGAGAGTGCTTTAGTCAAGTTAGAGATTAGGTCATAATTTTTGATGGGCTTGGGTATTATCTCTATTTCTAAGATGTTCAAGGGGTGGATGGCCATAGGTTGACACTATATGTAATGGGGAATACAATAAGCTCAAAGAAGATATATCCTACTTACACTTTCAATTATAGAAACATTAGATATTTGGGGTCATGACCAAGATAGATCTGCTAGACCTAGACAAGGGATCTCTTACCATAATAATATTACTAGGGAGGGTTCCAAAGCTTCTAATTAAAAAAACTACACAATAAACCTAATTAGGTCCCATGTTTTCATATTCCAATAAACTAATAGCAAGTAAAGTAAAATTCTAATCTAGTGCTCACCAAAGATTGTGGCACAAAGTGGGGTTTAGTAAACATAAAAATAAACATGCATAAGATAATCCTAAGTAAGCTATGTATAGGTAAAACCCTAATGCATAGCGAGAGAAATATATTCAAAAGTCATTATTTATGCTACTTTTATCTACTAAAAGAGAGGATCAAAGTTAGAGATACTTAATTTGAAGATGAATCTGTTAAGACTCTATCTCTCCTTTGACCAAAGGTGATTTATAAGAGGTTGTTGTGGTTTGTAAGGATCACTAAGAAAAGCCAAAACATCTAAGATTTATCCACCAAATAAGATTTTTCTCCAAGTAGAATCCCTAAGCTAAGACTCCTTAAGTAGAGTGATAGAAAAGTAGATTGTAAAATAGTGCAAATGAATAATTAAGTCTTGATGTCTCTTTAAGAGTGATGAAATGGATGTGTTTGTATAGATGGATCTAACCCTAATCTTTTATGAATGTTTAGGCTGACAAGGTCGACCTAGTTGATCTAGTATCATTATTAAAAAACAAATTAGGTCACAATTTAGGTAGTCTAGGGGTCGATCTAGATGCTAATAAGTTTTATAAATTAGAGTACAAGGTCAATGGGGCCAATAATGTAACGTAAACCATAAAAAGGGTTTTAGGTTAAAGAAGGGATAATGAAGGTGGTAAATGACTAGAGGAGGGTGAAAAATAGGAGACAAAGCTTAGGGGAATGCTTTTGGGAGCTAGTTGGACTAATAACAAGTGGTAATAAGGGACAAAAATCCTATGAAACACTAATGATCTGCCCAACCCTTTTCTAGTGCACTGCTTAAGGTGTGCACTTAGAGAGATTGAAACTCAATGAGTTTTTTCAAGATAAAAATCATCAATAATTGATAAATTTTAAAAATATTATGTGTATAAATATGCCTGAATTGAAGCTTATAACGTATCATTTCGATACAATAGGGGATGGTGCTTAGAGAAAGAACATAGTAACACACAATGCTGAGACTATTAAAAAGGTTGCAGTATTTTAAAACATAAAATAAAATAAAATAAATGACTGAAATATAAATAACTAAAAAAGTAAATTATGCATACCTTGACTTACCTTTATTATTGAATGGTTGCCTACTATGTTTGTAGTTTTGATCATAGAGGGCATAGAGACTACTTTCGATAAACCCAAGGATACCAAACTAAAGAGCAAAAATAAATGAATGTAGAAAAACCAAGATAACTAATGCTATGTGGAAAAGATGTACTTGGAAATTTGGCAAGTTGGGGTGACAAGTGCTATGTTAGACCAAATGACCAAGTCATAATTTAGAGTAAATTAGGTAACTAAAAATCCAAGGCTAATAAAGACCAAAAAACTCAAACAAGTAAACCTTATGATGGGAATCAGTGTTACCCTTTCATTTAACCAATGTATATTGGTGTCAATTCTTACCAAGGCCAATGTCCAAGGTTATCTGTAGTGAGGTACTTATTAGTTTCAACTAATAATACTTTTTGAGAGTTTTTTGGTATTGTACTAACCTAATGTCTATTCTTAAGAATCTAAACTAATGCTGAAAAGAAGCACTCTTGAATGAAATTTAAACACATCAAATTATTGAATTAAATAATCTGAAAATAATCACACAATGCTAAAAATAAACTCATTAAAACCAAAGCTTAAATCTACACTTATAAAATATTTTCATTGATGTCAAAGGTCTAGCATTGTTGGTGATAAAGGCCCCATAACATTTAATGGTGTATGTTCATATCTTGGATAATGTGTGTTAATATTTATTTAATATTAATAAATATATTTTTGGTTGCATAAAGTCAAAAGAGGTCCCATGAAGAAGTCAAGAGTCATGAGATAAAAATAAAATAATGAAATGATGCATTTTCCCAAGAAGAGTCACATTGAGTAATTCAAAGAGTCACCAAGTGAAGACAAAAGAGGGTATGGTGCATTTTTCCGTGAAGAGTCATATTAAGGAATTTGAAAGGTCATAAAGATAAAGACAAAAGGGGAAATGATGTATTTGCTCATGAAGGGTCACTATGTGACTTTTCAAATATAAGGATTTGAAGGGTCATGCAAGTTTGACACCATTTTCCATGAGGAGTGAAGGGTCACAAAAGGTGAATGCCAAAGGTCATTTGGAAAGATATAAATAAAGGCTTGGAAAACCATTTGTAACATGCAAGCAAGCAAGTGCATGGTTTTATCTAGCTAAGAAGAGCAAGAGGAGAGAAGAGAAAAGAAAGAGATGCAATAGTATTCTATCATTTATTGAGAAAGCAACATTATGAGATAGTTGTGTTTTATACTCAAGAAGGGTTAGTGCTCACAAATCATTGTTGTGTTGGTGCTCAGCAAAGGGGTTGGTGATCCTACAAGTTGGTTCTTGTGAAATTTTTAATTTGAGTTGGTTTTTATTCATATACTTGAGATTATTCTCCATGATTTTTTTCACATTGAGTTTCCACATAAAAATCTAGTCTCTCTCTCTCTGTTGTGTGGTACATGTTATTGCTTCAATTTTATTGCATATCTTGAATGTATGATTAAGTGGTTAAATTTTTTTTGATTAATTAAAATATTTAAAAAATATATGATATACTAATTCACCCCCTCTCTCAGTATATCCCATGCTTAATAATTGGTATCAGAGCAGGTTCTTTCAGAAAGAGTTTAATATCTTGAAGGTAGATCGCGAAAGCATGATGGCTAGATCATATGAAGGTTTTTCTACAAATAAGGCACCTTTTTTTGATGGAAAAAATTATACCTTTTAGAGCATAAGGATTAGGACTTACTTGATGTCTCTTAGCTTCAACACTTAGAAAGTAGTGGTGCAGGAATACGAAGAGCCATAAACACTTGTAACTACTCTGAAAGAAAAGAAAGCAAGTGAAAATAATGTTAAAACTTTAAATGCTATTTTATGTGGTTTATGTGAATCATAATTTATTAAAGTTATGAAATGCAAATATGCTCATGAGACTTGGGAAAAACTTGAAAATATTAAAGAAGGTGATGGAAAGGTTCAACAATCTAAGCTCCAAACTTTTAGAAGATAGTTTGAAAGTTTGAAGATGGAAGAGGAAGAAAATATAAGAAGTTATCTTTTATGGATGATTAAATAGTTAATCAAATTCAAGGTCTTGAAGAAAAATTGGAAGAGTCAACAGTGGTACAAACGGTTTTGAGATCTCTACCAATGAGACATGATGCAAAGGTTTTGACAATCGAAGAGATGAAGGATATAGCCAAGCTAAAGATGGATGAACTACATGGTATTCTTACGGCATATGAGATGTGGACTGAACAAGAAAAACCATCAAAGAGAGAAGCTATTTCAAGACATCAAAGAAAGACAAGGCTAAGATTCAAGAATCAAGTGATAGCTCTAGTGATGAGGAAGATGATAACAAAGATCTATTCATCCACAATCCTAAAAGGGTCACAAGTAAATATCAAGGAAATTTGTCATTTAAATGTTTTAAATGTGGTAATATTGGACATTTTATAGCTAAGTGCCTAGACAAGAACAATGGTGACAATGAAGAAAGAAAGTATACATACAATAATAACTTCAAAGGCAAACACAAGAAGGGATTCAAGAAGAAGAGTTTATATTCTAAAGATCCTAGCTTAGTTGAAGACAGTGGAGTCAGTGACTCAGATGAAAAATAAGTTCTATTCATGACCATATATGAAGATTCCTCTACAAGCAAACGTATAGATGATCAAGAAGAACATGATGAAGCTGAGGTGAATTTGGAAGGAGAACTCATTTATGCCTTAGAAGAATTAGAAGCTCTTGAGAAGAAGAATCAAAGATTGAAGCGTTAGATCAAAAAAAATGAAAAAGAATCAAAGGAAATTATTGAATATATACAAGCACATATTGAAGAAGCCAAAAAGATTGAAGAAGATCTAACAACTCAATTACAAA
Organism: Torreya grandis; assembly: GCA_037957365.1. Taxonomy (NCBI): domain Eukaryota; kingdom Viridiplantae; phylum Streptophyta; class Pinopsida; order Cupressales; family Taxaceae; genus Torreya; species Torreya grandis. The sequence continues at coordinate 2,348,870 of JARHVA010001161.1, forward strand.
AATTAAGTGAAGAATGTGAAAGGTATGTTGTTGAAATTACCTCTTTAAAAGTAGATCTTGAGAAAATAATTAAAACAGTCAATGATAGAGCAACCAATGATTCAAAATTTGAGAATAGCACTAATATGTTGAATAAGATATTAAAAAGTAAAAAATTAATATCGAATAAGATAAGCATTAGATTTGAAAAGAAAAAGAGCTATATTGAAGCTCTTACAAAAGAAATAAAAAGAAAAAAAATTAAGAATGCAAAAGACAACTCAAACAGAAAAGGCTGAAAGGAACAGAGCTACAAAAGACAATCAAGTCAAAGATACACAAATCAGAACATGTTCTATTTTAATGGTTATTGTTTTTATTGTAATGGTTATGGTCATAAGAAAATATAATATTTAAAAAGAGCTAACAATTTTAGAAATAAAGAAAAAGAAACTAATGCAGAGTCAAGTAAAAGCCACAACTCTTTTGCTCCTTTGTCAGGGTTTGACGAAGATGCCATAATATGTTACAAGTACAATAATTTTAGACACATAGCCTAGTATTGTATAAGCATGTTTGATTCAGTTAAGAAGGACTAAAGTTTTAAGGATCCATTCATCAAGAAGAAAGTTCAGACAGGTTCATGGTAGAAGAAACAACCTAAAAAGTTTATGTTAGTCCAGACAACTTTGCATGTAATAAATGAAGAAAAGCCATGGTTCATTGATAGTGGATGTTTGAGGCACATGACAAGAGACAAGAGAAAGTACATAACTTGAAGGAAGATCAATGGTGGCATAGTGAAATTTGGAGACATTACCACTACTAGAATAGCTAGAAAAGGTACATTAAGTTTGGATAATGATAGAACTAAGATTGAAAATATTTTGTATATAGGTCTTAAGCATAATATATTGAGTGTAAGTCAAATGTGTGATCAGGGACACACACTAAAGTTTTATACATAAGGTTGTAAAATTAGGAGAAAAGATTCATATGTGTTGATTGTAGATGCTTAGAGGATAGGCAACAATTTGTATATGTTATCATATATCAAAGGTCAAAAATGTTGTATGAGTTGGCTATGACACAAGAGAATGAGACTCATAAATTTTGAAAATCTTGTCAACATCAACATGAAGAAAGTAGTTAAAGATATTTTAAATATTACAAAGCCCTCCAACATGCTTTGTGAACCATGTCAACATGGAAAGCAGATCAGAAGATAGTTTAAAATAAAAGAATACTTGACCACTCAGATGTTAGAGCTTGTTCACACTGATTTGTGTGGACCTATGAGAACTCAAAGTACTCAAGGCAAGAAATATTTTTTGTTTTTTATCGATGATTTTACATGTATGACTTGGGTGATGTTTTTGAAGAAAAAATTAGAAGCTTTCAGTCACTTCAAAGCATTTAAGGCTTTTATTGAGAATGAAACTGATTTAAAGATTAAGTACTTGAGATCAGATCAAGGAGGAGATTCATGTCAGATGAGTTTATTGAGTATAGTGAAGACCATGGGATAAAGAGATATTACTCATCAACCATAACTCTACAACGAAATAGAGTAATTGAGTGAAAAAATAAAATAGTTCAAGAGATGGTGAGGATAATGCTAAATGAATCCAAGATACTAGATAAATATTAGAGAGAGGTACTAGGTACAATAGTGCATATTCAAAATAGAGAATTATTGAGGGTCAATAGTGACAAGACTCCTTGTGAGCTATAAAAAGACAAAATAGCTACAGTTGATTACTTCAGAGTTTTTAGCAATAAATACTTCATAAAGAGAACCGATAAAAAATTGGGTAAGTTTGAATCTAGAACAGATGGAGGTATATTTCTTGGATATTCTAGAAAAATTAAAGCTTATAAATGTTATAACAAAATAACCAAGAAGATTTTTGAAAGTGCAAGTGTCATAATAGATGAAGATGTAGCATAAAGAGCCAGTGATTCAACATACACTCTTGAAATCATTGAAAAAGATGATTTTGAAGAATCAGATGAGGATGAGAAGAAGGAGCAAAAGGAAACTAAGACCCATCCAAATATGCTCATATAAATCATAATAAAAGTGACATCATCAAGAACATAAATGAAGGATTTCGCACCAGAAGGATGATGGTAAGTGAATCTGAGCAAGTTAATTTTTTTTTGTTTATCCAAAATTCAGCCTAATTTTTTTTTAAAAGCTAGACATGATGAGCATTGGGTTAAGACAATGGATGAAGAATTAAATTAGATAGAAAAAATGATACTTGAGAATTAGTGCCTAGACCAAAAGATCAAAATGTGATAAGAACAAAATGAGTATACATAAATAAGTTGAATAGAGATACTGAAGTTACCAAGAATAAAGTAAGATGGATATCAAGTCTACCTTCCTGAATGTGAATCTAGAAGAGGAGGTCTACATTGAGAAAATTGAAGGATTTATTCTGTCAAATGTAGTAGCTATGTATGCAAATTGAAGAAAGCACTGTATGAATTGAAATAAGCTCCCAGTGTTTGGTATGCAAGATTTGATAAGTACTTGCAAGATCAAGGTTTCAAGAGAAGTTTTACTGACAGTAATCTCTACAACAAAATAGAAGGTGAGTATCAATTGATTGTTGTGGTATATGTTGATGACATAATATTTAGAGAAAACATTGAAAAGATGATAATTTTTTTTTTGATAATATGCAAAAAGAATTTGAGATGTCTATGCTTGGAGAATTGTTATTTTTCATAAGGTTTAAAATATTTTAGTCAGATAAAGGAATTTTCATATCTCAAAATAAACATGCCAAGGAAATGTTGAAAAAATTTGGTTTTGAGGATTGTGCACTAGTTGGCACACCAATAGGTATAGGAAACAAGGTGAGTAAAGATGAAGATTCACCTGTTATAGATCAATCTTTGTATAAATCTATGATTAGTAGTCTTTTATATTTGATAGCATTGAGGTCAAACATCATGCATGTAGTAGGCATGGTTTTGAGATATCAAGAAACTTCAAAGGAAAGTCATATTCAGTTAGTGAAGAGAATATTTAGATATGTCAAGGGACATTGGATTACAGATTGTGGTATCTGATAGGTAGAGATTTTACTTTAGTTGATTATATAGATTTAGATTGGGTAGGTTGTTTCGATTATAGAAAGAGTACAAATGGATGAGCTTTCTTCCTTGATGATAGCTTAGTAGCATGTCTAAGCAAAAATAAGAATTCAATATCACTTTCTACCACTACAGTATAATATATTGCAGTGGTGTTGTGTTATGCTCAAGTGCTTTGGATGAAGCAAACTTTAGAAGACATCAAGGTAAAATATGATAAACCTATTTCTATTTTTTGTGACAACATAAGTGCTATTAAAATTTCTAAAAATTCAGTGATGCATTCAAGAACAAAACATATTCCTATCAGATATCATTTTTTGAAAGAGCAAGTGGTAATCAACAAGTTAAAATAAAATATATCAATACTGCATAATAGATTACATATATTTTTACAAAGGTACTACCAAAATAAACAGTCGAGTATCTATGGGAGAAGTTGGGAGTAATTTATTTTACTACTTACCATTGAAGATCAATATCAGTTGAGGGAGAGCTGAGTGTTAACTCTAGGATAGACCCTTTGCCATTGATGTCAAAGGGGCATAAGAACAAAAATAGGTACAGGTATACGATGCTATAGTAAGGGGGAGTTACTATATGTTTTTTAGATGGTAGTATATGCAAGTTGGCATGTATAGTATAAGTTTTAGGATGTGGCAGTTTTGGTTCGAAGTTGCCATCAATGACAAAGGCTAGATTGTTAGAAATATTATAATTGACGTCAAAGGTCTAGCATTGTTGGTGATAAAGGCCCCATAGCATTTAATGGTGTTTTTAATGTTCATATCTTGGGTAATGTGTGTTAATATTTATTTAATATTAATGAATATATTTTTGGTTGCATAAAGTCAAAAGAGGTCCCATGAAGAAGTAAAAGAGTAACGAGATAAAGATAAAAGAAGGAAATGACACATTTTCTCATGAAGGGCCACCTTGAGGAATTCAAAGAGTCACCAAGTAAAGACAAAAGAGGGTATGGCATATTTTTACATGAAGAGTCACCTTAAGGAATTTGAAAGGTCACCAAGATAAAGATAAAAGGAGAAAGGACACATTTTCTCATGAAGGGTCATCATGTGACTTTTCAAATATAAGGATTTGAAGGGTCATGCAAGTTTGATGTCATTTTCTATGAGGAGTGAAGGGTTACAAAGGGTGAATGACAAAGATCATTTGGAAAGCTATAAATAAAGGCTTGGGAAGCAATTTGTAATATGCAAGCAAATAAGTGCATGGTTTTATCTAGCTAAGAAGAGAAAGAAGAGAGAAGAGAAAAGATAAGAGAAAAGAAAGAGAAGAAATAGTATTCTATCATTTATTGAGAAATCAATATTATGAGATGTGTTCTTATACACAAGTGGGGTTGGTGCTTAGCAAAGGGGTTGATGCTCATAAATTATTGTTGTTTTGGTGCTCAAAAAAGGGGTTGGTGCTCTTGCAAGTTAGTGCTTGCAAACTTTGTAATTTGAGTTGGTGCTCATTCATATACTTGAGATTTTTCTTCATGGTTTTTCCCACTTTGGGTTTTCACATAAAAATATGGTCTCTCTCTCTCTCTCTCTCTCTCTCTCTCTCTCTCTCTCTCTCTCTCTCTCTCTCTCTCTCGTGTGGTGCATGTTATTGCTTCAGTTTTATTGCATATCTTGAATGTATGATTAAGTGGTTAAAGAAAAATAATTTGATTAAGTAAAAGATTTAAAAGATATATAATATACCGATTCATCCCCCCTCTCAATATATCCTATGCTTAAAAAGTTATAGGAATTAAAGGAATGATAAATGGTTATTCAAATCTAAAAGTAAACACATTAACATCTATTTAATCCTATAGGTTATAAGTCTAATCACACAAAACACACACACACACACACACACACACACACACACACACACACACACACACACACACAGACAGACAGACACAGACACATTCCAATTGAAACAAATAAAAAATAAAATTATAAACACTAAAGTAACATCTCCTGTCTCCTCGACGAGTTGGCCCTTGTTCATCTTTAGATTTAGTTTTGAATCAAATTAGTCTTAAAATTATATCTTAACACATTCAATGAAAAATTAATCTAATGCGAGTCTTCTTATATTCAAAATAATCAAACTTACAATATCTATGTATCTCAATATGTTTACAGATCCAACATGGATATGTCCTATTATTTTATACAAAAGAAATTAACTATCTTAGAAATCAGGGAGCAACTCAACTAACTTAGAACAAGAAGATATTTAGAGATATTGGGTGATATAACCAAAATAGAGAAAACATTGCAATAAGATCTACATAGAATCAGAAAGATCCACATGAGATTATAATTGCTATGTTTAGCTATATATAACCACCAAATTTGTACATACAATATATCTATATCTTTTGACTCTAGAGTTGTAGCTTGAAATAAAAAATTCCATAAATGGAAGGCCATACAAAAATATAAATCTATATATAGACATGCATAGAAATAGAAAATATCAAAATGAGTCTTAGATCATCATGGAAAAGGTGGAAAAGATTCTTGAATTCTCTTAGAACATGATGTGGCTAAATTTGAAGTGAACAGTGAGAATATGTAACACAACTATTGTAATCCGTAGCTAACTGCTATAATCCGTAGCTGACTGATAGAATCCATAGCTGACTATTGTAATCTATAGTTGACTGACAAAATCTATAGTTAATTAACAAAATTTGTAACTATGCTTCAAATGCTCAGTTCTTGGTTTTGGCACATCCTTATCATCATAAGATCTTTGAAAAACTCTTATTTAGACACTATTATACCTGTACATATCAAAATATGAATACTAAACATGAAAATTATTAGAACATCATGCAAAGAAAGCTAATTTAGACTCACATGAGCTTATATAGATAAAAACATCCACTTTCTACCTTAGACTAGTTATAAACCCTAAGACTACATGCAATACTCAATTCAAATGACATGTTTAAGGTTATGAAGGATGTTATATCATGACAATAATGAGTCCCAACGTGGACTTATCATTTCTCCCACACCTTACCTTTTACAAGTCCCATTGCAAACTAACTCTCTCTATCCTCATAATTATGAACCCTCTGCTCTAGCTTGAGACTTAGATCATATATGGAATAAAATTTTTGAAATATTTTTTGATGGTGAGGAGTAATCCTATATCTTTTTTTACAAAGTGAATCCAAATAGAAAACTAATTATTATATTGGTGTCCTATATTTTTCTATGGAGACATAGGGGAGAGTAATAAAGGAGTCTTGAATCTCATCCCTATCCATAGGATTTGTCCTCCCCCTTGAAGTACATAAATAATTATTTGAATGATGACCTTGGCCCTTCTGAGAGTCCATCTAATAGTGGTAGGGGACAAAACATCTCTTTGTTTTAAAGTGTCTGGTAACATATGCCAACAGTGTCTATAGACAATCACTACTTGGTCAAAGAAATATTGAACAAAAAATTTAAAATTGAAGATGACATATTGTAAAGTATAAATATAATGGTCATGGATCCTAGGTTGTTGATAAAAACCTTGGATTTTTATCAATATCTAATATGCATCACTGAACTGGGGTCTAATGTATAAACCAACATCCCTTGCAGTGTTTATATGATCATCATATCTGTCTTGCCATGTAATTTGATCCCTATATGTAAAAATAAGATCCCTCAACTGTAATTCTTCCACAAAAAAATTCACCAATAAATTATTTATATTCCCTAAAATGACATCACGCAAATAAAATTCACATAACAAATCTTGCCTATCAGGGGTACTATTCTAAAAAACTATCAAGAATTCATTACTTGTATTAATTTCATGGGGTAAACCATAAGAAATCTAGAGTAAATACCATTTGAAAAAATATTCATGTAAAAATATACTGTATTAAGAGGAAGGGATCCTCTAATCTAACAAATTTTGACCAAGTTGATAGGTGAATTGAAGGGCTTGTCTAGCTTGTTCTTCCTTCTATTGTGTCTATGCTAATTATTTTTGAAATTATTGTTTATCTTTCCTAAGAATTTTTGTTTTGTCCCTTCAACTCCTCAAGCTCAGAATAAACTTGCTCCCAGTAGTTTCTAACATCAGGATATGACATATTGGTTTGGGAACCCTATTCTATCATGACTTTATAAGGCAATTTAAAAGAGATGGAAGCTATTTGAACTTTTAATTTAGCATTTTCTTGTTCAAATTTTAAGAGATTTATTTTTAAAGAGATATTATCTTCTTCAAGTGTTTTAGTATAGCTCCATAAATTAATAATGTCATTTTATGAATCATCTATTTTTTTAAAGACTAGATTTCAATGCTTTCTATTTGTTTCAATAGAAGAGATGACAAAATCCTTACTTTGGGTTGAAAAGATTAATTTAGCAATATCTTCTGCATTTTGATTGACTATGGCCTCTAACTTAGATAATGCCAAAGCATGTTACAATTCCACATCATCTTCTTCTTTGGAAGGTTTATCTCCTTCTTCAATCATTAGAGCTTTACCTTTGTCAAGTGATTTTTGTGTGGAAGGAGTAAGAACATTCTTAGGAATAGTTTCTAAAAAATCATCTTGTGGAAAAGGCCTTTCTACTACCTCTTTGTCTTATGCCCCATTGGCAGTGGTAGTGGTGTCCTACCTGAGACTACCCAGAGTTTATACAGCCATTGCTTCATCACTATCAAAAACCAATATAAAATTTATCCTTTTCTTCTAAGGGAGACAAAGAATTTTTGCATGTGAAGCTTCTTGAGGTACAATATGTAAAACAGGGTCTGTTGATTGTTCATCCTCAATGATTTGAATAGGTTCCTATGCAGGGAAAATTTGGGAAGATTGCTTAGGGTTCTTGGTGGAATACCTAAGCCTTAATTTTATGCTTAGCTTAGATGGTGGAACTCCATTGAGAAGACTTGGGAGTTTAAGTGCAGTAACTTTAAATGTGGATCATGTACTTCAAGTTGACTCAAGAATAATTACTTTAGAGGAAGAAATATTGGGTGGAGCCCTAGAGCTTGAGGCATGAGGGTCTAATGGTGTTTGATTAGCAATTTTAGGGTTTTTTCTTTTTTCCCCTCCATAGAAAGCATTCCAGGCTTCTGTACCTTGTTCTTGCTATAGAAAATGGTGTTGGATGATCAATTGAATTAGGCCATGGTAATGAATGATAGATGGGTTGTTTAGGTATCTCATGGCCATGACTTGAATGGATCCTAACAATAATGAAGGTAATTTAATTTGGTGTTGGGGTTGTTGCATGCCATACCTTAGATGAATTAACATTCTCATTACAATGCAACTTAAGACACTACATTGATCCTCACATGTTAGGTATTTGATAATCTAAAAAGATACTGACCTCCAAGGTTTAGGCAAAGAATCCCTGCTAATACCTTTGATTCTACTTTTTACATCTTAAACATACATTGGCATTGGTTCTCCTTCACTATTGAAGATACAGATGAGGTCACTAAAGGAGGATCTTCCTGTAATTCTTACCCCCTTATCTAGAATTTTGGGTATCTCACTAAGAACGTGACGGGAGAATGGAATTTATACACCTCAAACAATATAAAAATTTGTCTTCAAATAGAGGATGAAGTCTATAAAAAGTGCCTCATCAAAACCCTAGAATTTTAAGATAATTTTGAGCCACCCTACTGCTACAAACTCTTTCTTAGCTGGCTCATCTCTTAATAGATCATTTACAAACTTAGGTTCATATTTTTTCTTCTACCCCATTTTGAATTCAATTCTACATAAAATATAGTCACTCCATAGCTCTACTCAAGAAAGAAATATAATTTACTTGAAAGGAATGGATAACAATGATATCCCTTTTGGTTACTTACTACGAACAAAACTTGGAACCTTAAAGCATGTCAAATAATAATGACAATGCCAACTGAAGTAATAATGATTACACATTTTTCCCCTTTTTATTTATTTCTAATTATTATGCCACCAAATCTCTAGAAATTATTTTATCCACATGAATGTAATATGATGTCAAATATAAGTCATCATAAAGTGATTTATAAATTCAGAGGATAATGTCTATAACATGCAATCAAGTGTTGACTTTTTGAAAATATTTCCTGCTAATGTGGTGGGAATATTATTCTTACAATGCTTATGATATTTTTTACCAATGATTTGAGCATATACGTGCAGACTCAAAAATTCAAAACTAACTTTTAGTAAAAGAATAGATACTATATCTTACAAACCCATGATATTATATTTGTTTGACCTTTTTCACCTATTCTAATAAATGAAATTGTATGAATTAGTTTTAAAGAATAGTATAAAAAATAATGACATCAATGTTTATTGTTTTAGATTAATGAGAATCAATTATTAAACTTGAATTTTTGAACTCATTTAAAAAAAATATATATATTTTTGCCCTTGACCAGCCATTTATTGATTTTTAAATCAAGGCTCATCATGTAATACATGAACAACCAACAAGTTGGTTTTCTGATCATGACTGTCAACAACATCCTTAAGAATTTTCATTGTTGATTATATATATATATTGTTTTTATTTTTATTTTTGATTTTTTAGAGAAGAGATGGATCTTCTTCCTTTATTCAATATATTTTGTCTTCAAAGATCAATAGCCATGATTGATTTGATTTTTTTCATGAAGCCAAACTCATTTTGTACTAGCTAAATGAATTCTTCTTTACTAGAAGGCTTATATTACAACTTCAATCAATGTCCATTAATAAGGAGTGTCTTCTAGTTACCATCTATAGACAATAACTGTACAGAATAGTACAAAAAATAATGACATCAATGGTTATTGCTTTGGATTAAGGAGAATCAATCATTACACTTGAATTTTTGAACTCATTTTTTTTTTTTTTTTCCCTTGACCAACCATTTATTAATTTTTTAATCAAGGCTCATCATGTATTACATGAACAACCAACAAGTTGGTTTTTTGGTCATGACTGTCAACAACGTCCTTAAGGATTTTCATTGTTGAATATATATATATATATATATATATATATATATATATATATATATATATTTGATTTTTTAGAGAAGAGATGGATCTTCTTCCTTTATTCAAGATATTTTGTCTTCAAGGATCAATTGCCATGAAAGATTTGATTTTTTCCATGAAGCCAAACTCATTTTGTACTAGCTAAATGAATTCTTCTTTACTAGAAGGCTTATAGTACAACTTCAATCGATGTCCATTAATAAGGAGTGTCTTATAATTACAATCCATAGACAATAATTGTACTTAATCATTGCCAAAAATCTTTTTTTCTTAAAAATTTCTAACCATCTAGTTCTTAACTTACCTTTGAAGTGCTGATACTTAGAATCATACAAAAGTGCCCACTATTCTTCTTTAAAATATCTTTTCTTGATGTGAAAATAATGCCATTATTTCCTCTGGTAATTTTTCATCTCTGTTTGTTGCAAAGCTTCTATTCTCATCTCATCCAACTCATTCAATTATAAAATTCTCTCTCTGTGTTTCATCCAAGTCAATTTTTACTTCTAGTGCAGCCCTTAAAGTTTGCATCTCAAATTTAATTAAAAGGAGAGGTTTTTTACCAAATACCAATTCATATGGTGAAAAACTAGTAGTGGTCTTTCACATGGTGTTATATGCTTGTATATTTTTTGAAAATTTAGATACCCAATTCTTTCTACAGCTACTGACTATTTTGGTAAGGATATTCTGTAATTTTCTATTAGCAACCTTTACCTATCCATTTGCTTGAGGGTGGTATGAAGATGACTTTCTATGGTTGACTTGGTATATTTATATGAATGCTTGGATCATCTTGGAGATGAACTGAGGTCACTGATTAGACACTATCTCTCTTGGTACTCTAAAATGCTACATGATCTTGGAATATAGGAAGTCTACTATTGCCTCTTTTATTGCAAAGAAAAGAGCTTGCACTTCAGTCCATTTGATCACATAATCCATACATACCAACAAGTATTCCTTACCTTGAGAAGGTGGATCTATGGGCCCAACAAAGTCTATGCCCCACTTCTTGAAAGGTTCTAGAACTACTTGAAGATGGAGGGGCATCTCAAAAGATAATGTAAGTTTTCCCATTCTCTGACATGGATCATATTGTCAAATGTATGCTTTGACCTACTTATGAAGAGTTGGCCAAAAGTAACCAACTCCAAGGATCTTATGTATTATTCTTTTAATTGAGTAGTGTCTTCCATTAGGTTCATCATGACAAGTAAAAATGATGTCATATATTTCATTATCCTTTACACATCTGCAAAAAACATGATCAGGTCTAAGTTTAAATAATATATCATTAATCCATTTATAACAAGATCTAACTTTAATCAAATGTTTCTTTTCTTTTTTGATAAACTAAAAAGGAAACTTCCCTATAGTCAATTTTTTTGTTATATCAACAAACCAAGGAGATTGTGCTGCAACAACAAATAGTTGTTCATTTGTAAAACTATCTTTTATAGATTTTTCTTCATCTACATTATTCAATCTAGAAAAAAAATAAACAACCACATTGAATTTACATGGTTTATCAATAATTATTATATTAAATTCTTGTAACAGTAATAGCCACCTGATAATTCTTCCTCTTAGCACTAGTTTGTTCATCAAATATCTGATAGCTACATGATCAATATATATAAATATTTTGTAACTAGTAATATAGTGTCTAAACTTATATATGACTTAAATTACAATAATAATTTTTTTCTTAGTGGTTGTGTAGTTTATTTTAGTTGAAGTCAAGTTCTTGCTAATGTAGTATATGGCATACATCTATCTATCTTCATCTCTTTGTCTCAAAATAGATCCCATAGCATGATTAGATACATCAATATAAATATGCAAGGGTTGTGACCAATTAGGTCCTCTTAGGACTGGTGAAGAACTCATTTTTTCCTTGATGATCTCAAAGGTTTGTTGGCAGTCTGAATTCCAGACAAACTCACTTTATTTTATTATCAAAACAAACATTGGAGCAACAATTATGCTTAAATATTCTATAAAATTTTTATAGTATCATTCATGGTCTAAAAATATTTTGATATCAGCCTGATTTTGAGGGATAAGTAAGTTTGAAATGACTTCAATTTTCTTTGGATCTACTTGGATTCTTTTTACAAAAATATTATGTCCTAAAACTATTCTTTTCTCTATCATAATCAAAAAAATTTCATGACTTAAGGATAGATGGAGTTCCTCACATATTTTTAGTACTTTTTAAATATTGCTCAAACTTTTATCAAAGGACTCTCTATGAACAGTAAAGTCATCCATGTAAACCTCCACACAATCATTAATTAAATCTAAAAATATGGCTAGGAATGCTCGTTGAAAAGTGGTAGGTGCATTACATAAACCAAAGGGCAATACCCTATATGAAAATGTTCTCCATGGACAAGTGAAGGTTGTTTTGTCTTGGTATTCAAGTGCCACTTGTATCTAGTTGTACCCACTAAAGCTATCCAAGAAAGAAAAATATATTTTCCCTACCAATTTGTCAAGTACTTGGTCAATAAAGGGTAAAAGGAAGTAATCTCTCATGGTTGCTTTGTTAAATTACCTATAGTCTATACATACTCTTTATTTACCATTTTTTTAAGAATATTAACCAAATAAGAGACCCATTGGCTGTCAAAAATAGGATACATGAATCCCACTTCTAGCAACTTTTCTATATCAATTTTTGCAATGTCTTTTAAGGCATGATTAATTCTTTTGTGGAGTTGTCTTATTGATTTAATGTTCTCTATGTAGATATGATATGTGCATACACTTGGATGAATTCCCTTCATGTTTTGATATTCCCAAGTAAAAACTTGAGTATAATCTCTGAGTACATCAAATAATTTTACTTCCTAATCATCTATCAACTAACTATTTATGTTAAGTGTCTTTTTTGGTGCTACTGTGATTTGTTTAGTGCTTGGATGGGAAGAATCTATTTATTTTAATTCACTCATCAAAGAGTTGAGAGGACAAGGCTATGGTAATAATGTATGAAATGTGATAATATCTTTGACAAATTTATCTCTTATAAAAATTACTTCAGCTAAAGTACAATGGAAGGCTGTTAAGAATGTATTTTAGCCTTCATGTGTGCACTACATAACATTATGTTAAATGTCTTTATGATCATACAACAAATTAGAAGAGGTGGAAAACATGAGTGATCAGAAGAATAAGAAATGCCATCATGATAGGATCTTTTATCAAAATTTTTAGTTAGATTTACAAGATCTATAGCTGGACTATCAATATTCGTAGTTGGACTATTAAGATCCGTATAAGTTCTAATACTTATTTAATACCTCATCCTCCACTTATTCCACTTGATCAATGATTGTGACCATAGCTAGAGAGGATATACTATCACATTTTTTTAGGTTGATCTACCCATAAATATTTGATAGGATTGGTTGATGGTTGAATAGGTGGATATAAATAAATATGTTTTGCTTTAAGACCATTTGAGATAGTTATATCCCCTGATCTACAATTAATCAATGCTGCTATAGTTACTAATCAAGGCCTTCTTAGAATAAATAGATATCTAATTCATTTGTTTTTAGGTTGGAGGATAATAAAATCAATAGGGTATTCCCATGATTCTATAGTCAATGTTATATCCTTAATGACACCTTCTAGTTTGGTAGTGGAATGATTTGCCATCTGTAAGATTGTGGTAGTGGGTTGCATATATTTTAAAGAGAGTTTTTTCATGATTTCCATAGTCATTACATTAATAACAAATTCCAAATCCACCAACACATTTGGTATCTCCTACTTTATAATCTTAATAGAAATGACATGACTCCTTGGGTCCCAAATTTAGGCAAAAGTAGCTTACCTACTAATAAATTAGCAAGCTTACCATCTATCCATATGGTTTTAGGCTATTGTATTTTTCTACTAGATGTCTTGATACATAAAATTTTGATCACCTTATTTAGTTCTAGAATTTCCCTAATGGATTGCAATAATAGAATTTATATGTTGAGTTTCTTGAGTTCTTGAATTAATTTAGATTCCTTATTATCTTTCACTTCCTTCAATCATTCTAGAAAAGAAACAGATGGAGGAGTTATGATAACTTCCTCTATTTTTTTAGGTTGATCTCTTACCTCCTCTTCTTTCATTAGTTGAGTCTGTTGACTTGTTTTTTCATGAGGTAATTTTGTAATGATGATCTGAGGTTCTTGTAACATTTTTCTTAGCTTAAAATGTATGTTTGTACATTAAATAACACCTACCCCTATGGTTTCACCTTGTTCATTTACATAAAACCATTTGTTATTTGGATTTGCTACTAGCTAAGCAGGTAGTTAGGGTTGGTTTAATTTATCTATAGTGGTTGTTTAATTTCTTTGAGGAGCCATTAATGCTTGTTGTTGTTATTGTGAAAACCTTCTTTGTTGTTGTTGGTTATAGTTTGGACCAAGATTACAATATTGATATTTTTATGGTTGCTGGTGACCTTGGGGTATCCAAGTTTGTTAAAAAAGTTGGGGCATCATCCATTGTTATGGCATCCATTCTTGGGTGGCTCATTGTGGTGGAAATACCCACACTTATGGAGGTGCATGTCATTATGAAAAAGGAATCCTTGAGCCAAAATGTTGTGGTTGATTTTATTGGAAGGTATTTCCTTGTATTTAAACATAGTTTATTTGTTCTATGGTTTATACATTCTATTTGAATTGGTTATTAAGAGTAGAAAGGTGACTAAATTTTTTTATGTCATGATCCTGAGCATCACATATTCCATAGATTTCTATTTTGTCTAGAGGATAGTCTCTAAGTACATGTTTTAATCTACACTTTGGATAATATATTTCTAGTGGTTCAGTGTTAAATTTAGACTTAACTGGAAATCCATCTAATGTTGTGTTTAGTTGAATTAGTATGTCTATTTTGAAGTTTGCTAGTTCTTCCATGAGTTGGCTTACATTGCTAGATTTCCCTAGTTTTTGTCTTCTACTATTAGGTTTTATCTTAGAGTAGTTAGTACACAAACATGTAATCTCTTAGAAGTCTAGTTTGGTAATATCTCCCTTCTCCATGAGATTTAAAGAATCCTTGAAGGAGTCATCTAATATTTTAAAGAAAACACTTTTGATCACTTCCTCAAATAGCTCATATCCACATATGTTGTGTGTAAAAGCAAGCCAATCTAGATAATCTTCAAGGTTTTCATCTTCATTTGATTTATTTTGAAAAATTATTATTTTTTATCCTTGATCTTGTAGTAATCTTGGTATTTATTTAAGAATACTATTTCTATTTCTCTCTAAGTACTAATAGGGTTTTCTGCTAGTCCCATGAACCACCTCATTGATCCTTTCTTCAGAGTAGAAGTAAAGAGCTTCAAATTTTGATTTTATAAAGTGTAATCATAGGTTTGATAGAGGACTTTGAACAAAAAAATAAATTGGTATGGGTCTTTAGTGGATAGACCTCTAAAGATAGATAGATTGGATGGTGAAATAGTTTTCATTGTTGTTCAGTCATCATTATCAAAGACAATAGGTTAAGAAAAAGTCCTCTCAAGAAGATTCCTATGAGGATTTTATACATGGCCTATATTTTTTTCCATTACAAATATAGTTCTATTAAGAGGAGGGGATTCTGGTTGTTCAATGTCTAAAAGTTTAGCTCTTGTAGAGGAAGATTTTTTTAAATCTAAAGAGGTACTTCTAAAAGGCTCACTTATTTCTTTCTACAAACTTTCTATCTTATATAAAAATGCTTCGATTATTTCCTCTAAATGATAAAGATATTTTGGAACAAACCTTTCTTATGAATCACTTTGCCTACTCATATACTTGTATTTGACAAGAGAATAATTTATTCTATTTTTTGGTTTTTTATGTTTTGATTGTTAGTCTAAGTGTTTACCTTACTAACACTTTTAAATAAGTCCCCGAAAATGGTGCCAAAAGTGATGTAAATAATTATTATCCCTTCATTTAACCAATCTATAATGTTGTCAATTCTTACCAGAGCTAGTGTCTAATATTTTTTGCAGTAAGATACTTATTGATTTTAGCTAACAGTACTGTTTGTGGTGGCTTTTGGTGTTGTACTAACCTAATGTATATTATTAATAATCTAAACTAATACTAAAAAAACCACTCTTACATGAACACCAAATTAATGAATTGAATAATCTGGGAACAATCACATAATGCTGCAAACTAGAGTCACTAAAACTAAATCTCAAATCCATACTTTCAAAATAAAAGTTACAAAAATTAAAGGAATGATAAATACTTATTAAAATATGAAAGTAAACACATTAACATATATTCTATCTTGTAGGTTATAAGTCTAATCACATAGAACATATATATATTAATTCTAATTGAAATAAATAAGTAATAAATTTATAAATACCAAAGTAATGTCTCTTAGCTTTTTAGAGAGTGGGTCCTTACTCACCCTTGGATTTAGGTTTGAATCAACTCAGTTTTAAAAAGTTATCTTAGCACATAGAATGAAAGAGTAATCTACTATGAATATTTTTGTATTTAACATAACCAAATTTACAATATTTGTGTATCTCTATATGTTTGCAGATCCATCATGGATTTGTCTTTTTATTTTATGCAAAAGAAACTAATTATTCTAGAAATCAGATAACAAGTCAATTGACTTAGAACAAGAAGATATTTAGAGAGATTAGGTGATATAACAAAAATAGAGAAAATATTGCAATAAGATCGACATAGAATCAAAAAGATCTACATGAGATTACAACTATTACATCTAGCTATATCTAACCACCAAATATGTACATACAATATATCCATATCTTTTGACTTTATAGTTGTAGCTTGAAATAAAAACTTCCATAAATGGAAGGTCATAAAAAAATATAAATCTATATATAGACATACATAGAAATAGAAAGTATCAAAAGGAATCTTAGATCATCATGGAAAAGGTGGAAAAGATTCTTGAATGTTCTTAGAGCACGCTATGGCTAAATCTAAAGCAAACTATGAGAAACCTTAGCATAACTATCGTAATCCATAGATGAGTATTGTAATCTATAGCTAATTGACAGAATATGTAGCTAATTGACAAAATCTATAGCTATGCTTCAAATGATCATTTCTTGGCTTTGACACATCCTTATCTTCATGAGATCTTAGCAAAACTCTTATGTAGACACCATTATACCTGTACATATCAATTTTATGAAGACTAAACATGAAAATGGTTAGAACATCATGCAAAGAAATCTAACTTAGACTCACATGGGCTTATAGAGATAAAAACATCCACTTTCTACCTTAGGCTAGTTATATACCCTAAGACTACATGCAATTGTCAATTCAAATGACATGTTTAAGGTTATGAAGGATGGTATATCATAGAAAAAATGAGTCATAATGTGGACTCATTACCTTAAGTAAGAAAGACAAACTCACCAAACCAAACCAAGGATACATGTCATAAATGATGGTAATCAAACATCAATATAAAAGTAGTAATAATCCTTACTTAAACAAATATGGGAAAGTAAAATGGTAAAACAACATTGATGAATGAGTAGTAACAAACCTTACTCAATCATCAATGGAAAAAAGTACATAAAAAGGAAAAACAACATTGATGAGTGAGAAGTAACAAACCAACCTCACTAAACAATGAAAAAAGAACATGAAAAATAGAAATGGACCCAGGTATTCAAAAAAAGGATATTAAAACAATAAAAATGGTAAAAAAAAGTAAAACAAGGCTATAAATGTAGAGCCAAATGAAATGGGTAAAGGGGAAAAAGAAAGAAAAATCAAGGTAGAGAAAATCTTTATTGAAGGCAAGACACTCAAATTAGGTTTTTCAAAACAAGAGGACTTTTGGCATTAAGGACTTTGGAGAAATGTTTTTAGCCACACAAGTCTTAGGTCAACAAATGAAGTATATAGATCATCCCATGAAGGCTATATTCATGAAAATTAAAATGAACCTACCTTTCCAAAATACGTTCCTCATTCCTTAGGACCCCTTACAGAGCCATCAGTATTCTGTACAGATTGGGTATTTGCATGAGAAAATAGGTAGCACCATAGAGTTTGTTAAAATCTCCTATTCCAATTTACTGGCTTACTGCATCCCAATGGACCTCGGCTCTATCATGAGACCAAATGTGGAGTTTGAGATTTGATTAGAAATAGAAGATGTGCTTTTAATCACATCTTTTAGTGTGATTTTGACTTTTGAAATTTGTATGTTTCCTTTTATATATTATTGCTTTTTATTTCAAATAATTTGGATTTTAACTTTCTTGATGGCTTTTTCTATTCCTCCTCCCTATGGATTTAGAAAACTAAACATGAGTGATAAAGATGACTTTAATTTGAATACTTGGGACTTGGTTGATAAGAGAGAGAACTTAAAGAATATAGTGTCTAAGAGTCTCATAAATTTAGGTAAAATAAAAGTGCTATCTTGACTTCAACTTTGTTTTATCCAATGTGGAGTGAAAGAAAAGGAAATCAAAAAGAATAAAATATGAAACAATTTTTAGAATTATTTCAAATTGCAAAGAAGTGACAAAAGACAAAAAAAAGGGATATAATGATAGTAGAGTGTGATTCCTTATCATAAGAATGAAGAAAATGTAGGAAAACATGTTAACATAATTTGTTGTGAAAATTTTATCTACAAAAGAAGCAAAAGCTAAAGTTGAGAATAAAGATCAAAATATTATAACCATTGCAAAACACATTCTATATAAGGAATACTAAATGAAAGATGGTGATTTTATGAGGAAGGCCATGTCTTATCCATGGTCTTACAATACAAATCATAAAAAAGAAACCCACAAGGGTGCACAAATCATGTGAAAATTAAATGGGATAAAGATGATATTTTGTGAGGAAAGCCAGGTCCTATCCATGGTTTCATACTATAACTCACAAAAGAGAAACCCAAGGGGTGATAAAAAGTGTTGGAAAAATGTCAAAACAAAGAAGACAAAAAGAAATCATGAGGAATATCAGGTCCTATCTATGTTTTTACAATGCAACTCATGAGAAAAAGGGAAAACCAAAAGATCAAAAAGAAGGACCAAGTTTTGTGAAAAGAGAGAACTACTGTAGAAGGTGAGACCTGTGGAAGTATCTTGAAAAAAGTGTTAGATTTATAACATATAAAAAGTATGAAAAAGGGGAAGGATTTATTCAAAACACTTCTTAAGGAATTGCACATTGGTGGGCTCTTTAAAAATATGGCCTTCATTGGTTTGAAGGTGATATGTGCTTGGACCAAGAATATATTTAACTAAAAAAGGCCCCCACCATTTTTTGGTGTATTTACCTTCTTTATCACGAGTGTAGTCTAATTTAAGGACAAGATCACCAACATTAAATGTGTGAGCTTTAACTCATTTGTTATGTTGTTTGACAATATGATATTTGTACTGGTGATTACGTTATTAAGTATAAAGATGGTGTTCATCAAGGAGATAAAGATCATGAAGGCAAGATTCACGTAATTCTTCATCAGGTATGATAACATGAAAATATATATGGAGGAAAGATCAATTTCTAATGGGAGGACCAATTTAGCATAGAGTTATTTGATGTCTTTATTTTTGAAGTTACCACCATTGTCTGAAAGGATAGTATGAGGGATGCCAAAACAAAAAAATGATTTAATTAAGGATAAATTTGGAAATGGTGGTACTAGTGACATTGATGAGGGCCATGTTGAGGTTAACATACCCCCATTTTTGAAAAATGGGTACCTTTATGTCTAATTGTGCAAATTTTTACCTTAAAATTGAAAATTCACTTGATCAAAGTGTCACTAACATGTTTGTACATATTATTTATTTGAAGATCATCCACACCTAGTTTGGTTGGCATATTTGTTCAAAATTTTAGTTTAACATTATATAAATTTTTTAATTCATTGGATCTCTGTGTTTCTTAGGTTGTAGGTTTAATAGAGCCCCCTTGAATAGACTATGTCTGGGTTTCATGATTTTATCTGGTCTTTGACTAGCCTTTGGTCTGTCAAAAGCCAAATTGAATGCACTTTTGATCATCCTAAAACCTTTGCTCAAAATAAGCTAGCACAGGTTCTTTTGGATCAAAATCAAAATTGACATGAATATTTTATGTGGGAGAACTTTAAATATGCCATGGACTTAACTTTTATCGTAAGGCTTAGTCATGTTTTTCAATATGACCAATCCTTAGGCTAAAAATTTTAGACTTGGTCTCTTTTATGTCCCATGACCCCTTTGTTGTTATCCTAACCTTGGTCCAAAGTCTTTATGCCAAGTCCCTTTGAATTCGTGAGGTCACTTTAAATATGTCTTGAACTTAGCTGAAGACCTTAGCCTAAAGCTCTATTCAATTTATTAATACGAATTAAAACCTTAGGCTAATACCATATGTTATGCCTTTTTATTATTCATAAGGGTCCAATGTATTATGTTCTAAACTTAGCCTAAGTATTTTATCCTAAGTTATTTATATATATCCCCAAGTTTAAATATTGTATTTATCTGCAGGATCAATGACCCATGTTCAATATTAATCTAACAAAGTGTAAAAAACTTTGACAATTTAAAGCCCAAGACAATGACAAGTGTCACAAGTTTTTTGAAAGGATTTAAGCATCCAATGGTGGTGCATCCCTCAGATCATGATCAATAGCTCGAATTCACCCAGATGGACATGATCTAATGGAGCAAGATGAAGTAAGACTTTTTAACAAAGTTCTAAAGGCCTATGCGACTGCCACATGGTGAAAAGGCATTTCTCATAGAACTAAAAGAGTGTAGAGCAAACCAAAAAATGACAAGTGGAAAGATCAATAAAGAGTTATGAGGATGTGTTAAAAATTGATGTTTACACATACGTCAAATGATGGTCATGTAAACATCAATTCTAATCTCAAAAAAGAGTTCTAAAGACATACTTAAATTTGATGGTTATGTGGATGTCAAAGACATTCATACAGATACCAAATGATGGTCACATGGCTATCAATTTTAAGATAGCAGATAATCTTGAGGATAAGTTTAAAATTGATGATTACACAGATGTCAAAGATGTTCATGCAGACATCAAATGACAGTCATGTAGATGTAAATTTTAAGATAGCTATCTGAATCTAAATAATCTAAAGATCTACAGGCCATGTTGATTCATATAAATAGATTAGACAATGTGATATCAAAGCTAGATTTTCAAAGGCAATGATCATATTTTTGAATAGTGATGATCATGGGTACCATGGTAATGCCACACAGGCAAAGCATGATCAATATAAAGATATCATAGACCTATGAGAGATAAAGGTATAAATAGGCAAACCCAAGGGAATTCTAAGGCATGAAGCTTGTGAGTTGAGCTCATGACCACCATTGAAGCACTATTAAAACATGCATGAATGCTCTGGAAAAACACAAGGACCCTAACTAGACCTTGTGAGTATTATGATTGACCTGAAGGGAGTTGAATTATCGCATGTATGAAGATAGTTCAACCCAAAATCCACTAGTGAGCAATTTAATTAGATTTGCATCATTGATGGTTTAGGAAAGTGTTCCAAAGACATGAGCAAATGGTCCTGGAAAATAGGGGACATCTCCATTGAACTTGAGTAGCTTGAAAATGAGACAATGTATGTATTAAGCAGCTTAGTCAAGGACCTTACTTTACTCATCTCCATAGGCCTCATCACTAATAGAGAGTTTAAACATAGAGCAACCCTGGTCACATAGGAAATGAGGAGCAAGAACCAATGAAACTTGAGATGCACTCAAGGGTCATGGATATGATTCTAGTTGAAAATAAGAAGTCTAATAAAGCCAGAAGCATCAAAAGATAGTATAAAAAAATTGAAGACTCCATCAACACAAAGGGTTCCCAAAGTTAGATGAAATAAGAATATTCTTTTTATAGCCAACATTTTATAATATTTTGAAATAAGATATTCTTTTTTATAGACATGTACAATTTATAAGAGCACGTTGTCTATAAGTCAGTCCATTAGAAAAGATCATTTGTTCTAGAATAGAAAAAATGACAACTATCCTATACATATGTATAAAAGTAATTGGATATGATGGAATGACATACTTGCATTTTATAAAAGGAGTATTTTCATTTGTAAATAAAGGGGGGGAAGATATTAGAGCCAAAGTCACTCTATAAATTTTTTAGCAACTAATACAAGGAATTTTTTTTGAAAAGTTTATCCATCTTTGTTTATGTCTTTGGTTATCATGGCTTCTCTCTCTCATTTGTTTGTTCTGAATTCTAGATTTGAATAGTTCTTGTGAATTCTTGGTGTGCATATCTAATTACAGAGATGCTAACTTATGCCAATGCTAGGTTGACTGAAAGTTC
This sequence comes from Torreya grandis, assembly GCA_037957365.1. NCBI lineage: Eukaryota > Viridiplantae > Streptophyta > Pinopsida > Cupressales > Taxaceae > Torreya > Torreya grandis. The sequence goes on from JARHVA010001161.1 coordinate 2,371,372, forward strand.
TTAGGTTCATTTTTTTTCTTACTCTTCTTGCATTTGGACTTATGCTATTTTCTTGCAGGGGTAAATCTTTAAAGTGAACCAAGTTCTTATTTGCATTATTTCTACATTTTTTATAAGTTTTTCTAATGTGTGATAGGATTTGAGCTTATGCTATTCAATTTTATACATTGGTTAAGTGCATGCCTAGATGAGATTTGAAATTTGCCATGATGTTTGGAAAGAAGATCAACAACATCTCTTTTTTGCACTACCCTTTCTTTTGCTCCTTTTTAACCAATTCACTCTAGTTTGATTTTCATTGTAAATATCCATCTTAGATTAGTTTTTAGATTATTTCTTGATCATAATTCATTGTTCTTAGCATAGATACTTCATATTTTTCATAGATATAGTATTTGGCTATAATGGCTTCCAATCATCAAACATTATAAACATTATGAAATAATCACTTGTTCTGCTTCTGTTCTATCAAAGATAACATGATTATCATTACCTACAACTAATGTTTTGAATTCTTAGAAATTATAAAATGAAAAGTGTTCATTAAACACTATAGGTACCTATGGTATACATGTATGCATCAACAAGAGGAGCTTCATTGGTGTTAGAAGGAGGGCCTAAACAAATCTTTTTGAATTTGTAGAATCTTTTCCAGTTTTGATGTATTTTGATCAAAAATTGGTGTATTCTTTGCATATCTATGTTCTTTTGAGAATAATTATGTAAATATCATTGATCTTTATGCTTTCAGACCAGTCTTTGGCCTCCCTTTAGCCAAAGATCGACATTATTTTAAGATCTATGCATATCCATGTAAAGGTAGTTCATGTTTTGTGTATTCCATATGTTTAAAGGTAGTAATAGCTATTTTGTACAAAGATTGGTTGGTTCTTTGAAAATTTGAGTTTATTTGAGCTTAGACGTGTAAATATCCCTCTCATTCATTAGTTTAAATGTATCTTTGAGTTTATTTTGTTAAATATAGTTATGATTTACATGTATTTGTGAAAAATTGGCTTAATGTGCAAACTTAATCACTATACTTTTTAAAGGTTGGTTTGATGCATTGTATTTTAATTAGGTTTAAAAGTCACAAGCTATAATTTCCAAAAGTGAGACTGAGGTGAGTGTAAACTTTCAAGGTCTTAAACAAATTCACCAAGTCAGGGTGATCATGTGTTCAAGGTATGGCTTGGTTAGGTGGTTCTTCAATCAACGTGCCAAGTTGAAAAGATATCTGCCTTCTTTAAACCTTAATAATATTTTCACAATTGAAGAACATATTAGATCTTTCAAAGCTACTTTAAGACTTCTAAATGTTGATCATGAGGATGTAGCATATAGATTGTTCCCATTTACTTTTAAAGATGCTACATATGAATGGTTTCTCAACCTTCTAGAGGATTACATAGCTAGCTGGGATGATTTTAACATAATATTTATTGATAAATTTGGTAAAATCATTAGTCCATACATTCTATATCAGTAATTCAACACTATTAAGAGAGATTTTAGTGAGACCATTAGAGCCTTCAATGATAGATTCTAGAAGCTGTATAACACAACCATAGATATTTATAAACCTAATGAGGCTTTATCCTTAGATATTTTCAAGGATGCTTTGGATCCCATGACTTTTGTGTTCCTTAAAAGGTCTGTTAGAGTCATAAACACCTTGACATTAGCTTATGCAAAAGTTGTAATAATCAATGATCAAACACAGCCTCAAGGTCAGCTTGCACATGCTATCTTGAATATCAATCCTAATTTTACATCACTAAATATCATTCTTAATTCCAATTAGACACTAGTTGTGAACTAATTTCCCTTAAACCATGCCTAACTTGGACAAAATTTAGGCTTCTTGAATAATACTATAAATGGATTTTATCCACGAGGACAAAGAGCTTTAGTGCCCACTAATAATAACCATAAAATTCATAACTTAGAAGCACCAAAGAATGAAGATGAATCCATACTTAAGATGGTTCAAAATTTGAGCACTATTTTTTTTCAATTAAATAAACAAGTGGGAAACAATGGATAAAATTATGACAAGGGTTACTCTTTTCAAAGGCTTAATAGGCCTCTAAACAGGTTTTATGACAACATAAATAATAAATCATCTAAAAATATACAAATGAATCTATGTGATATAGATTTGACTGATCATTACAATGTTTTTGAAACATCTCAAGGTGAAAGGGATACAACTAAAATTGTGCCTGACTAAGACAATATTGCAGGGACATCTAGCTTTGCAAAGACATCTCAAGGTTTTATGATAGAGGCTTTTGATTTCCCATTTGAAAAGGAAAGTGAGCCTAAAGATACTATAGAAGAAGGAATAACCCTTCAATATGAGCAAACCCATAAATAAGATTAGATACAAGCTAAATTCTCTTCAGAAGATAGTTATGAGGACACTTCATATGAAGTCATGAATGGAATAGAGGATACTACTAAAGAAGATGACCATGGGAAAAAATTACATTAGGATTTCTTGAAAGAAATTGAGGCATCCCAAGAAGGAACTGATGTCTTGAAAATCCCAAAACTAGATGAGCTAGAACTCAATTGGGTGGAAGAGCTACCTTTCTTCACCAAGGATGAAGATGAAGTAGGTGAAACAAATCAAGAATTGTCATATGAATTCATAAATAGGTTAGGAATATGGGACCGACATGTTTCTAATGGTAAAATTTTAGATGATCATCATTCAGTTGATCAGGATGAAGAATCCTTTTGGGATGACTTGGAAGATTTTTGTACAAAGATTGGTAGTCCATTTTCACCTCAAAAAGAACCCAATGAACACATTAGTATAAGGATGCTACCTGAGCTACCATTATTGAGTGAATATGATATAATCCACTATCTATATATGGATGAAACATAATTAGCACTCTTGTTTCAAAGTAGAAGGATTTGGGAATAAGATGATTGGATCTTGGATCCATATCTTCAATCCATGCACTTGAGAATAGAAGTGGGAAACCAAGCAGTATCACCTAGAAGACACAAGCATGTAAATGCTCCCATCCACAAGAAGAGGCCACTGAATGAAATAAATCATGCTTCAAGGTTCTATGGTAGGCTAAATAATTTTCTATTTGATTATGAAGGTAGGTTCTTTATGGAGTTAGTGTAGGGCTTAGTTTAGTTTTTTCATGTTTCTTTCCTTCCTATCCCTTGTTTATAAATAGGGTTATACATATTTCTTTGCTTTCTATATTTTTTTTGTGTTCACTTTTTTAATTTGATTTCTTGCTTCCAATAAGTCCTTTTGGACAACCCTTAACTCAAATATCACCTAATTACTCAATATCTTCACAGTTCAAGAATGTAGGTACGACTTCTCAGCATTGGTTGAATATGGATTGTTGAAATGTGAGCTTAATGTTATAGTTTAGATAAACTAGCAAAGACTAATGGTTAAGATAATTTTTCCTTGGGATTTTGAACATTTTTATGGTCTAAACTGGTTTTAAGAAGGATTGCACATGTAGGGTGAAAGCTTGGATTATCGAAACACAGTCATTTTTGTACTTAACAAACATTATTGCCTAGAACAAAGTTTAGAACTAAGGATGATTATCTAAAGATCAAACATTTGACCAAATCCTTAAACTTAGATAAATTGGTTCCCAACCTTTGCTAGAAATCTCAAAAATGATCTAAAAAATACAAAATAGGAACTTATTACAAAATTTAAATAACTTTCTAAGCATAGGTGATTCTGGTAATCTCCATCGGGGATATGGATGCCTAGATGGTAGTAGATCAAGGCTTTGAGTGGATCTAAAGGCATATTTGTTAGGGATATGGATGCCTAGATAGAAATATAGAAATTCTTAAGCCTTTCCTAAGCTAAATCATGGTTCTTAATGAATATCCAAACATGCTATAAAATAGTGTTAATGGTTAAAGTCATGAAATATGAAAATTGCTCTCTAAATCCCATAACAAACAATAAGTGGAATCAAAGCACACACACACAACATCACTAGGTTTTTATGTTTGATCCTAATTCTTCATGTGAAAGTCTTGTTTCAATTATGAATTTATCTTAATAATGGTCATGGATCAAATGGAATGAATAAACTAGTTATTGATCTAAACCAGAGTCTCTAGATTCTAACATATTGCTATGTTCCCCTAGAGGGCATAACCTCAACCAATTTGGTAAAATAATATATGGATATGATTATAAAGACATACTCATCTTGAGATCAAGGTAATTTTCATATGAGATCTAATCCCCCCATAGAGAATGGCCAGGGAGATTTGACAGTTTGAAGCTCAACTGGAGGTGCATGAATTAGATCATCATGAAGCTAGTAAGGAATACTCTTTTTTGCAAATTTGATGGCATCCTTTTCAAGAGTGGGCCAAAATTATCCCATACATAATCATTTATGGGCTATAGTATGTTTGTTATAGTGTCCACTACAAATTCCTCCATGTGCTTATTCGAGAAGAGGAGGAACATCTTTCATAACACAAAAGAGCAAGATACATTCAACATTACGATAATATAAGATGTTATATTGAAATACATACTTAAAATATTATTTACGAATGTGAGTATTTTCACATTAATTGAGGTTTAGAGGATAAGTTTTGTGTTCAAGGAATTAAATAATATCTTTATACCATAGGCTTTGTCGAATGGTGATAGCCTCAATATGATAGATGAGTGAATATTGTGGTTGAAGAGAAGATGGGGATTTTCTTATTTAGATAATAAAAGTGGGATCAGTAATAACTTGGTGTGGATAAAAAAGAGATGCTGAGGAAATAAAAGAATTGGCAATATAAATTTGATCTCGAGTGGTAGGCTCGATGGTAAAAGAAGCAAAATCTTTGGCAAGGGTAGTTGTGATTTGATAGAAAAGAGATTATCACTTTTTAATTGATAATAACTATTAATTTGGTGGTAAATTGTCAAGATCCTACTCCTTAAGAGCACACTTGATTACCTTTGTATAAGCAACTAAACATGGAATTAAACCAGAAGTAATATATAACTAGAATTCAGAAATAACACAGAATATGAGAGACAATACAATCTATATTAATACTCTTCTAGAAGGAAATACAATGAAGAAATCACACTCTTCCCACACCTCTTGGGCGTACAGTAATTTTCCCTCAAGAGTTCTCTCTCTCAATCAATTACAACCACAACTCAAACACAATACCAAGTTATTGTTCCCTCCACCAGTAAGTGACAATCAACTCAACCGTTGTTGCCTACTTCCAGTCCACCAAGTACTCAAAGTACTCCAAGTAGATCTCCCTAATCTTGCTCCTTGTTGTGTTGTAGATCTCCTTGATCCTGCTACCCCACATATCTCCTTTGACCTTGCACACACACACATGCAGATCAACTGACCTTACTTACCATGTAGATCTCCCTTGACCTTGCTACCTGTAGATCAACTGATCTTACACTCGAAAGGATCTCTTCCTTGTCCTTGACAAGTCCTTTTGATCCTTCACCCTTAATTAAAATACAGCCCCATGGGTCTCTTAAATATATCCCATGCAAACAATAACTAGACTTCCCAATTAAAATAATTAGAAACACAGACTCAAGACTAAAATTAGTCTTTACATGCAAACAAACTGTCTGTCTAAAATTAGACCAGTACGCACAGACGACTGACATCAGTCTCTGTCTATCTGAAGATGACCAATGTCAGCCGATCCATGACCGATGTTGGCAGCTTTTGGTCTACCTCTGATTGATGTCGGTTGGCATGACCGACATCGGTTACTGTGACACTCATCAACCTCCTCCATTTGCATTAGTGAAGCTTTTAGCTCCACAACCTAACAATCTCCTACTTGGAGATAAATAGCTGCACCTGTATGTGTACCTGTATATCCTCTAATTTTGTTTCCTAGCTTGTATCCCTCTTCAAATTCAATCTTGAAGACCAACAGAATTTGAATGAAGATTCAACTTCTCCTTTGTTCTTGGCTTTGTTAACATATTTGCAGGGTTCTTATCCTTGCTAGCCACCGTGACTACAACAACGTTCTGCAACTCTGAAATCCAACTAACCACCATTCCACCAATATTGAACACATATCCAGTGGTGCTTCTCCTATCATCCAAGTAACTTGCTATATCTGAATCTACATACCCATGTAGAGAAGTGCTTGACCCTGCATAGCATAAACACCTGCTACTAGTCCCTCTCAAATACCTGAGAATCCACTGAACTGCTTTCTAGTGCTCCTTTCTTGGATTGGCCATAAACTTGCTAACAACTCCCACTGCTTGGGCAATATCAGGTCCAGTACTCATGTACTCAACCTCATCATGTGATTTAGGACACTATTCTATGAACTGTCTAACCATAGGTGTGCTAACCGATTCTGCATCCTGCATATTGAACCTCTTCACTACCTTATTCAAATAATCCTTTAGAGACAAAATCAACCTGTGACTTTCCTTGTCTTTAGAAATACTCATGCCAAGGATTTTCTTTGCTCCTCCTAAATCCTTCCTAGCACACCTCTGAGCTACTTTTACCTTTAGCTCAACAAATCCCTACATGTGTGACCCTGTAACAAGCATATACACTACATACAATAATAGAATAATGTCACGGCCATTATCCAACTTGGTAAAATAAACACAATGGTCACATTGACATTGACTAAAGCCATGCTTTGTCATACACCTGTTAAACCTTAAACACCATTGTCTTGGAGCCTACTCAAGACCATATAACCTGGCCTTCTGTCTCACGTGTCCATTCTCTCCTTTCTTTAACTTGGGAATCCATTCGTCTTTTAGTGCTTTCATCCCAGCTGGCAACTCTACCAAATCTCCCATTTGGTTCTTTTCCAAGGAATCAATTTCCTCATTCATGCCATGCTCCCACTATTTCCTAGATTCTACCTGCATTGCCTCTTCAAAAATTCCTAGTTCTTGACCATCAATGAGAAACAAGTAGTGTAAAGAAGGGGAATAATGAATTTGAGGCTTACTTACCCTTTCAATCTTTTATATAGGCATTTGAGACTCCTTGACATCTTGCTGTCTGCCCAAAATCCATTCTGACAGTGACCGATCTCGATCATCTCTCAGTCTGCATTTGACCGACATCGGTTCCATGCGATCGACCTGACTATCGATGTTAGTTCCTTGATCAACGTTAGTTTCCACCCACCTGACATCACCGACTTCAGTCTGTACCTGACCAATGTCAGTTCCTGCCTGATCGATATCAGTTGTCACCTGACCGACATCGGTAACTATGTTTTCCTGTGAGTGATGACTTTTACCCATGAGCTCATTTTGGATCATAACCTTGTCCAAATCAACAATGTCCTGCTCAAAATTATTCAGCCCCTTGAGCTAATCTCTGTCCATCATCTTCTCCTTGAAAACCAAGGCTTTCCATTTCTTAAATATGTTAAAAACATCAGATTTCCTCTTTATACAATAGACCCAATCCTTTCTTGTAGCATCATCAAAAACATAACACTGTGATCCTCCAATAGAAGCTCTCTGAGCTGGTCTCCACACACCTATGTGAACAAGCTCCAACCTGTACTTCTTCTTTGTTGACCCAATTGTGAGAAACCTCACTTTCACCTATTTATCAAACATACCATGCTCACAGAAATCTCGATCTATGCTTTTCAAATATGAACTCTTACCTTTTGACTTAAGAACATCCATTCCCTTCTCACTCATGTGACCAAACCTATAGAGCCACATCTTTGCATCTACATCTAAAGTAGATAAAATAGAAGGAAAATCAGTAATACAAGTAGATAGATAAAGTGTACCTACTTTCTTACCTCTTGCTAATACAAGTGCACCCTTGGAAAATTTCCAAGATTACACTGTGAGAGTAATTGTGTAACCCTCATCACCCAACTTTCCTATAGAAATTAGACTCCTCTTCAGGATGGGAACATGCATGACATCCTTCAACACCCATGTGTTACCCGTCTGCAATTTTAGATGCACTTTTCCTTTGCCAACAATTTGACAAGGCTCACCAACCCCTAAATAAATATTTCCAAAGTCTCCATGGACATACTCATGGAAAAATACTCTATTTGGGGTTGCATGGAAAGAGGCAACATAATTTAAAACCCAATATTCCACTTTATCCAAGGAACATACAAGATCATCTTGTGCAATAGTACCTGCAACATATGCTTCTTCATTTCCTTCATGCTGATCTTCTTTCAACCAACAATCTTTCTTTACATGCCCTTTCTTTCCACAATTCTAGAAGGTTATACTGCCATACCTGGATTTGGATCCACTGCCTATCTTTGACCTTGATTTCCCTTATTTGCCCTTCTCTCTTTGCCATCCCCTGCTTTTAACACTTAAAGCATTACCTGATGTCTCACTTGTGCTTTTCTTATGAATTTCTTCATTCAAGATTACACTAACAACATCATCAACTTTCAAGATATTTGAAGCAGATGCAGTATTACTTACTGCCATTACCAAGCTATCCCAACTTTCAGGTAAAGAGCATAAGATTAAGAGAGCCTTAATTTCATCATCAAAAATTATTTTGACTGAATTTAACTGGTTTACCAAACCATGGAAATCACTAAGATGACTATATACCGATCCACCTTCCAGCATTTGCAAATTAAATAATTGCTTCATAAGAAATACCTTATTCAAAGCTGAGGGTTTTTCATATACATTTGCCAAAGATTCCATTAACTCTACCATTGTCCTTGCCTGAGATAAGTTGGAAACCACAAAAGCTGTCAGGGTCAGCCTTATAGCTCCTAGAGCCTTTCTATCAAGAACCTTCCATTCTTCATCTTGCATACATGTGGGCTTACTCCCACCCAATGGTAAGTACATATCTTTCTGATACAGATAATTCTCTATTTGCATCCTCTATAATTGATAATTCTTGCCATTGAATTTTTCCATTCTTAACTTAGTTTCTTCTGCCATTGCTTTACTCCCACTCAAATAGAAACCCCTGTGAGTGACCTATAATCAACAAACACTAACCTACTCTGAACCAGGCTCTGATAAGCCTTCAACCAGGCTCTAATACGAGCTGTCAGGATCCTACTCCTTAAGAGCACACTTGATTGCCTTTGTATAAGCAACTAAACATGAAATTAAACCAGAAGTAATATGTAACTAGAATTCAAAAATAACATAGAATATGAGAGACAATACAATATGTATTAATACTCTTCTAGAAGGAAATACAATGAAGAAATCACACTCTTCCCACACCTCTTGGGCATACAGTAATTTTCTCTCAAGAGTTCTCTCTCAATCAATTACAACCACAACTCAAACACAATACCGAGTTATTGTTTCCTCCACCAATAAGTGACAATCAACTCAACCGTCATTGCCTACTTCCAATCCACCAAGTACTCAAAGTACTCCAAGTATATCTCCCTAATCTTGCTCCTTGTTGTATTGCATATCTCCTTGATCCTACTACCATGTAGATCTCTTTTGACCTTGCACACACACACCTGTAGATCAACTGACCTTACTTACCATGTAGATCTCCCCTGACCTTACTACCTATAGATCAACTAATCTTACACTCAAAAGGATCTCTTCCTTGTCCTTGACAAGTCCTTTTGATCCTTCACCCTTAATTACAATACAACCCCATGGGTCTCTTAAATAGATCCCATGCAAACAATAATTAGACTTCCCAATTATAATAATTAGAAATGCAGACTCAAGATTAAAATTCATCTTTACATGCAAACAAACTGTCTATCTAAAATTAGACCAGTATGCACAGATGACCAACGTCTGTCTCTATCTGTCTGGAGATGATCGACGTCGGCCGATCCATGACCGATGTTGGCAGCTTCCGGTCTACCTTTAACCGACGTCGATTGGCCTGATCGACATCGGTTACTGTGACACTCAGCAACCTCCTCCATTTGCATTAGTGAATCTTTTAGCTCCAAAACCTAACATAAATGAGTTGGGAGTCACTTAAAACATGTAGATATGTGATATCTAGATTAAGGGCTGATCTCATGCCTAAGATTAAAGCTTCATACTCTGCCATGTTATTAATAACATTGAATGTGAGGTAAAATGCCAGTGGGATAATTTTTCCAAGAGGGTTCATAAAGATACAACCTACCCCAATTATTTGAAGACATTTAGAGCCATCAAAATTAAGGGTCCAAGTGTCATCATGTAAATTGACATTAATTTTAGGGAGTTCTTCAATAACTACCTTTGGTTTAGTAGTGTTAGGGAAGATAGAGGAATCTTCTAGATTACTTGATTCAAGGTCAACAATGAAGTTATGAAAGTAATCTTTAAGATATATGGCCTGGTTGAGACCTTTAATATAGATAATATTATCATTGGGAAGACTATATTAAAGGTGGTTGGTAGCTGGCATAGGAGCTGAAGTAAGTTGATCAATAATGATTTATCTTTTGATAGATTTTTTGGAAATAATTTAGAGATCAAATTGCATAAGAAGGACCATCCACTTACCAATTCTATCTCCAAGAAAAAATCTTTGGAGAAAAAGAGATGAAGGGGATCAAAATGAATGATATTGTAAGTGGTTTGATAAACTATATAATTTTAGAGTTTTTTAGTAGCAAAATATATGGAAAGGCAATCACATTCAACTTTTTATAACATTTATCATAATCGATGAGGCCTCAACTGATATAGTAGATAACTTATTCCATTCTAGTATAATCTTGTTGGGAAAGCATTGCCCCAACTAGTATGGGTGTGAAAGAGGTATACAAGATTAACATATGATCATTATAAGGTGGATGAAGAGTAGGTGGGTGAATCAATGATTCTTTCATATTATCAAATGCTTTTTGATAGGAATCCATCCATTTTAGAGCATTACCTTTCTTAATAAGAGAATTGACAAAATATATGGTAAGACATTTTGAGGATGAACCATATAATTTCCACAAGTTTACCGAGATAAGTGTGAATGTCCAGAATGGATCAAGGGATGGGTATGTGGATGATAGAATTGATCTTGGTAGGATCGACATCAATGTTATAAAGAGAGACTAAGAATCATAATAATTTTCTAGATGTGACACCAAAAACATATTTTTAAGGATTAAGTCTAACTTTATATTTAAGGAGGTACCCAAAGATGATGGCAAGATTAGAGAAATGAGTCTTGAAACTTTTAGATTTAACAATGAGGTCATCCACATAGGTCTCTATAATCTTGTGAATAAGATCATGAAATATGTGAGTCATCACTTATTGATAGGTAGATCCAATAATTTTGAGGCCAAAGGGCATTTTAACGTAGCAATAGGTACCCCCACTCTATGGTGAAATTTGTCTTATGTTGGTCTTCAAAGGCAATGTGAATTTCGTTATAACCAGAGAAACCATCCATAAGAGAACATTTCATAACTAACAGTGGAATTGGTGATAGAATATATTGAAGGTAGAGGGAAATTATCTTTAGGATAAGCAAGATTAAGATTATAGAAATCAATACAAATATGAATGACCATGATGACCTTATAGATAGGGACAATGTTAGAGATCCATTCGAAATAGTCCATGCATTTGATAAACTTAGCATGAAAAAACTTGATAATTTCTTTATGGCATAGAGTTGAAAATTCTGGTGGATTTTTTTTTTTACTTTTATTACATGGGTTTGGCATTAGGGTAAGTGATAATATTGTGCACCATGATTCTAGGGTCAATATCAAGAATATCCTCATAGGACCAAGTAAAAGTCTCACAATATTTATCAAAGAATAAGCTAAAGTTATCATGCTCAATTGGTGTGAGTTTAAGAGAGACTGTAATTGGTTGAGGGCATGATGGGGTACCATATTTGATTCAAGTAGTTTCTTTGATAAGCATAACATTTCCATCTTGGAAATGGTATGGTTCATTAGGTAAAGATAAAATTGGATTTGCTTTAGGGTCAATGCTAGTAATGAAGTTATTAAAACAAGGGGATTTCTTTTTGAAATTCCTGAGTTTATGATGTTGCCAAGGGAGTTGAGGTTCTTGAACATGAAGCAATTTAAGAATGGATTTCTCACTAGGAAAAGTGGGAAGAAGACCATAATACTTGACATCTACTTAGAGATTGAGAATTTGATTACCCTGGTGATCATATTCAAAATGTATTTGACAGACATCAGTGACCTTGTCATCTAATGTAATCTTAGGAGTAGGGGGAATAGGTTGATCAAATGAGATTGGTTTATCATTAATTTCATTGACGGGGGAAGAATTGGATGTAATGATTGGATCTATAGGTTGTATAGAATATGTAGGAAGTGTCATAGGTTCGAAAGGTAGGATTTGATCTACCACCCAAGGAGTATCAATAAGTGGAGACTTAATGGGAGGTATATGACCTTCAAGAGTTAATTTAAAATCAGTAGAGATGGTATAAAAATCATGGTTGAAAGCATGTATTTGGGCTAACGTTTTCTAATAATGTTGAACATCTAAGTCTCGGGATTGAGCTTGGGCTATGATGTAGTTACATCATAGGTTGGAGAAATGGTACATACTTAAGATTCAAGAGGAGTTTTAGAAGGGGATATTCCTAGATTATTGAATTTGTATGGAGACATGATTAAAGGATATTGGAATAATTTGGCCACTCCATAATCATTACATGTGAAATCATATTCTAGGTAAGAAACATCTTGAGCATTGCATGGAGGGGGAAAATCAATTATCTCATCATTGAGAGGAATAGTGTAATCATGAAGTAATAAGGAAGAAGGAAACCACTTCGAGATGTAAGGAGGTAACTTAGTAGTGTTAAAAGTCATTAAGTTCATCAACATCTGAATCAACAAGAGTGATCTATAAGTTTGGATTAATGTTGATGAATTTAAGTAAAGGAACAATGTTGATTGTTAGAATGGTGGAAATGTGATATTAAGAATTTGGATTCAGAAGTTGAATACTCCAAGGGTTGGAATCGACCTCTTGTGTATACCTTTTACCATTATGTAGGAAATTGATACATTGGCTATCGAAAGAGGTGATATACTACATTCTATGAGTCCAAGGTTGGCCTAGGAGTATGTTGTAAGATGGGGGAAAATCAAGGACCATGAGCTTAGATCTAATAGTCTTAGGTCTAATTTTAAGGGGAAGACAAATACACACAAGTAGTTTTTGATTAGTTTTATCAAATCCATGATAGGTTAGGCATTTTTGCTTGAGATGATCCTTATTATAACCAATTTATTGGATGAGCCACAAAGATGTCACATTAATACCATACCCTTCATCAACTAAAACTTTATGAATAAGGGTAGTACTAATGGTTATTTTAATGAATAGGGGTGGATCATCAATGTGAAAAAGGATATCATCATTAATCATGTCTTCTTTGAGGAATTCAATGGTATGCATGTTGGTAGGTTGAGGCTCAAGAGAGGGTGGTTATTTGTCTATAGAAGATGGATATTTAATTTTTTGTAATTGTTGCATGAGGAACTTGTGATGATAGGGAGAGGTGTGAGCTAACTCCATGAGGGGAATCTTACAAGGCATGGATTTTATTTCTTCTAGAAATTTACAATGGGATTTAGAAGAAGAACTAGTGTGAGGTTTAGAAGGTACGATAGATTTTGAAGGAATGGAAGTGGTTGGGGGTTAAGCAAAAGGAGATAGTTCCTCATTATCTTTTGAAGCTAGATGAGTGGTTGTAGTATCTTTGAGAAGTTGCTCTTCTAAAAAGGGCTTCTTAGGTTTGTGAAAGGATCTTTTTAATCTAGTTTGTGATGTAGTTAACCTTAGCTATATTAATATATTGAGAGTTATTTTAATATTGGTCATCGTCAGCATCAATGGCACAAACATCCTTTGTAGTTTGTTAAGTGGTAGATGTGGGGAAAGATGTTTGGTTATTAGAATAAAAATATTTAGGAGCTTGTCATTTTTGAGAAGCGATGTGGTATTATTGATGATGGAGTTAGATCATGATATCATGATTGAAGGAATCACCAAACATATAAGAGATAAAAAAATTGGTAAGCCCTCTACAAGTTTCATGGGAATGACCAATTCAGCTTGGAACCAACAAAAATGATTAGGGTCATACTATGTAGGAGGATTATTTTGATAAGTAAAGGGTTTAAAGGGTGCTAAGAATTATTTCATTTGTTGCATAGTTAGTGGTATGTGAGAAGATGGCGGATTGTTAGCTTTTGCAATTCCTATTTTGGTTTGAGGAGTATTACCAGTGATGGCATTGGTATAATTTTGAAAATATCCCTTAAGTGATTTGGTATTAGGTTCAAATTGATTCATTAGGAAGTCTTGATGTTTGGCTTGGTCAAAAGCTTCGTTAAGCATTTAAGGGGTAAAAGTTTGAACCTTATATTGAAGTGAAAGGGTTAAAGTAGTTATAAAGAGTTTAAATAGGTTATCATCAGTCATATTATGGTTTGCCTTATGGGTAAAATATTTACATTATTTGATAAAATTATGAGCTGATTTAGTGGGAAATTATTTAACATTGATGAAATGACTAAGGCAATTTTTGGGAAGGTTATTATGTTGAAATTCTTTAACTAGTGGATTGACTAAATCCTCTAGTTGTTAGATGGAATGTTGGGGAAGTTGGTTGTACCATTCCAATACATCACCAATGAAGGTTTTAACTAAAATTTTAGTTGTGGAAAAAGTATTAGATTGGATCCACTATTTATAAAGATTGACAAATGTTTTAAGAATGGATGTAGGTTCTTTAGTCCCATCATACTTGATAGTTTGAGAGATGTTACCAATATCAATGCAAATGATGAAAAGAGATAAAGGCTCATTTTGGATGTTTTGAATCATTTTGTTATTCATGATAGGTTGAGGAATAATTTTTTTGAAGCATATTTAAGAGATGGAAGAATAAAATTTTGATTTTGAGGAATTAGAACTAGAGGTTGATTAGCCATATTGATCAAATTATTTTGTAATTACATCATTTGGGAGGTGTTAGATGTTTGCATTATGTTCATTTATTACATATCTTGTGCAAGAAGTTAATTTATATCAATTGGTAGGTTTGTATTTTTAGGAGGACTCCCCAAATTTGTATTAGGGGGAGGGTTATTGGGAGGTGGGTTACTAGTGGGATTGTTGGATAAACTTATGTCAATCATTCCCATATTGCGTTGAAATGTTTGAAAATGAGAATTGTCATGATAGGGACAAAAAAGATCAGATCCACTTACTTCATCTTGAGGTGTGATTTGAACCATGTTACAATTTATAGATGAAGGACGGGAAGAAGTTCTCAAAGAGTGAGGGTTCTCTTAAGAGGTAAAGAAAGGGAGAAAAAATACCCCATATAGTGTTTAAATAGATTCAAGTTATCTGAGAAGAATATGATAAGGGATTTCATGATGTTTGATGAAAAGAAAAGGATTTTGAACAAGAAGAAAGAGAGATCAAGGATAAAAAACTAAGCTAGATAGATAGAGAATGAAATTGGCTAGATAGAGAACTAAGTCAGCCAGATAGAAGAGCAAGGTCAACAATCAGATACAAGGTTGACTAGGTCGATAGAGTACTACTGGATAGAGGATAAGAAGAGTATAAAGTCAACTAGGTTGACTATGTACTATAAGATAGAGGGAAAAATAGATAGATAAGAGACATAGTCATGATAGTCGATTATGTACTGTTGGCAAGAAAAAATATATAGTCTATAAGAAATTGTATCGACTAGAATGATAGTATTCTGAAATAGGATAATTTTTTTACCATATAAGTGAATCAAGAATAAAATAAAATACACAAATAATTAGATCAATGTGAATGATTTAATTGGGACACACAACACAAAACCTTGTACCAATGCTGGCTAATGCAATTTTTTACAAAACATGCAATGATCAAAGAGAAAAAAATCAACTTAAAAGTACATGCTAAGTGGTCATCATTAGTGTTATTTGATTATTATAAAGTATTGATTTAAGTGTGATAGGAAAGTTGGTTGACAATAGAAAATTAAAAAGTAATCTATAGATGGTTTCAAGATGTTTGCGCTAAAAGGGATTTATGTTGTCAATGCAACTGGCTTGGTATTGGGTCCTATCATTTCACTTCACAATCCCATAGCGATAATGGTATCAGGTGCTTTGCCAATATATACCATCAAATACATATTTATACTTGGCTAGAAAACCAAGATGACTTCTCCCTTGGTGATGAAATTCAAGTAGGTAGGCCTAGGAAAGATAAGTGTTTAAATGTGTTTTAAATGTTATGTTATTTGGTAGTGTGTGCAAAAGAGTAAAATAATGTAAGTAAAATGGTAATTTGAAAAATCACATATTTAGACAATGTGAGTTACTCTAAGCATGCAAACAATTAAAAAATAATTATGAATTAATTACTAATAAATAATTGTTAATTTCTTGATGAAAAATAGTATAAAGTCAGTTCAGATGATAATATATGTAAATAGTACAGAATAGAGTCGATTGGGTCACTACTATTCTATATAAGTAAAGTCTTTATGAATAGAGTTGAATAGGTTGATTATGTCTCTCAAATAGAAGACATGCTATAGAACTAAGTCAACTAGGTCGATCTAGTTGGCTGTAGGGTTACCATTTTAAAGACTACTAACTTGTGAAAAAATAGAACTAAAGAAAGTATTAAAAAGACATTTAAAGGAAAGAGAGGAACCTTTGTGGGATTGAAGATGGTTATGATTGAAAATTTTATACTAAAGTAACTTAAATAATGCTTTCAAATTCTATAAATCAAGTTGACTGGTTTGATTCATTTCTATAAAACCATGTGTTGAATAAGAATAAGATGACAAATTGATTTGTTCGACCTAGTTTATTGATTTGTATGTTGCTAGAGAAAATAAGATGACAAAGTCAACCTATTCAACCTTGTATGCTTATTTAGAATTGAAAAAGAGTACCATTTTGACCTATTTTATCTAGTAACCTATATTTGATGAAGACCTACACAGACATAATAGAGTCATTTTGATACAACTATGTGTTAAACTTGTGCAAAAATAATTAGAACTATATCGACTGATTCTATATAGTACTAAAAATATGAAAAAATATAATGAAATAATAAAAATGAAAGAATGAAAGAACATTTTCAAAGGTTATATTCATGTCAAGTTCACCAAAATGTATGCAATGAGAAATGTAACATATCTATAAATCAATCCTAGCTCAGAGAAGATAAATCCTACTTACACTTTCGATTGTGGATACATTAGGTATTTGGGGTCATGACCAATATGGATCTACTAAACCTAGCCAAGGGATTTCTTACCACAATAATATCACTAAGAAGAATTCCAAATTCTCTAGTCAAGTAAAACTACATAATAACCCTAAGTAGGTCCTATATTTTCATATTCCTCTAAACTAATAACAAGTAATGTAAAAGTATAATCTAGTGTTCATCAAAGCTTGTGGCACAAAGTGGGATTTAGTAAACCTAAAATTAAACATGTATAAGAGAATCCTAATTAATCTATGTATAGGTAAACCCTAATGCATGGAAATATCAATATATTCAAAAGCCATTACTTATGGTACTTCTATCTACTAAAAGAGAGGATCAAAGTTAGAGATACTTACCTTAAAGATGAACTCATCAAGACTCAATCTCTCCCTTGGCCAAAGGTGCTTTGCAAGAGGTTTTTATGTTTTTTAAGGATCACTAAGAAAGGCAAAAGTATCCAAGACTTCTCTATAAGACAAGATTCTTCTTCAAGTAGAAACTCTAAGCTAAGACTCCTCAAGTATAATGGTGGAAGAGAAGATTATAAAGACATGAAAATGAATAATTAACTCTTGTTGTCTCTCTAATAATGATGAAATGGATGTGTTTATATAGGTGGATCTAACCTAATCCTTTCTAAAATTTTAGGGCAACAAGGTAGACCCAATTGACCTAGTATTATTATTAACAAAAACAAATTAGGTCACAGTCTAGGTTGACTAGGGGCTGACCTAGACCCTAATAAGTTTTATAAATTAGAGTAAAAGGTCAATGGAGTTGACAGTGTAATGTAAACCATCAAAAAGGGGTTTAGGTTAGAGAATGGCTAATGAAGGTGGTACATGACTAGAGGAGGGTGAAAAATAGGAGGCAAATCTTAGGAGAATGTTTTTAAGAGCTAGTTGGATTGATAACAAATGTTAATAAGGGATAAAAATATTGTAAAGTATCAATGGTGTACCCACCCCTTTCTTAGTGCACCCCTTAAGGTGTATACTCAGAGAGATTAAGACTAAAGGGGTTCTTGCAAGATAGAATAATCACTAATTGATAAATTTTGAAAATATTTTGTGTTTAAAGATACTCTCTAGTGTTAGTTACAATGTTTGCCTCCTCTTCAACTTCTAACTCTATGACTCCTATCATTCTGGTTTTACCTTGCACTCATAATTGAGGAGTTACATCAGGGTTTGCAGTTATCAAAGTGGAAGCTTTAACATCATGAGCACCTACCACCATAGTTTGGTTGTGTTAAATGGGTGGCCCTATGGGTTACTCTATTGTTGACTTTGAGTAAAGTGTGTTTATTGGTTGGAAAAAGGGTTGTGATAGATTTGTAGATTTTGGTTTTGGGGAGAAATGGGATCACTCGAGGAGGTTTGGGTATTTACATTGGCATTTATTAAGAACATAAACATGAATGTTTTTCTTTGGTCCTTCAATATCCTTTGTATGAACTTGTTATACTCTCTACAACTCTAAGTATCATGACCCATGAATCTATAAAAGAGGCAATAGATGTTGGGGTTGTAGTACCTAGGTCTCATGTTTTGTCCTTTCTATCCAAACCCCTATTGGTTATTACATGCATAGTAGTTTTAGTTTTAGAATTGGGGATATTGTTAATTTGATTGGTACTATTTTTATTTATGGTTTTGGTATTGCATATTATGAGGTGGTGATCAACTGAAATCAACCACATGAATGGTGGGGGAGGGGGACTTTGATTCTTGACCCCTATATTGTTAGTGTTTTTGGTATTAGTTGTACGTTGATATTGATTGTTACTTATGGGGTTTTGATTCTTGGTTTGATTGGAGATGCCATTAGTGGTAGCATTCCTATTATAGTTTAGGATTCTGGGACCTTAGTTATTTGCATTTTTTGGGTTTGCATTTTGAGATTCCTCATTGTTTTGGTTAGGGATGATGATGCACCTATTGGTCCCATAAGTTTGTCTCCCACTATTGATGGCTGCCTAGTCAATGCACAACATGATCTTAAGGGCTTATTCATATGATTGGCATGGTAACTTTTGGACATATTCCCTTATTTCTTTATTGAATGAATGAAGGGAAAGATCACATAATTCTTGTTGGTACATGTTGGGTGTATTGGTAGAGGAGTATAGGACTTGTCACCATCTCATGATGAAATGGGCAGCCGATTCATTGTATTCTTGCTTGATATGCAAGAACTCATGTATGCCAGTCTTCATAAGTTTTTTCATGTCAAAGGATTTGACGTACTTAGTCATAAGTTTGTGAAAAGAATGTATGGAGCCCTCAGGGAGGTGGTAGTACTAATCGAGTGTTATCCCCTTGAGAGTCTTAAGAAAGATCTTCTCTACAACCCCATCCCAAGGTATGAGTTCCTTGATGGTAGTAGCATAGTATTTTACATGTACATTGGGATCCCCTTCCCCTTTAAATTTAGGAATATCTGGTAGGGGCATGAAAGAAGAACCCCCCCATATATTAGTATCTATAGGCTCTTTGAGATATTTGACATAGGTCCCCATGTTGTTAAAGTATGTCATGGTTATAATGGGACTAGGGTTAAAAAGGGGAGATGTATAGGGGTTATTCTGATGATTGTTATGGGTAAAAGAGGAATCTTGATAGGGTGAAGTGGATAGGATGGAAGTAGTTGTCTGAATGGGTGGACTTCAAATACATGTGGAAGTAATAAGGGAGGTTGTTAGACATAGGAGGCATGGTGATTTTTTGTGGTGGGGTATGTGTAGTTTGTGTAACCTAATGCCACATGAGGTGGGATATATACTATATATGGGGGGTATTGTACATGGGAAGCACCTACCTTGGGGGTGTGGAGAATAGTGGGTTGTTGGTTATAGTATAATTTTTTAATGGTGGAGTATACATGTATACACTCCCTACCAGAGTTTGAATAGGTATTTGATAGGATGAATATGTCTTAGATGTATCAAGTTTGGGGACTCTGTGAGTAAGGATATATCTTAGGGGTTGGTGAGAGACATGGCTTTATGGTGGTATGTACTCCTGTGGTGGTGGGAGCATGTAAGTTTGTTATTGTGATGTTGGGTAAGTTATTATTTGGATTGGAGAAGAAGAGGGATTAGTTGGTGTAGGGGGACTTGGGCCCATAACTTGAACTAAATCTTGTTGATTATTCTCTAGTTCATAGATAAAACCCACTAGGGTGTTAATGAGATGGTGTCAGGCCCGTCGGTCTCCATGATAGGAGGGGTGGATGCATGAGATGGGGTGGCATAAAGGGGTTGGTTAAAGGTGGCCTTCTTGGAGTAGTGCCTATGGATGATGGTGGTGGGTTGGAGGTGTTTTGACTCCTATCATGGAGGTGGGTATAAACTTGCATTCAGTTGACCTTGTCTTCTAAGTGACAGATTATTCCTAGGTAGTGATCATATTTGGTGATGCTTTTTGCATTTAGGCTTTACAAGCTAATAGATGGCCTGGTGGCAATATGAGGAGTGAATGTGCCTCCATCTATGATGGTCATGGTGTTGGAGTCATGGTTGTTTTTTGTGGTTTTAGATACATCACGTATCTCTTTAATAATAACCCTACTTGTTTGAGTGTTGGGAAGGGAATTATCATAAGATTGGTAGTTTATGTTAGTGTTAAAAGCTATATTATTCCAACTCATAAACAAAGGTTATCTAGAGCTAAGCTAGCTTCTCCTATATCCCTCTAGGCTAAGAGATCCACCAATATCTTGTCCATACATATTTTGGGGTTATATGGATACTTGTAGAATAAATAGGAGGAAAGATGGAGAAAAGAAAGGAGAAGAGGAAGAAATGGGTACACAAAGGATGAAGTCCTTCATATTGGGTTTACTAATTTGTATGCACATGAATTAACACACATTAACATATGCACTTTACTCCCTAATGTTTGGTCTAGGTAGTTAATGTAATGGATGGGCTAGGGGTTTGGTTGATTATTTGGTGGAATGGGATTTGGGATAGGTGGTGGCAATGGGTTCTCATGATGGAACCAAAATACCTCAACGATGTCTCGATGCTCATTAAAAGTGTTAAGTTGTGTAAAAATAGAGATCCAAGGTCTTTTAATCTCTGATATCATAATAAGGTTAAGTTTTTGGTCAATATTAGGTTTAGGAAAAGAAAAGAGATCAGGTTGAATGACTCATGTGAAAAGGTCCACCCTATTGGGTTGACTTTGTCTGGTTAATGTCATACATTAAATGTGAATGATATAAGATGAGGATAGACCCAAGGAGGAAAAGGAGGTATGGATGAGAGACTAAAATTGGATAACATTATGTTGACATATTTTATTTTGAGGGGGTACAATGATAGGTGGATTAGGGATGCATCCTTGCTCTTCTAGTGTGACTAAAGAATCTATGATGAGATGAGGAATGGGAGTGGATCAACAGATTTCATGTATCAACTCAGTGATAATGTTAGATTGTGTAATGATTTTGGGATAGGGTGCTCTAACTCTAGGGAATAGACCATTTTCGACAAGACCTAATGTCTTTAGGAGGGTCATATAAAGAAGACTAAGCAAAAGCCAGGGAAAAACATATGAGCTTGTTTAGGAAATAGATTGTAAAGTGTGCTTGTTGAAATGTTGAATCAAGGATTGATATATAGTGCTTTTGAAAATGGACAAGGCTTATGTAAGATGTGGTTTCTTTCATAGATTATCAAGGCTTTTGATATGGCTTGCATGTGTTAGCAAGGCTTTTGACACTGTTTTTGTTTCTTTTTTACTCTTTTTGGAGATTTCTTGATTTTATAAAAGTAAATAATTATTTGTTTAAAATGAAGTGTTGAAAGTAAAATAATAAAATATTTGAAATAAAATGAAAGTAAAAATTATTTTTTAATCCATATCAATGTTTGAAATATATGCAAAGAAGGAAAGAAGGAACCTATGCTATTATGCAATATGTTGATTTTTTTAAACTCTACTTGTATGGAACTTAAATGCATTTTTTTTTGGTTTTGTATGAAATGAAATAAATGTATAAATTAAATATATATATGTAATTAATATGAGAAGAGATATGATTTTAAAAAATAACAATAAGACACTTTCTATGGATTTTTTTGTTCACAAACAAATTAGACTAGGTTTTCAACCTTTCTAATTTACTACAAATAAAACCCTTTCCTTTTTAATGGATTGATAAGATGAAAAAAAGATATGAAAGTTATTATTTTTATATTTTTAAATATTAAAATGACAGTTGGTATTAACCTTTCAAAAACAAATAAGATCAACAATCTACTACCTTTGTGTATGCACCTATGGTTGTCTATGTTTTTATGTTTGAATAGGTGATTGTTTAGATCTTGAAAGAGAAAGGTTATCTTAGATGTAAATAATTTAAATAATTTTAAATATATTTTTAAGGATGATTGAAAAAAATTATTTATAATTGGAAAGGAATTTAATCTATTGAGATGCTAGCATAAATCGAAACTAGCTATATTTTTGTAGCAAATATAAATAAAAATGGATAGATCTCTTTCACTATTAAATTTGATTCTTTTTATGAATATGGAAAATGATCCTAATATAAAAAAAAGATATACTAAATATAGTTTAATAAATAAAATAAATACTATAAATCAAAGTAACTTTAACCTGATTCTGGCATAAATCAACTAAAGTGCATGTGGTGTGTTGATAAAAGAATCATCAGTATGATAGCTCCATATGATCTGATATAAATCTTGGAAAATATCAAGATGGAGGATTAAAAAACTCTAGAATAAGATGGAAAAAGGGAGGGATACAATCCACAAATGGAGAATAATTAAACTGGGGTTGGATAATGTCTTGGCTTGCAAAGTCTGAGTTTATTTCATCAAGAACACTTCTTCACTTGAAATTGTGTAGTCAAATAAAAAATAATAGAGTTTGAATATTTTGGTAATTATATAAAGGTTTTGATTGCAAAATATTTTCAATAACAACTTCTAATGGTAATTTTTAGATCTAAAATCAAGTCAAAATTGATCTTCTTGTAGAAAAAGCTGAGAGCTTGTATGAAGGAGTTCAACTACGTGTGATGGTGAGTTCAAATTGAGAGGAACTAAAGATGAATAAAAATGGAAGAGGGAGTGAGTTGGGCCTGATTGGAGGTTAACATATTGTGATAAAAATAGGAAACATGATGCTAGTTATGCAAAATACATGAAAACTAGAGTCACAGGAGCTAATTTTAGAAGGCATTTCAACTATGATATAATTATCACTTTATGTAGGGGTAGTTACAATATTATCGCTTAAGGTTACCAAAATACCATCAACCATTACAATATAATCTCAATTTTAACACATAACTACATCTTATCATCAAAACCATCACCTAATTTACATAACCATCACAATGGTTTTGTAAAATAAGGGGCAGTTTCATAATTAAGAAGAGTGGTTTCATCATTAGGAGTGGTAGATCTATCATCTATGGTTAGTTTTTGAAATAAGGTGAAAATAACTAAAATTCAAAACCAAGGGTACCAAAAGGGGTTAGGTGAGGAATAAGAAGGTATAGGGAAGGAGTAGAGCTAGAGATTTTTATGTAGAGCACGAAACAAGAGATCATTGCATCATCATCATATTTATATCATAAGTGTTAGACCATGTAATTTTTTGGTGCATATAGTTTTCACTATATCTAATTGTATGTAATTCATGATTGTAAGACATTTCATATTCAAAACATTAGATCAAATATGTTATAGTGGAAAAAGCAAAGTTGAGGTGATCTAGACATCTTCATAGTGATAAAGTTAGTGAGTTTTAGCTATTAAAATGGAGGGGTTTATCATAGATAGAAAAAACACCATTATTTATAGGATGGAAGTTTCCCAACCATTAGGTGTATAGGTTAAATTTTTGAAACCATTGATCTGCATACAATGGTGGTTTCATCACCATATAAAAATCCTGAAGTTGAATGGTTGCAAACATTTCTTCTTCTCATTATTAGTTCATCTAAGCTTCTTAGAAGAATATAAAGTTAAGAGGGCATAAATATAGGTCTTATGTAAGGTAGAAGGCATCATAAAACATAGTGAAAAGTCTTGAAATTGGATTCACATTGTAAGTTGTAATATTGAGTATTTATTCTTGTTATCTCATTCTTAGTTGTAGATGGTTGGTTTAGATGTGTTGGAGTACTAATAAGTGTCTGATAAGTGCAGAGCAGTCTTTCATACAATTTTTGGATAAAGTAGTACTGAGAATTTTATCCATGAAGGACATGTTTGTAAATACCTTATACATTTATTGCATTACATAGTGCAATGAGAGTGCAATTGCCTCACCCATTAAAGTTTTTTACACATTGAGTTTCTTCAAGATAACTCTTATGTTCCTCCTAGTCTTTTCTTTTTCTTATGTTTCATGTTTCATGTGCAATATATTGTATATTTCATTTCCAACACTTGTTTATCTCCATTTTATCATTGTAAATAGTCTAGAACAATCATATTCTTATCATTGTTGAACTAGGAGGGATAAAATCTATATTGGTAAATCTTAGAGTGGAATATCTATCTAGTTTATGGATCATATTGGTATCAAAATTGGATTAGTATTAATCTTTTATGCGGTTTTGTGTGTTAGTGACTACATTGCAAGTTTATGCTTGTCACTAGAGAAAGTAGTGTGAATGGTCAAGGTATCTTAGTTTCATTTGAATTAGATATTAACACAAGGAAGTGGAAACATAAGATCAAAAGTATGGCCCATGTTGATGAAAAATATGCCTAAAAAATAGAAGAGTGATTTCACAAGCTTAGAGGAGTAGTTAGCATTTATATTTATATGAAAAAGCTTGACCTGTTGGAGTCCATCATGGGGATTTTAATGGGGAAGCTTGGTATTTATATATAGACACTAAAATTATATAAGGAAGACACTCTCAAGAATCATGATAAGAAGGAGGATAAGCCCTATGCCAACCAAGTTTCACCTCCATTCAAGGATAAGGCAAAGACAAAAATTAAGTTGTATGATGAGGATGTTGATGTGGAGAGGCTATACCATTGGCTAACACAATTTGAATTATATTTACATTAGCATCAAATTAATGAAATCCAAAAAAATTATTTTTCAAGGTTAAAATTAACCAATCATGATTTAACTTAGTTTTATGTTCACACTCTGGTTTTTAAGAAGCTTCTCACTATTACTAAGTGGGATGATTTTAAGATGTTAATGAAGAAGAAATTCTATTATATCTATTAGGAGGAATAGAGGTTCATGTATTGACAATATATTAGGCAAAAGCAATGCTAAAGTGTGCAAGAGTACACAAGTGAGTGCCACAAGAAGACTATCCAAATGGGCAAAGATATAACAAATTGTGACATCTTGATGAAGTATGTGGGTAAACTACATATCCATTTGAGGATATTATTACTCTTGGCCAAGCCTACTAATGCATATGCATATTATTCTTAAGCTCACTACTTAGAGAGGGACAAGAAGAAGGATCCATCTACCTCTCAAAGCACTTTCAAGCAACAAGGTAGTTCCAAGCAAAAGGGTAAAGGTAAATGGAAAGGTAAACATAATTCTAATTCATTTTGTAATAAGGATACTATAAGACATTATGAGAAATGTGATGTTGATATTAATTTTGAGGATCAATGTTGGAAGCTCTGTCTATAATTGCATGCATTCAAGAACAATAACAAGAAAAAGGTTATGCCCTCTCTCTAAGGTGATAATATTGGTTGCAACTTTGATGTAGATGATACTTTATGTTGTATCTCTGTCAATTGCGAGCCGTGTTTGGGTAGTATTAGTTCTCAAGAGAGTGAACTTTATAATATTTTCCATATTAAAATTCAAATAAAGAAAACAAAAATTTACACTCTTTTTGATACTTGTTCAAAATCTAATTTGATAAGCATACAATTTGTAGACAAATTGGGGTTTGATACTTACAATCACCCAAGCCCATATTATTTTGGTTAGGTAAATAAAGATGTAAAAATTAAGGTGACCAAGTAATGTAAAGTTAAGTTCAGTATACGACACATTTCATTGATGAAGTTATAGTGGATGTTGTGCCTCTTGATGTGGTGTAGTGTTTAGTAGTCCTCACTTATATATCATGTATGCTATCTTCATGAGGAGAACAACCAATACCATTTGGTGAAGGATGGAAAGAGATGCATAATTTTATCCCAAAAAGGTGGTTCTAAAATCTCTTTGGTAACTATCTCTGAAGCTAAAAAACTTAGTGATGCTACTGGGAAGTTTATTTTGCTTCTTTTGAGAGGTATTCAAGATGAAGTGATTACACATAGGAGTTATTGTAGCATGCTTACTAAAAAATAACATAAGAATATGAGAGATTTGGTGTAGAATTTTCATAAGGTTTTCCATGAGCCTAAAGGGTTGCCATCAGTTAAGCCTATTAAGTAAGAAAATCATTTTCTATCTAATAGTCTGCTTTTAAATCTCAAGTTATATAAATAGTCCTTAAAAGATGCCAATGAGGTAAAATAACAATTACAATATTTGATTAACCAAGGTGTAATACATCCTATAAATTCTTCATGTAGGTATTGTTATATCTAAAATTTGCACCCTTAGAAGGTAGTTCAAGGCTTCCAAATTTGGGATAACATGGAGACAATCTTAAGATGTGGGTAACTGTTAGATGGATTGAATCTCTAGGTTATAGGGCTAGCTCACCTTGATGTATCACTTAAGATCATTCATTAATCTACCAAATTGTTAGGAAAAGAGAGAGAAACCTACTATAATGGAGGTGATGAACCAAGTAAGTTGACCACTACCAAATAATTTCATGTGTACATCAACCATGAGACTAACCTAAAACAAACATTACTCCTAACCTGCCTCTTTACATCAACACTTCATATAAAGTTTGTGAAAGATGCTTGAGCTAAGAGGACTAATCAAGAGGTCATAGAATGAAACTAATGAATACACATCTCACTAAACCTTCACATATCACTTAGAAACTTCACATAACTTGCAAAGAAGCTTTCAAATTGAATATGAATGCTAGAAAATAACAACATACCAAGCAATCTAAGCTAATCACTTGACAAGATCAACTAGTCATGCACACACATTAAAACTAGTCAAAGGAGGAGGTAAAACTAGAAGTTTCTCATTGATAAAAGGCCTACAAATGATCAGGTCTTCTCCATACCCAGGTGGAGAATATATACATAGCCTATCAAGGCTAAATTTATAAAGAAGTGAGAGAGAAGAGGAGAGAAGGGCAGAGAAGATAAAAGTGACAAGTGTCAAGTGAAAGTTACGATCAAGAAAGAGTTGTGAAATTATATCATCAGGTATTTAAGACATTTTTTCTCTCCTAAAAATGTTTTTTTATTCCAAGTGGTGTAGGATTTTCAAAATTGTTTGACACCTTGATCTTGATCTTCAAAACTACTCCTTCTCTTGGCTTATGAGGTAACAAATGGCACCCTTCATCACCAAGTCATATTGAGTCACCTCTGTCCCTATTATTGACACTTTTCACATGTTAAGAAACTCTTATAATTGACATTGTAATGATGATTACACCTCTTAGGTGTCTTGAAGCCCACTTGGTTTCACTATGCCTATCCTTGCTTGCAAGTGTCAAATATTGACTTTGTCTTGATAACTATATTATCTCTCCATGGATGGAATCGCTTTTTCATATCATACATGAAACAACTCCTTTGGATGCATTAAACACTCACCAAAATCTTATTTTGCACTTAAAGCTCTCATTTGGCCTTACTTCCTTATAACCTTGAAAACATGCAAACCTCCTTGTGTAAAATAATGTATAGATGATATTTGGAAAATTAATATATTTTTGAGTACCTAATATCTCTTTATAGCTCAATGTCAAATTTCATGACCTAAAAGTGAGTAGAAGTGTCCTTTTTCACCTGATCTCTCTCCCTAATTAGGTTTCCATGCATAAAAACTAAGTTTTGGCTCAAAATGACTCCCACACATGTGATACTTAGTAAAAGTATTTGATTCACTTTACCCATACCTTTACCATGCTCCATGACAAATTTTAGCTTCTGAAACCCTGTACGGATGGGTGAACCATGAAATAACCCAAACCCTAGCCTAGGTGTTTGAATATGCTTGAGAGGTGATTGAGGTGGTTTGAGAAGAAGTTTATAGGTTATGAATATTTAAAATGATTTTTTTATGCCTAAAACATCATCAATAAACTTGACACTTTGAGAGTGAGTTTTCCATCTGTATTTTCAGGTCTGTAGATAGGCTTCTTGACCTGCAAACTAGTGCATTCTCACTTTGTGACCTCACTTGATGACTTTAAGACCTCATATATCACTTTTTGAGGCTTGAAAATTTGTGTAAATGAATATGAGACCTCTTCCCATTCCTGATAGGCCTTGATACTTGGTTTAGAGACAATCACATACCCTGTAGGCTTAAAATTAGACTTACAACCATGCATTTATGATAATTTTGTACACTCTTGTACCTTTCACATGCCAAAAATTATTTAAAAATATTATCATGAGACATTATAAGGTCAAAAAATTCATTACCAGGTTGAATAATCCATTTAAATCATTTGAAGGTTTATCTCTTTCATTGGGTCACTATAGAGCTTATTGGTAGCTTGTGAGTGCTCTAGAGTCTTAAGGATTGTTCATAGAGTAAAGGATATGGATAAAAATCCAAATGCCATGAATTTTTAGTATATATGGGTTTCCTATTGTGAATATAATATTTAACCACCATGCATATTATCATGTAATATGTGATTAAGTTTAGGAGACCCTCGAGCTAGCAGATTGTGCATTTATGAGGTCAGGAGAGAAATTAGGACTGAAAGTGATATTTTAATGATTGGTTTTATCTTCCAATGACCTCTTTAGGTATGTAACACATATATACCATGTTTACAAGTACTCTCCAATTATTATTCTCCATTTATGGGCTTTAAAACCTGTGTTTCATGTATTAAGGGTTTATAACACATCATGCACTTTTGAACCTAGCTAACTGTATTAGTCCCTTTTCTCACTACTAAAGGAATTAAAAACTTCATAAAATGTTTAATTAATGTATTCACTTCCTTATTGGGTCATAATTGTCTCATATCACCCCCTAAAAATCAATCTTCTTATGATTTTAAGTATAGGCCTGTGTATATGAAATTAGGCTTACAAGGCCTAAATAGGCCTATTGACATTGACACCATTTTGTTGACTTTGAAGACCATATGAAGTTTATGATATACCTTGTAATATCATTATAATCTGATTTTATTTTTCTCCATGACCTCTTCTCTCTAAAAAATAAGTAGGCATCTTGCACTTGACAAGGCAGACCTGTAGGAACCAAACTTGATTGTGTGCCTGCATGGTTATAGTGAATTTGGTTTGGTCATCTCCTTCTTTGACCTTATTTTGGGTATATTTGACCTCAAATGAATGTTATCACCTTGTCCATCTATTTGAGCCCCAAATCCACTGCTATGCATTGTGTCCTCTTTCCAAGTTTGAATTCAATTTAAACTACTCAGACCAACATGTGGGTAGCCATTTGGGGTTTTAATTACATCTTAGAGTCTAGATTTTCAACACAAATTAATTAAAATTAAAATATATTTTCTACCATATTTAAAACTAATTTATATTCATTTGAAACTTTGAAACCTTCTTAAGACCTCATATCTTCACAAACATATATTTCTCTCTCATGTCCTGCCTGTAGGTCTATTTGGGATCTTTACTTCTTTCATGTATTGATAATCCAATATGATCATTATCGGAGTTTTGATTATAGATTAATAAATATCTTTGTCTCCCTCAGATTTCACATGTATATCTCATACACTCTCCATGCCAACTCAATACTTCAAACTGCTTAAAATTGATATTTTTCTTATAGGTGATGGTTGGTGTGTCATATGTATTTAGTCTTGAAAATAAAAGTATTGTAATTATACTGCATTCATGATCTAGGATTTTTAAAACAAACTCTGGTACACATTTCAACACCATTTCTTATGAAATTTAGACCTCTAGGTTTGAATTCCTCATGCTTTAAACCTTTATTGAAGCCTATTTTGATCTATCTATACCTTGAGATCACTTATCTAATGTTTCATTTCATTCTTTATGAGGTCAAGTCATTCAAACAATTTTGACAAGGCAAGACAAGACTTTTTCAACCATTGTTACATAGACAACCTACACATAATCCAATTAACATGGAAACACGAGTATCAATTGGAGGATCAGTATGGAAATACCAGTTAGGTTAGAGAGACTTTAATGTCATGGGAGGATGATAGAAAATATTCAACCATTATTTATATGCATGAAACCTATTAAATCCTCCAAAAACTTTACAAATTTAAAGTGCAAACCCTGCAATCTCACTTTACATGAAAAATACCGCTCATGGATGAATTATACAACATTAAAATGTTTAAAAATGAGCTTATAAGATTGATAAGACCATGTGGGAACCTGAAACAACTTCCCCCAATAACAATGAGTTCGTATATTCACCTCAGAGGCCCAAAACTGAACCTATCATGATTTGAGAGGCAATTTTAGAACCTTGGAGTCTTAACAATTGTTATAAAGGTGAGGAGATGGATTTTCAAACCAATACCACAAAATTGAAGGTGCTTAGGACCCCTCACATTTTCAAATATCTCAGCCTCTAAATTTCTCTCTCCTAACCATTCCATGCACATGAAATTTACCTTTGTGAGTTTACCAAGAGAATGATGGAGGTTCTAATGTAAGTTTAAGACTTTTAAGACTTGTGAAATATATTTGAGGGTGAAAATAACCTATGGGATATTAAGAGACACCTTGAAACTGGTTTTACCTAAATATGAGCTCATTAAGTCTATACAAGTGCTTTAAAATGCCTTTTTTGGCATGGAAACTATAGTATTGACTATTTTATAACTTGTACTGACATCTCTAATCTATATGCACATTGGATAAATACTTTACCAACTTTGATAAGTGTATGCATTATTATTCCACGTTTATAAAATTTGGAATTGGCTTTAGAACCCTTAGAAAACACTTAGAATGCAAATAATGTTAATGCATATTCTATGATCTCATAGAGAGGACATATATCTATCTAAGATATTTTAAGACTTAAAATGATTTATTTGCCATTGGATTTATCAACTCATGCAAGAAAGAGGCTTTGGGAAGACTCACGTTGGTTACAATGAAAGCCTTAATGTTGTCAAAAACCTTTAGATATGCTAAATTACCTTAATTTCCTCAAACAAGGCTTAGAACTCATTAACAAGGCTAACAAGCAAGTTTCAAACTATAGGGTTGACCCTTTTTGGCCTAGGGGTAAAAATTGGTCAATATGTATATCATTGTTTTAGTACCTAAGAAAAATGGTTCATGGATAATGTGTGTTGATTGTAAAGCACTTAACTAGATAAACATAGAAAATAGGTACTTTATTCCACATATTGATGATCTTCTTGATCAACTTCATCATGCCAAATATTTTACTAAGCTTGATTTTAAATCTGAGTATCACCAAGTGTAGATTAAGGAAGAGAAAAATTGGAAAACAACATTCAAAACAAGGCAAATGTTATATGAGTGGTTGTTTCTATCATTTGGGCTATGAAATGTATAGAATACCTTTATACAATTGATAAATGAGGTAGTGAGGAATTTTATTAATTCCTTTGTCATTATTTGTTTGGATGATATTATTGTTTTTATAAGAACTTTTGATGAACATATTGATCATCTAAAACAAAATTTTCAAGTTCTAAATAAGAACAAGTTAGTGTTGAATGAGAAGAAATGTGAGTTTGCTCAACAATAACTTGTCTTCTTGGGATTTACAGTTAGAAATAGGGAATTGAGGATTGATCTAAAGAAGTTAAAGGCCATCATGAATTGGTTAAATTCTTATAAAGTGATTGAGACAAGGAAATTTGTGGGTGTAGTTAAATATTTTAGAAAGTGTAGACACTTAAATCTGGTCACAAGTACTTGACAATGTTAATTTTTGACATATCCGAAACCATATGACTTACGCCAAAATATATTACTTGTATTATCTATTTATCTAAGCCATATATCTATATGAAAGTTTGATCCTTTATTATCCATCAATACTACATGTAACTTTCCAAATTAATGCTCAAACCTTTGTTAAATCACTTTCACAATACCTCCAACTCAGGATAATTATCCCTGATTCTTCGAGATAGCTTCACCCTAGGCAGATAGGTACATTACCATGAACTTGTACACAAAGTGAAACCACATCCCACACCAATTAATGACTAGTTTTTGAATTTCAAATTATCTATTTAGGGTCTTCTCACACATTTTATAAGGTTGGATAAAAGAAATTATCAAAATGTTTTGCTATAAATATAAATCAAAAGCCATTCATTATTTCTACCTTGGATATATGTATTGAGTACTTATACACTATTTCACATTGATAAAATCTGACCTATTCCTTCAAAATTCAAGATCATTCACAAGGAGTAGCTATAAGATAAGTCTAAAGCATTTGAAAACAAGTAAAAATCTATCATTGTCAAGTATCAAAGCCACATCTCTAGCTGCATACATATAGTCAAGGAATATAATTGCAAAATCACTCTAGGTGAGAATACTACATGTGGCTTGATTACCTCTTTAGAGTATCTAGAAACATAGGGAATGGTCAATCATCAAGTGGTCATTGATTGAGGTCAACTTAATCCATTACACCCCCCTTTATTTTTGTAGGTTTCAAGATCTCAAGAAGGACCCCTATGGTTTCAAAGGAAAAAGAAGGAAAATAATATTATAGATCAAATTTGCACCCTTGAGAGGGTTTTTCAAGCCCTCTCAACTTAAGCTATGAAATGGGATTGGTACTAGGTTATGAGAGACCTTTAGGTGGACCAAACCTCTAGGTTATATGACTAGCTCCCCTTGATGTATCAATTACTTCTACACTACACTTACAAAGTAAAAGGGAGAGAAAATACATGAAAAGAGCTTATATAAGGAGGTGATACACCAAAACAACACCTTACACTTGAATATAATACACTTAAGAATAAATATTAGTTTTGAATCTGATTATACTTCTCATATAAGGACCTTCTAGCATGAATATTTAAACATAGAGGTCTTTGAGAATGTATTGAATAAGTAGGTTAGTCAAGAGGTCTAAACAAGGCACTAATTTTTGAAAATCCACTTTCAATCCATGCAAAACTACATAAAATTCACCATGTGACCTATAATAAGATAATCTATTTACAAATACGTAGGAAAGGACAAATGAGAGAGAGTACAATCACTACTACTAATATCCATCAATAATCACACAAGTACACTAGTTGAAATCATGTGAGGAGTTAAGAATCAAATTCATTAATTATTATAAGGCATAGTACAAGTGTTTAGTTGAGTATCGCTTTGCCATACCCAACAAAATAATCCATACAAAGCCAAACAAGAATGTATTTAAAGAGAATGAGAGAAGGAGAGAGAGAAAGGGCATAGAGGAGAGTAATGACAAGTGTCAAATAAGAGTTATAATAAAGAAATAGGTTAAATAATAGTTTCATAAGACATTCAAGGATATTTTTTACTTCCTTAAAGATGATTCCTCTTCCAAATGGTGTAGGAGTCTTTATTTCTTCCATGATTCATCATCCATCCAAAAACTACCCATCTTGGCTTGTGAGGAATGACAAATGGCATTCTCCTTGGTCATCACCTTGAACTGCCTCCTACCTTCCTTTTTGACACCTTACATAACTTTGAGAGATTTTTTATGATAACATTACAGTGATGATCATTTACATAACTCCTTAGGTGTCTTGAAACCCAATTGATCTTACTATGCCTCTCTTACCCAAATGGATCAAATATTGCTTTCATCTTCACGACTGTAACTTCTTTCCATGGAAGGCTTCTCTTAATATTACCCAATTTATGTCAACCCATTTGAATTCATCAAACACTCACAAACATCTCATTTTCCACCTAAAGCCTATACTTGCCTTCCCTTCTTTGTATCCCTAAAAACACACAAAGCTCCTTGTGTAGAACAATTTGAAGGTGATATTGGAAAACTAGGCATAGATTTAAATACCCAGTATGCCTTTATATCTCTATGTAAAATTTCATGATCCGACATCAAGTGAAAGTACACTTATCCACCTATTTTATCTCTCTAATTAGGCCTTAATTAGACATATAGACCTAGAAACTGAGTTTTGGCTCTAATCCATGACCACACATGTGAAAATACAAATAATTATTTGAATCACTTTCCATACCCCTTGACCATTCTCCATGCCAAATTTTGAGTTTTGAAACTTTGTACAGATGGGTGAACTAAGAAATGGTCAAAACCCTAGTTTAGGTGCTTGTCCATGCTTGAGAGGCAATTGGAGTGGTTTGACAACAAGTTTGCAGGTTAAAAATATTGATTATGGTTTTTGGAGGTCTGAAACATCATAGGAAAACTTAATACCTTGAGAATAATCTCTACAAGAACACTCAATAGGCTTATAACTAGGTTTTTTGGCTAACAAATAGTGCATTTATCCCTTCTTAACCTAACTTTGTGACTTAAATGGATTATATGTCACCTTAAGAGACCTAAAAAGTTGTGTAAAGGACTTTGGAACCTCTTACCAGGCTTTTTAGGCCTCTAAACTTTATTTGAAGACCATTCCTTACCTTACACCCTCACAAATAGGCCTACAACCATGCATTTAAGCCAATTTTGTACAACATACCTTCACATGTGCCAACCAATGATTCAATCAGGTGTTTAGGAGGATCATAGAGGCCATACAAGTAGTTTTTAGGTCATTTCAATCCACCTTAGGCACTTATAATAACAATTTCCTCAATCAGGTGATTTGAAGGTTTCTTGGCAACAAATAGTGCATTTCTCTCTTTTTGACCTAACTTGGTGACTTGAATGGCTTAGATGTCACCTTAATATACCTAAAAATTTTTATATAAGACTTTAAAACCTATTACCAAGCTTGATAGGACTCTAAACATGATTTGAAGACCATTCCTTACCTCGCATCCTCATAATTAGGCATACAACCATGCATTTAAGCCAATTCTGTATAGTTTACCTTCACATGTGCCAACCAATGATTCAATTAGGTGTTTTAGAGGATCATAGAGGACATAAAATTAGTTTTTAGGTCATTTATATCCACCTTAGGCAATTATAATAAAAAAATCCTTAATTGGGTCATTTGAAGGTTTCTTGGTAGCTTGTAAGTGCCTTAGATCCTTAAGGATTGTTCATAGATCTCAAGCCCTTAATGAACATCCAAATGTCATGGATAATTAGTGAATAAGGTTAGAATATTATGATTCATAACTTAGGTCAACATTCATCTCTTCATGTAATATGTGAGCATCTCAAATTTCCTCTCGGGTTGGCATACTGCAAATATGAGGTCTAAAAGAAGGCTCTTGGGCTTAAAATCCTTCAAAATGTTGTTTACTACTTAATAATGATTTAAATTTGGTTTTAAAAATTTATTTTGAGATTATCTAATGTTTATCAAAAACACTTTACCCCTAAAAATGTTTAGAACATGGTCTACTCCCATATGAGGGTTTATGGGTTGCTTGAGCTAATTTATCATAGAGGTTTAATTTTAGTGTTTTTGCTCATCTCAAGACATAAAAATGGTTTGAAGATACCTTACATAGACTCTAAGTATTTCACACACTCTAAATTATAACCCAAAACATTATTATTAATACCATTGTATCTTTTTTCTCAAAACTTTCCAAGACATGATTGTTTGTACTAAAAGTCTCTTTCTTGGCTGTAGGTGTGCACTAGGTTTTCGAGTGCATTTATTGGAATGGAAACATATTAAGTAGGGTCTATATAAATTTTATGTTCTTTATCACTATTTAAAATTCCTTGATACTCTTTTTTATAGCCTCTATGCTGCTTACAACTACTCATAAGAAATAAAACCTCTTCACAAGTTTACACACATGCCTTTCTGTGTAGGTTTAGGCCTAACATGCCTATACCAAATTATCCAACCTTGAAACCTACTTCCACTTACCATAAAAATCATATGATGATTATGATACATATTTAAATTATATTTAGGCATTATCTCCACTCTTCACACCCTCATGACTTCACATACCATTATCATCCTAATAGGCCTGTAGGTGGCAGTGGCTCTTTGACTGTGTTTTGTCTTTTTTTGACCCTAGTTGATCCATTTTACTTTTGTATAAAATGTAGTCACCATTTTAGTGTCCTTTTATGTCTTCAAAAATATTCAAGTTAATGTAGATACTCCTCTGAAGACATCACAGTCACACTTTTTGTGTCATATAGTCCATGCTTAGCCTCATAGTCTACTTGAAGTGTAAAGTGAGCTAATATTTTGAGTAGTCAAGCCTCCATTTGAAATTTATACACATATAAAGTGTTTTAACAAATTTAACACACATATAATCACTTAAACCATATCTCTTTAAGCAATATTCATCTCAATTTAGGTGAAAAAGGGACCTACAAGTATGCAGACTGGTAGGTTTGATTTTTCTTGTTTTGGGCCTTCCACTATCCCTATTTTTGTCCTCTTGAGTTTGAGAAAGCTTATCCACTATATTTAAACCTATTTCATGAGATTAAACTCATTTATCACTAATGGTATATGGAGTGTGTTTTGCCTTTTTGAGACCTATAACTTCCTCTAAATCATGGATTTGACCTAGGGAAGATGAATAGGCACCCTCCCACACATCTACACCTAAAAATTCTTCTTCTTGGTCTGTACAAGTGGATAACAAGCTTATTTTAATATTTAAAATTCAATTGTAACTACTTATCATCATTTTAAACTAATTTATCATCATTTCCTACCAACCTTCATGTTAGATAAATCTTCATAAGTCATTTTATAATACCTATCTACATGGTTTTCACCCCTTTTTGGGTCTTAAAGTGATTTTTGATCATTTACACGTGATATAGACCTATATAAGAGTTTAAATCATGAATTATTGACCTTGAACATAATATGAAACCTATTTTGACATTTTATTGGACTAGATGGAGTTTGACATGAATTTGATACATGACTCATGACTTAACAAGGAACCTTAACCCCTAACATCACTTAAACATCTTGAAACATGACATGAAGTGACTAGACAAGTTCAAGATTAGAATATGCCTTTACCTTAGTTTTGTCAAATTTGCCTTAAGCTTTGCTAATATGTATTGAAAAAGGAAGATTTTTATGACCCTATCCTATGGTATCCAAAATTCATCTAATAATATCTTTGCATGACATTCTCTGAATCTATCTCAACATGATCAATAGACACATGGGAAAAAGGTGGAATAAGGATAATTTCATCACAATCAAAGTTGTTAGTCTATATACAAAGGACGTGGCTGACCATCACTATTGTCCAAAAGGAGTAGTCCTATCTAATAATATTCCTAGATTATGATTATGTTCATGCACTTCCAAGATTTTATCTTTCTCTTGTTTTTATTGTCAAACATTTACCATAGTAAATTGGGATAAGTACACAGTCAACAAACACAATTGGATTATGTTTTTATCTAGAAAGCATAATTTTATACAAAAATAGTTCCAGATTATGTCTCTAATCACACATTATCACAGTCCATTCCATTATTGGTTCATATAGTTAGACATTAAAAAAAGTTAATAAAAAGTTAGATTTAAGCTAAGTACATTTCTTCTTAGTGTTTTTTTAAAATAATGATTTTCCATATTTATCAATTTTACAATAAAAATTGTTAATAATTATATATCTTTATCATTGTGATATCTTTCAAGTTTTTTAACTATTAGACAAACATTAATTTTAAAGTAAAAATAGGGTAAACCATATTGGCAAACCTGTACATTTTTGTGCATTTAATTTTTTGATTTTTATCTTAGGGTTTTAGATTAATATTTTATTTCTATATTGAAAA
This sequence comes from Torreya grandis, assembly GCA_037957365.1. NCBI lineage: Eukaryota > Viridiplantae > Streptophyta > Pinopsida > Cupressales > Taxaceae > Torreya > Torreya grandis. The sequence continues at coordinate 2,409,658 of JARHVA010001161.1, forward strand.
ATATTTTATTCTGATTTGATTTTAAATTTCTTTCCCCTCTCCCCCCTTATTTTATAGAAATAGTGCTCCAACTATTTTAAAACTCATAAGAGCTATCATTCGAGAAAAAATAGTTTTCATCTTTACCTAAGCTATGGTGTGGGGTATTGATACAATACCCAAGCCATTATATAATTTTATACACATATTTTAGTTTTCACATACCTCATAGTTGTTAGGTTGTGGAGCTAAAAGCTTCACCAGGATGCAAACAGGAGAAGTTACGGAGGATGCAGAGTTGCAGAGTCAGTTGCAGGGAAACCGGTGTCGGTCAGATCAACCGATGTCGGTCAGATATCAATGAAGAACCAACCGGCGTCGGTTACCAGTCGGCCAACATCGGTCATGGAGGAGCTGACATCGGTAGCCTGTGCGAGAACAGGTAGTTTGCATGTTGATCCCGAAGAGTCTATTTTTGGACTATTTGCTTGCATGTCAAAGGCTAGTCTTAGTCTTGAGTTGTGTATCTAATTATTGTAATTAAGGTAGTCTAATTATTGTAAGCATGAGATCTATATATGGACTCATAGGCTGTATTGTAAAAGTGTGCTAGAAAGCCATTGAGCTTTTAGAGAGAGCTAGTGTAGCTCCTCCTAGTTCCAAAGGGGTGTTGAGAGTGTATGATCAGGGAGAGTTGCAAGGTCTGCAAGGTCTAGGAGCTGATCCACCGGGGTACTGGTTGAAGAATCATAAGGACTTGGTGAGGCAAGGACAAGGGTTCTTCAGGGGTGTAGAGATATCTACATGGTGAGTAAGGTCTAGTGATTTGCAGGTAGCAGCAGAGAGCAAGAGATCTACTTGGAGTACGGTTGTGTACTTGGTGTACAGGCAACGTGTTACTGATTGGTTGGAGAGGTGAACATCAATTCTATATTTGAGTTGATTGTTGGGACTGAGAGAGAGAGGGAAGAAGGTCTTGAGGCATGGTGAACCTTTGAGGTGAAAGAAGAAGTGGCATCTTCTTTATTGTATTTTCTTCTAAGTATTTAATACAATTGTGTATTGTCTCTCAAATCCTGTGTTGTTTCATATTTCTAGTTGCTTATTGATTTTGGTATAATTCTGTGTTTAGTTGCTAATACAAGAAGTAATCATATGTGCTCTAATTGAGGAGCAAGATCCTGACAAGTTGGCATAAGAGCAGGTTGAGTAGGTGGACCAGGTTGATACCAATCTTAACAAGTTGGTATCAAAGCTTTTGGTTGGGTTACTAACAGGTGGTTTCAGATCTGGTAGTGTTTGTTGATTACAGGTTACTCACAGGGGTTTCTAATTGAGTGGGAGTATAGCAATGGCAGAAGGAAGTAAGCTACGAATAGAGAAAATGAATAGCACGAATGGTCCGATTGATGGAAAGAAAGAGCAGGGAAATAAAGATTGTTGGTTGGTAGCAGATCAGCAGGGAGGAGCAGATGTTACAGGGGATGTTGCACAAGATGTTCTAAATAAAGTGGAATCTTGGTTCATAGATTCTTTTGCCTCTTTCCATGTAGTTCTAAATAGAGCATCTTTTCATGGGTATGTCTTTGGAGACTTTGGAGAGATTTATTTAGGAGCTGGAGAGCCTTGTCAGATGATTGACGAAGGGGAAGTGAAGCTGAAATTGCAGACGGATAACACATAGGTGTTGAATGAAGTTATGCAGGTACCAGTATTGGAGATGAGTCTAATTTCTTTAGGAAAGTTAGGTGATGAGAGATGCACTGTAACTCTCACAGTGGATACACTTGAATTAGATGGTGGTAAGAAAGTAGGTATCCTTTATCTATCTAATTATATTGCTGATTCACCTTCTATTGTAGAGATGTGGCTTCATAGGCTTAGTCACATATGTAGAAGGAGAATGTAGGTTTTGAAGCAGAAGTCAGATGTATTTGACAAGCTAAAGAACTGGAAAGCCTTGGTGTTCATGGAGGAGATGACAGACAGAGATCAGGTGAGGGAACTGAATTATTCTGAGCAGAGCTATGTTGATTTGAATAGGATTTTGATCCATGGAGAGCTCACGGGTAAAAAGTTATCACTCACAGACGAACACAGGTACTGGCATTGGTTAGACAGTAACCGACGTCAGTAGAAGGAAGACTGACATCGGTCATGAAGGAACCGATGTCAGCAGATGTGACACCGACGTTAGCCAGGGAGATGATGTCGGCAGTCAGGGTCAGTGTAGGGAACCGACATTGGTCGGGAGCAGACTGTGAGATGGTCGAGATCGGTCACTGGAATGGATATTGGGTTGACAACAAGCTATCAACAAGTCTCAAACGCTCATGTCCAGGTTAGAAAGGGTAAGTGAACCTCATATTCATTGTTCACCTTCTTTATATTGCTTATTGATGGTCAAGAACTAGGAAGATGCGAAGAGGCAATGCAGGTAGAATCCAGATACAATGGGAGCTTGGCATGGATGAGGAGTGTGAGTCCTTGGAGAAGAACCAAATAGGTATTTGTTGGTAGAGTTGTTAGCTGGAAGAAAGCACTAAGAGACGGATGGATTCTCGATGTTAAAGAAGAGAGTGGACGGATACGTGAGACAAAAGGCCAAGGTATAAGGTCTTGAGGAAGCTGCAGGATAGTGGTACAGGTTTTGACAGGTGGATGACTAAGCATGGCTTTAGTCAACGTCAGTGTAACTATTGTGTTTGTTCTTACCAGGTGGATGATGAGTCATGACATTATCTAGTTACTGTATGTGGATGGTTTGCTAGTAGGTTTTGTACATACAGGGATTTGCTAAGCTAAAAGGTAAGGTTAGTTTAGAGGTATGTCAGGGGGAATTTGGAGCAGCAAAATTATTTGGCATAAGAGACATGGAGACTTGGTCTCCAGTGGGAGTTGATGTGAATTAGGGGTTGGTGAGGTTCATTATGCAGAATGCAGAATCGGTAAGCACACCAAGGGCTGGACAGTTCAAGCTTAGCTTGGAATAGGGTTCGAAATCACATGAGGTCTAGAGTAGACCTGAGTTTTCCCAAGCAATGGGAGTTGTCAGAGAGTTTGGAGCCAATTTGGGGAAGGTAGATTCTTAGGTATCTGAGAGGGATCAACAAGAGGTTAACATGTTATGCAGGGTTAAGGACTTCACTACATGGATATGTAGGTTCGGATATGACAAGTTACTTGAATGACAGGTATAACATCACAGGTTGTGTGGTGGTTGGTCTTCAAGATTGATTTCAAAGAGGGATACAAGCCAGGGAATAATTTAGATGGTTTACAGGTACAGGTACAGGTACAGGTGTAGCTATTTATCTCCAAGTGGGAGATTGTTAGGTTGTGGAGCTAAAAGCTTCACCAAGATGCAAACAAGAGAAGTTACGGAGGATGCAGAGTTGCAGAGTCAGTTGCAGGGAAACCGGTGTCAGTCTGATCAATTGACATTGGTCAGATAGCAGTGAAGAACCAACTGGCATCGGTTACCAGTCAGCCGACATCGGTCATGGAGGAGCCGACGTCGGCAGCCTGTGCGAGAACAGGCAGTTTGCATGTTGATCCCGAAGAGTCTATTTTTGGACTGTTTGTTTGCATGTCAAAGGCTAGTCTTAGTATTGAGTTGCGTATCTAATTATTGTAATTAAGGTAGTATAATTATTGTAAGCATGAGATCTATATATGGACTCATAGGCTATATTGTAAAAGTGTGCTAGAAAGCCATTGAGATTTTAGAGAGAGCTAGTGTAGCTCCTCCTAGTTCCAAAGGGGTGCTGAGAGTGTATGATCGGGGAGAGTTGCAAGGTCTACAAGGTCTAGGAGCTGATACATTAGGGTACTGGTTGAAGAATCATAAGGACTTGGTGAGGCAAGGACAAGGGTTCTTCAGGGGTGTAGAGATATATACATGGTGAGTAAGGTCTAGTGATTTGCAGGTAGCAACAGAGAGCAGGAGATCTACTTGGAGTACGGTTGTGTACTTGGTGTACAGGCAACGTGTTACTAACTGGTTGGAGAGGTGAACATCAATTCTATATTTGAGTTGATTGTTGGGACCGAGAGAGAGAGGGAAGAAGGTCTTGAGGTGTGGTGAACCTTTGAGGTGGAAGAAGAAGTGGCATCTTCTTTATTGTATTTTCTTCTAAGTATTTAATACAATTATGTATTGTCTCTCAAATCCTGTGTTGTTTCATATTTCTAGTTACTTATTAATTCTGGTATAATTTCATGTTTAGTTGCTAATACAAGAAGTAATCATATGTGCTCTAATTGAGGAGCAAGATCCTGACAAGTTGGTATAAGAGCAGGTTGAGCAGGTGGACCAGGTTGATACCAATCTTAACAAGTTGGTATCAGAGCTTTTGGTTAGGTTACTAACAGGTGGTTTCAGATCTGGTAGTGTTTGTTGATTACAGGTTACTCATAGGGGTTTCTGATTGAGTGGGAGTATAGCAATGGTAGAAGGAAGTAAGCTACAAATGGAGAAACTGAATAGCACGAATGGTCCGATTGATGGAAAGAAAGAGCAGGGAAATAAAGATTGTTGGTTGGTAGCAGATCAGCAGGGAGGAGCAGATGTTGCAGGGGATGTTGCACAGGATGTTCTGGATAAAGTGGAATCTTGGTTCACAGATTCTTTTGTCTCTTTCCATGCAGTTTGACATAGAGCATCTTTTCATGGGTATGTCTTTGGAGACTTTGGAGAGATTTATTTAGAAGCTGGAGAGCCTTGTCAGATGATTGACGAAGGGGAAGTGAAGCTGAAATTGTAGACGAATAACACACAAGTGTTGAATGAAGTTATGCAAGTACCAGTATTGGAGATGAGTCTAATTTCTTTAGGAAAGTTAGGTGATGAGAGATGCACTATAACTCTCACAGCGGATACACTTGAATTAGATGGTGGTAAGAAAGTAGGTATCCTTTATCTATCTACTTATATTGCTAATTCACCTTCTGTTGCAGAGATGTGGCTTCATAGGCTTAGTCACATATGTAGAAGGAAAATGGAGGTTTTGAAGTGAAAGTTAGATGTATTTGACAAGCTAAAGAACTGGAAAGCCTTGGTGTTCATGGAGGAGATGATAGATAGAGATCAGGTGAGGGAACTGAATTATTCTGAGCAGAGCTATGTTGATTTGAATAGGATTTTGATCCATGGAGAGCTTGCAGGTAAAAAGTTATCACTCACAGACGAACACAGGTATCGGCATTGGTTAGACAATAGTCGACGTTGGCAGAAGGAAGACCGACGTCGGTCATGAAGGAACCGATGTCAGTAGATGTGACACCGGCGTTAGCCAGGGAGACGATGTCAGCAGTCAGGGTCAGTGTAGGGAACTGACATCGGTCGGAAGCAGACTATGAGATGGCCGAGATCGGTCACTGGAATGGATATTGGGTAGACAACAAGCTGTCAACAAGTCTCAAACGGTTATGTTGAGGTCAGGAAGGGTAAGTGAACCTCATATTCGTTGTTCACCTTCTTTATATTGCTTATTGATGGTCAAGAACTAGGAAGATACGAAGAGGCAATGAAGGTAGAATCCAGATATAGTGGGAGCTTGGCATGGATGAGGAGTGTGAGTCCTTGGAGAAGAACCAAATAGGTATTTGTTGGTAGAGTTGTCAACTGGAAGAAAGCACTAAGAGACGGATGGATTCCTGATGTTAAAGAAGAGAGTGGATGGATACGTGAGACAGAAGGCCAAGGTATAAGGTCTTGAGGAAGCTACATGATAGTGGTACAGGTTTTGACAGGTGGATGACTAAGCATGGCTTCAGTCAACGTCAGTGTAACTATTGTGTTTGTTCTTACCAGGTGGATGATGAGTCGCAACATTATCCAATTATTGTATGTGGATGGTTTGTTAGCAGGTTTTGTACATACAGGGATTTGCTGAGCTAAAAGGTAAGGTTAGTTTAGAGGTATGTCAGGGGGAATTTGGAGCAGCAAAATTCTTTGGCATAAGAGACATGAAGACTTGGTCTCCAGTGGGAGTTGATGTGAATCAGGGGTTGGCGAGGTTCATTATGCAGAATGCAGAATTAGTAAGCACACCAAGGGCTGGACAGTTCAAGCTTAGCTTGGAACAGGGTTCGAAATCACATGAGGTCTAAAGTAGACCTAAGTTTTCCCAAGCAATGGGAGTTGTCAGAGAGTTTGGAGCCAATTCGGGGAAGGTAGATTCTTAGGTATCTGAGAGGGATAAGCAAGAGGTTAACATGTTATGCAGGGTCAAGGACTTCACTACATAGATATGTAGGTTCGGATATGGCAGGTTACTTGAATGACAGGTATAGCATCATAGGTTGTGTGGTGGTTGGTCTTCAAGATTGATCTTGAAGAGGGATACAAGATAGGGAATAATTTAGATGGTTTATAGGTACAGGTACAGGTGTAGCTATTTATCTCCAAGTGGAAGATTGTTAGGTTGTGGAGCTAAAAGCTTCACCAAGATGCAAACAGGAGAAGTTATGGAGGATGCAGAGTTGCAGAGTCAGTTGCAGGGAAATCGGCATCGGTCTGATCAACTGACGTCGGTCAGATAGAAATGAAGAACCAACCGGCGTCGGTTACCAGTTGGCCAACATCGGTCATGGAGGGGCTGACATCGGTAGCCTGTGCGAGAACAGGTAGTTTGCATGTTGATCCCGAAGAGTCTATTTTTGGACTATTTGTTTGCATGTCAAAGGCTAGTCTTAGTCTTGAGTTGTGTATCTAATTATTGTAATTAAGGTAGTCTAATTATTGTAAGCATGAGATCTATATATGGACTCATAGGCTGTATTGTAAAAGTGTGCTAGAAAGCCATTGAGCTTTTAGAGAGAGCTAGTGTAGCTCCTCCTAGTTCCAAAGGGGTGCTGAGAGTGTATGATCAGTGAGAGTTGTAGGGTCTACAAGGTCTAGGAGCTGATCCACTGGGGTACTAGTTGAAGAATCATAAGGACTTGGTGAGGCAAGGACAAGGGTTCTTCAGGGGTGTAGAGATATCTACATGGTGAGTAAGGTCTAGTGATTTGCATGTAGCAGCAGAGAGCAAGAGATCTACTTGGAGTATGGTTGTGTACTTGGTGTACAGGCAATGTGTTACTGACTGGTTGGAGAGGTGAACATCAATTCTATATTTGAGTTGATACTTAGGACTGAGAGAGAGAGGGAAGAAGGTCTTGAGGCGTAGTGAACCTTTGAGGTGGAAGAAGAAGTGGCATCTTCTTTATTGTATTTTCTTCTAAGTATTTAATAGAATTGTGTATTGTCTCTCAAATCCTATGTTGTTTCATATTTCTAGTTACTTATTGATTCTGGTATAATTTCGTGTTTAGTTGCTAATACAAGAAGTAATCATATGTGCTCTAATTGAGGAGCAAGATCTTGACAAGTTGGTATCAGAGCAGGTTGAGTAGGTGGACCAGGTTGATACCAATCTTAACAAGTTGGTATCAAAGCTTTTGGTTGGGTTACTAACAGGTGGTTTCAGATCTGGTAGTGTTTGTTGATTACAGGTTACTCACAGGGGTTTCTGATTGAGTGGGAGTATAGCAATGGCAGAAGGAAGTAAGCTACGAATGGAGAAACTGAATAACACGAATGGTCTGATTGATGGAAAGAAAGAGCAGGGAAATAAAGATTGTTGGTTGGTAGTAGATCAGCAGGGAGGAGCAGATGTTGCAGGGGATGTTGCATAGGATGTTCTGGATAAAGTGGAATCTTGGTTCACAAATTCTTTTGCCTCTTTCCATGTAGTTCAAAATAGAGCATCTTTTCATGGGTATGTCTTTCGAGACTTTGGAGAGATTTATTTAGGAGCTGGAGAGCCTTGTCAGATGATTGACAAAGGGGAAGTGAAGCTGAAATTGGAGACGGATAACACACAGGTGTTGAATGAAGTTATGCAGGTACTAGTATTGGAGATGAGTCTAATTTATTTAAAAAAGTTAGGTGATGAGAGATGCATTGTAACTCTCACAGCGGATACACTTGAATTAGATGGTGGTAAGAAAGTAGGTATCCTTTATCTATCTACTTATATTGCTGATTCACCTTCTGTTGCAGAGATGTGGCTTCATAGGCTTAGTCACATATGTAGAAGGAGAATGCAGGTTTTGAAGTGAAAGTCAGATGTATTTGACAAGCTAAAGAATTGGAAAGCCTTGGTGTTCATGGAGGAGATGATAGATAGAGATCAGGTGAGGGAACTGAATTATTCTGAGTAGAGCTATGTTGATTTGAAAAGGATTTTGATCCATGGAGAGCTTGTGGGTAAAAATTTATCACTCACAGATGAACACATATACCAGCATCGGTCAAATAGTAACCGATGTCGGTAGAAGGAAGACTAACATCGGTCATGAAGGAACTGAAATCAATAGATGTGACATCGGCATTGGCCAGGGAGATGACGTTGGCAGTCAGGGTCAGTGCAGGGAACCGACATCGGTCGAGAGTAGACTGTGAGATGGCCGAGATCGGTCACTAGAATGGATATTGGGTGGACAACAAGCTGTCAACAAGTCTCAAACACTCATGTCGAGGTTAGAAAGGGTAAGTGAACCTCATATTCATTGTTCACCTTCTTTATATTGCTTATTGATGGTCAAGAACCAGGAAGATGCGAAGAGGCAATGCAGGTAGAATCCAGATACAGTGGGAGCTTGGCATGGATGAGGAGTGTGAGTCCTTGGAGAAGAACCAAATAGGTATTTGTTGGTAGAGTTGTCAGCTGGAAGAAAGCACTGAGAGATGGATGGATTCCTGATGTTAAAGAAGAGAGTGGATGGATACGTGAGACAGAAGGCCAAGGTATAAGGTCTTGAAGAAGCTGCAGGACAGTGGTACAAGTTTTGATAGGTGGATGACTAAGCATGGCTTCAGTCAATGTTAGTGTAACTATTGTGTTTGTTCTTACCATGTGGATGATGAGTTGCGGCATTATCCAGTTACTGTATGTGGATGGTTTTCTAGCAGGTTTTGTACATACAGGGATTTGCTGAGCTAAAAGGTAAGGTTAGTTCAGAGGTATGTCAGGGGGAATTTGGAGCAGAAAAATTCTTTAGCATAAGAGACATGGAGACTTGGTCTCCAGTGGGAGCTGATGTGAATCAGGGGTTGGTGAGGTTCATTATGAAAAATTAAGAATCGGTAAGCACACCAAGGGCTGGACAGTTCAAGCTTAGCTTGGAACAGGGTTCGAAATCACATGAGGTCTAGAGTAAACCTGAGTTTTCCCAAGCAATGGGAGTTGTCAGAGAGTTTGGATCCAATTCAGGGAAGGTAGATTCTTAGGTATCTGAGAGGGATCAACAACAGGTTAACATGTTATGCAGGGTCAAGGACTTCACTACATGGATATGTAGGTTCGGATATGGCAGGTTACTTGAATGACAGGTATAACATCATAGATTGTGTGGTGATTGGTCTTCAAGATTGATCTTGAATAGGGATACAAGCTATGGAATAATTTAGATGGTTTATAGGTACAGGTATAGGTGCAGCTATTTATCTCCAGGTGGGAGATTGTTAGGTTGTGGAGCTAAAAGCTTCACCAGGATGCAAATAGGAGAAGTTACGGAGGATGCAGAGTTGCAGAGTCAATTGCAGGGAAACCGGCGTCGGTCTGATCAACCGACATCGGTCAGATAGTAGTGAAGAACCAACCGGCATCGGTTACCAGTCGGCTGACATCGGTCATGGAGGAGCCGACGTCGGCAGCCTGTGTGAGAACAAGCAGTTTGCATGTTGATCCCGGAGAGTCTATTTTTGGACTATTTGTTTGCATGTCAAAGGCTAGTCTTAGTCTTGAGTTGCGTATCTAATTATTATAATTAAGGTAGTCTAATTATTATAAGCATGAGATATATATATGGACTCATAGGATGTATTGTAAAAGTGTGCTAGAAAGCCATTGAGATTTTAGAGAGAGCTAGTGTAGCTCCTCCTAGTTCCAAAGGGGTGCTGAGAGTGTATGATCAGGGAGAGTTGCAGGGTCTACAAGGTATAGGAGATGATCCACTGGGGTAATGGTTGAAGAATCATAAGGACTTGGTGAGGCAAGGACAAGGGTTCTTCAGGGGTGTAGAGATATCTACATGGTGAGTAAGGTCTAGTGATTTGCAGGTAGCAGCAGAGAGCAGGAGATCTACTTGGAGTATGGTTGTGTACTTGGTGTACAGGCAGCGTGTTACTGACTGGTTGGAGAGGTGAACATCAATTCTATATTTGAGTTTATTGTTGAGACTGAGAGAGAGGGGGAAGAAGGTCTTGAGGCGTGGCGAACCTTTGAGGTGGAAGAAGAAGTGGCATCTTCTTTATTGTATTTTCTTCTAAGTATTTAATACAATTGTGTATTGTCTCTCAAATCCTATGTTGTTTCATATTTATAGTTACTTATTGATTTTGGTATAATTCCGTGTTTAGTTTCTAATACAAGAAGTAATCATATGTGCTCTAATTGAGGAGAAAGATCCTGACAATTGTATATTGGAAACACTTAAGTTTTTATTTCAATCATATGAAGCCTTTGACCATTTTTTTATTGTAGTATACTTGTAAGTGGTACGTCTCAAAAATTTACTCTCAACATACCCCAGAGACATGATATTACAACTAAAATATAGTGTAATCCTCTATAGTTAGTGTCATTTTGGGCTTATTCACTATTTACAACTAAGATCAATATATCTGGAAAGCTTACAAAGCAAACACACCCTGTCTAGTTGCACCCATTTCTTATTTTATTTTATAAATTTGTATGATTTATTCTTATGCCATTCAAGAAGACTAACTCCTATATTCCTCTAAGGCATCATGATATATTAAGTGTAATCCTTTTATAGCATACTCATATTCTTTTGATCTATTCTAAAATGGATAATATAGATGTTTTCAATCAATATGATAATGCAACTATTCAAAGTTATGTACACATTGAAGATAATGTTAGGGATGAACATGATAATCAAGATAGTGAAACTGTACAAGATAATCTTGAGAGCTTTGATAAAATTGATCCCAATTAGCTCAATGGAGTAGATCATGAAAAAGTTAAATAATTATCCAATGTCCTTCAAAGATTTTGTCAATGTCCCAAATAGGTGGATAAGGTTTTCTAATTAATCCTAGCATCTAAGACTACATGTCAAGCTAATATTTCATCCTTTCAAAAAATAAAAAAGAGATGCCCTTTAGAGTTTTTCATACTCCCACTTCAAGTGTTCCATTTTCTACTTTTTTCTTGTTCCTATATCAACACCTATAGTTACATATGTGACATCAACCATAAGTATGGGGGCATCACATGATTGTCAATAGATCCATATGCCTATTTATACATAGGCATCACATACACATCCTTTGATTAATACAAATGTTCTACTAAAAACCTTTCTTAATGAAAACTCTCTTGAGAAAATCGTTATAGCCTTACATGTTAAGGTGCCAAAATTAGAACAAGGTATTTCTAGAGTTAGTCATTCAATAAACTCTGATATTTTGCTTCATAATAATTTGGCACTAAATATAATATATTATCCATTACCATAAGGTTTTGTAGCTCCTAAGCTACCACTCTATGAAGGTGAAGATGATCTTGAACATCTTCGATCATTTCATGCATCATGCTTGGATTATGCATATAATGATAAATTATTAACCAAGCTCTTTCCAAAAAGCCTCAGACTATGATTTATAATGGATTTATGATCTTTCACTTCAATTAGTTAAATTATTTAACCCTTTGGCAGATCAATTAATTAGGACACTTTCATATCAACATTAGTGAAAAACTATCTTATGCACAAATTACAAAACTCAAACAAGGGTCAAATGAGCCAATGGATGAATATATTTTTTAATACAAAATAATGATAGCTAAGATGACCAATTCTTTGGAAAATGATGAATTAAAATATATCTTCACTCAAAGTTTTCTATCACCACTTCATGAGTCTATCATGTTCAAAAAATTCAAATCTTTTGATGAACTATGCCATACAGTCAAATAATGTGAAGTCAAGCTCATAGATTTGAACAAACTTGAGTACACACTAATTTATCCTTATAATTTAAAATGGTAAATTTCAAATCAATCCAACTACAAATTCAAACCTAATAGAAATAAAAGTGATGTAAAAAAAATAGTTAATGCAGTATCATAACCATTGGACATGATTCAATTGATAACTCCACCTAGGAGGCAATTTGCAAGGTTACCACAACCTCTTAATGTCTTGTTACATGAATGAAATGATTTAAATCTCATATCTCTCCTTCCACCATTAGATATTGACATGACCAACCTCAACACAAAGGATTTTATATTAATGCATATTGTAACTATCATAAATATATTGGACAATCTACAAACAAGTGTTTTAGACTAAGGCATAATATCCAAGATCTTATTGATGACTTTACTATTGAGCTAAGCACACCCATAAAGGAATATATATCACAATAAAATTATAATGAAAAGTTGAAAATCTTCAGTAATATATTTCCAAACCATGATAATATAAAACATAAAGATATTTTAGAGGTACATCATACATACAATGCACATCCTCTTTCAACATGTGGGCATCTAATATTTGGTATTATTGGTAAATTCATAGGCACATTACCACCATGTCCTATAATCACATTTTTATGATAATAAAATCATTGATGATAATTTAGACATCCATGCAACATTATTTGAGCTTATATCAACAAACAACCTATACCCATTTTCATTATCGACAAACCCATTGTCATTATCAACAAACCCATTATCATTATCAATAATGGTTTATGTGAAAATGTATGTATAATGAAACTTATTCACACTCTTTGGTACATTATAAAATATTTTCAAGTCGCATCAAAAGTAGTCAAAACATTCAATGGACATACACATAATACTCTTAGGCATATAATGCTACTTATTCAAGTTAGTTCTTTAATATATTATTAGGATGTCCTTGGATATATAAGCTCTGTGAAGTACCATTAACAGTACATTGATGCCTCAAAAATATATATTTTAGTCAAATGGTCAAAGTTTATGGCATTCAATATTAGTACCCTCTATAGTCAATGATATCTCCTCTTCTTCCCCCACCACAACCACAATTAGTTATGGCACCTATTCAAGAGCATAATACAAAAACAATTATTATACCCATTCAAGAGAATAATGTGGAGTCAGTTCTTGTACTTATACAAAACCTATATATATAGTTAGTGAAGAATAAAGTGGTACACCCTCGTAGACAACAAGTTTTGAGTTACAAAAAATTTAAAGAATATTCATCATCTATAATGTATCCTAAGATAGTTCCTCAGTTAGTTTAATGTATTCCACAACAAACATAAGAAGTTAAAGTTTCTCTTACTATAAAATATATCCCATTAAGTTTTTCACCTTCTTGAGTTACACATACTACAAAAGATACTATGAGAAGTGATCAAGACAATTACATTACAACATTTGATGCATTTTCAGATTCATATGCACCTACATATACCACATTTTTTTTGAAATGCTATATACATTCATGTAATGCATGATCTCTTCTACAAATGATTACCACAAAAAAACATTTCAGATATTATACACATAAACAAGTCTCTTCATTATTTCTTCAAAAGAATAAAATATAATACATATATCTCTCTCTTGGGCGCCAATCTTGGATAAGCAATAAGAGTTACTAATAAATAGGCAAATAAGTTGGTTTCACAACAACCACTTAGTTGTTGTGATCTACTCAAAATAGTGTGGATTGCCTAATTTGGTGCACACTAAATATTTTACGTGTACAAAACAATCTAAAAAATAAAACAAAGTCCTAAATGAGTGCGAGCATAGTTAGAAATAAAATTAGTTTGGTAAAAGCCCAAACCACTAGCTAGTGTGAACACATCCACTACAACACCCTATCTTAAGTGAATAATAGGGGGTGAGAAAATAGAAATCAAAGAGACTAATTAGGTACCCATGTATAAATCATAGTGAAATACAAAGTATCCCTATGATAACCAATCCATCTTATCAGAGTACATGGATGTCAAGTTATTGTAACTGTAATTCAAATAGGAACTAGTACTCTATATGAGGCTCACTTTGTAAAAAACATTGATCATAAAACTAGGGAAAAGGAGTTACCATGGATGAAATGAATCACTACAAGGTACCCAAAAACTAGCATAACTATAATGAAGGTGGAGAGAACAAATGCTGCAAGGCATCCCAAGAAGCATGACTCAAAATATCACACAATGTTGTAGTAGGTGCACTTGATGGAGTGAATCCCATTAAACAAAAGTGCACTCAATCAACTTCCTAAAAATAGAGAATGTGGTGCACCAAGAGATAGCAAGGAACACAACACCTAAAGTAGTATGTGTACACATTACCCCCATAATGCTGAAATGCTGACACTAGACTACACCAGACTATCTACTCTTTATAGGGAGATCAAAATCCATAATAAATATAAAGGAGACTGTCAAAATCAAAGGTGTAGATACAAATATCTCAAAAAATATGTCTATGGTGATGATGGGATAGTCAATCACTGAAGAGTAAAACAAACATGAAGAAAAAACTCCATGACTCTCAGTGTGACTACAAATCAAATTCCCATCCAAAATAATATCCCAAGTAGCATAATAAATTACACAATATAATCAAGTTATATTAGATGATAGCTATGAAATGAGATATATAGGATTTAAAAAACACATCTACCTAACAAAATCTCAAACACCCAAGGAACATCAAAAGGCATGAGGAACAATGTGCGGTTGAAAAAGTTGAGTGGTGGAAGAACCTTGACTATAGACTCCTTGTTATGCTATGGAGCTTATATCTAAATTACAATGTATTTTTAAATAATATACATTTTTAATGTACTATACGCTCTATATGTATTCTCGTCAGGGTACCATTTTGGGTTAATTTTGCCCATGGTTTTGGTACCCATTGTTTTGTAATACCACTTTGTTGATGTATTATATATTGTTGGATATTTTGTAGATAATACATCATGATAATGAGGGTTTGAGAATGAAGAACAAAGTGTGTAAATTTAGGTGTGAATTTAGGAGGGTTTATTGAGCATAGCTCCAAACAATATTTATGTATTGTAATTGTGAGAAGACTGATCTGAGAGTGGTTTATACTCTCATAGATTGTAATAAAATTTGAGCAAGTATTTTTTGATGGATATATCTCACATTGGGTGAACCATGTTAAATATGGTCTTCTTATTTTTCATGTTTATTTTATGTTCTTTTTACATCTCTATTTATATCTATTATTATTGATATTTTATGAAATTATTTTGCATCAATTTTTGGTTTTATTCTTAACAGTCCTCTCAAATAATATTGTCAACACTACCAAAAATGATCATAAATCCACCCTAAATAAACACAAATGGTGGATGAAAACACCTGCATATGAGTGGGTGCAAAGTCTATAGTAGAAGAATATGAGGCAACATCCCAAGAAGTGTCAGGTAGATCATGTATGACCACTCTAATCTTAGGTTTCTTAGGCCTGAATGAAGGTGCAAAAGAGCCCATATGTAGGTCATAATCCTAATAAATATTAGAGCGAGCAAAATATGGAGCTCTATCAATAGATCCTAATGAAGATGAAACACCTGAATCATAACCAAGGTCATGTCAAGAAATCCACATAACACACTGAATAGGGTGAGTAACGCCCTATAGACACTTCTCTATACCAACAAGTCTGGTAGTGTGACCCATGAAACAAAGCATGCAAGAGATAAAGCCAATGGTATAGTGCTCAAAAGAAGCAAACATATGTGGAGGTGGAATTAAAGTGGGATGTGTAGAGTGTGCATCAATAATAAGTACAAAAGTATCATCTATAACAATATGAGCAACATGAACAATGGGCTATTCAAAATATGGTAGATCACATTATAAAAGTGCATTGAGTGGATGCATACCATATTTAGTACATGATGGGGTATTACACTGATGTTGTATGCTAACAATTTTCTTCTATAGAGAATAAATGAAGGCATCCTTTCCATGAATCAAGGAGTATAAAAGAGAATTCTACATCATGAGTTTCCTATTTTCTTCTTGAAGTGCTAGGAAAGAGGCCATAGGATCAATGGGTTACATAGGGAATGGTAGGGTACTGTTAATAGTCATACCAAAATGAAAAATAAGAGTAACAACCACTGTATCATAATGTGCATCAATAGGTGTAAAAGGTGAAGACACCTCATCCAAGTGACCATCAGTAATCAAATCTACATCATGAGTAGTAGGAAAAGGTGGTATAAGTGTCTCATCCACAAAAAATGTGTTCTAAGTAATAATAGAAAGAGGAAAATAAATAATAGGAGGAGATGAAAATGCCAAAGAGTCCTCATACAAATCAACATCAAGAATCACACTTGCACAAATGGGAGAAGATGGTGGAGAAATCATGTCACCAATAAAAAAAATCCTGTATGAGAGGAAGGATAAGAAAGAAGATCATGTGGAGGTGAAGTGAGCTCATAAAAAAATGTTGAAATAGTGTCCCAATCTCCTTTAGGTGATGTAGAATGATCAATATAAGTTTTCAAACTATCAAAACCACGGAGGTGAATAAACAAACGTGCCTCATTTTGAAAGGATGTAAGCCACTCAATATTTCTCTCATTTTTAATATGGGAAATATACTAATAACAACTCTCCACAATCCATTTATCTATAAGTGCATCTATATTTTGAATATTTTAGGTGGTATAGTTTGAAAGAGTAAGGGGTTCAAACATACACGAGTCCATACCCAAAGATGGAAAAAACCAAAAAAATGGCCAAAGAGGGACATCAATTACCACCAAAAATACATCCACAAGTACAATACATGGCTCAAAAAAATATGATGCACAATAGAAATGGGACACCAGTCACAAATAAAAATGCACCCTCAAGTTAAAGGAGTAAAATGTATGACTAGTGAAATAATGTGGCCCAAGAGAGTCCAAGAGAAATAAAAATAACCTCCAACAAATGAAGGTAAGGATGAGTGAGAACAAGTTTGTTTTATCTGTGAGGCGGTCTGACCTCCTACCAGACCAGACCTTACCCTTCATCTTCGACAAGTGATATAAAAAGTATATGCAAAAAATAATAAATGTGCCCCTTTACAAATGTTTCCCATAATAATAATCACCCCACTAATCACAAATGGCCCTTAAAAATATAATATGCTCTTTAAAAATGTATCACTATAAAAGTCTTGCCCCACTTTAAAAAAAATTCCCACACAAAACAAAATTCCATCAAAAAAATTAGTTTGGTGGTAGTGGGGATGGGTCAAATGAAAGACCTCCCTCTCACTTGAATGATCTTATAGGACTTTGATAGCCACATGGGTGGCAATAGCACGCAACAAGTATATGAATATATATACATATATATATATATATATATATATTTAAATAGTTTATTATTTTTGAATCTCTAATCAATAGATATATAATTCCACACCTTTTAAAATGCCAAATAACTCGATTGACAAGTGTGAGGGGATTCATAGATGACCTAGTCGAGAAGCTGAGATAAGTGTTTGGGGAAAAGCTACTTGTCGAAGGTTTGTTTGCTAGCATAGAGATGTCGGGTAAATTCAAGTGAGTTGAAACACCATGTAAAATAGAACTACCAAGTTTGTACATCATGGAAGGTAGAGATGAGCTATACACCATGTTTTGAGACATGCAAGACTGAATGAATCCTTCACTATTGAGAAGTGATGAAATCCAATAATCCAAACCTAGTAAAGATGGATAGTTTAAGGCTTATGTATTATTTCAACAATAAAGATGGTGAGCTGTGGAAATGAAATGCAACTATTCACCACTCTCGAGGAGGAGAAATTATTTTATACCAATGAAAATAAGTTGCTTCCTCAATGCAAAACTATGGATTCACATAGTTTTGGAGGATGCATACATGGATAGAGTGTCACTTAGTGGATGGTGTAATGTCCCCATTTTATGAATAAGACATTTTATGAATACCAGTAGCCTATTTTATTCCTGTAGGCTATTTTGGGTGTTATAAGAGATTTTTCAGTGTGGGTCACTATTCACTAAAACTATTCATGTATCACTATTCATTGACATTATTCACATGTCACTATTCATTGATACTATTCACATGTCACTATTCATGGTGACATGGCAAGTGATGTGGAAGGTGACATGGTAGGGGATGTGGAAGGTGACATGGCAGGTGATGTGAAAGATGATACAACTAATGATACAACAAAGAGGTGACTTGTAGAGTGATGTGGCATGTCCCACATGAGAATATAAGGCATGTGAAGATGTGGGGCATAATACTCCACTTGGTGACATAAATATTATTATTTTATAAATGCATATGCTAAGTAAAGATAGGAATGAATAGTATAGGGGCCACACCTTTGTAAAAATGATAGAATGAAGGGGTATGGTGTATTTTCCATAATAGAGCCATTATAAAGAGTGGGGGACAAGTCAAAATTGTGTGGAGAACTATTTTGGACTCTTATGTGCATTTAGGAAGTGGAAGACAAGATTCACTATGCTGATTTGGACTACATGTGAAGGTGGAAGAGCCATTATAAAAGCATGATAAGTGGAGGCAACTTTGGAGATCCACTTTTGATCATTCACACATGGTGATAAACTTGTCACTATAGCTTAATAGTGCACCCACTCAAGGGGGTCGAAATTATTTACATGGGCATGAAATTTCCTCTCATTCTCTCTCTCCCTCTCTTATCTATTTAAGGATAGCTTCTCCATTGTAAAAGATATCTTTTGAAATCATAAACCCCCCATTTTATGATATTGAACTTATGTTCATATCCCCCTCCTTTGGATGAATTCCATGGACTAATGTAACTAGTTCTTGTGGTGAAATATCTACCCTAGTTAGTATTGGTCATTCTATACAGGAATTGCACTTGGATCATCAACAAAAGATTATCAATTTCGGTGGTGAAAGACCCTCCCTAATTGGACTAGTTACAATAGTAGATATATTTTATGTAGCACTGTAAGTGTGATATTTTATGTTTTAATTTGAGTGAGGATTTATAATGTATTTTTAATTATTTATATTTATGTAAGAGTATTGTTTATGGTCTTATTTCAATCCATAATATTTTAATTTTGTTGTATTAAAGAAGCAGTGAAATTGTGGTGTTACAAGTATTGTAAGTGTTATGTTTTCTTATATTATCTATTAATATAAGATAGGGTTATGCATGCTAATTTCATTATTATTAAGGGATGTTCTTATATCACTTGTTATTTTTTTAATAATTATATCATCTAAATATATATGTTAGTGAGGACTATGGTGTCATACAACTCTTATCAAAGCATTTCCTTGGAATAATAATATTATGTGTAATTGTCATGTTATATGTTGATCTTAATTATATATTTATATATAAATATAAAAGTGTTGGTGTTTTAGGTGATTTAGAAAGTTTTGTTTTTGTTGTTTATGTGTTTTAGTAAATATTCCCTAAATGGGATGTGATTGTCATGTTATATGTTGATCTTACTTAATTGTGGATTCATAATCTAAATATGAAAGTGTTGGTGTTTTAGGTGATTTAAGAATTTTTTTTTGTTGTTTATGTGTTTTAGTAAATATTCTCTAAACAGGATATTGCAGTGGTATTAGAGTTGTGCATCCTGCCAATCTGTGTAGTCTTGTGTTGTGAGTCTCTTTGTGAGTTTTGTGTTGCATATTTGGATGCTTAGTCATTGAGTCATGACATCAATGAGAGAAAAATATTTGGGAGATAACATTTTCAATGCAGGAGCTAGACTTAAGTTTTTATTTGAATCAAAGTATGTACTCCATACTTTGAAGAAAGTAGAGGATTACTTATCCATGGTGGGTCAGACACCTTCTCAAGAGATGCAGATAGCTATGACTCTTTCAAAGGTTATTTTGGTTGAACCTAAGCTATTGAGGCACAAAGAAAATGATGTGAAACTTGTAGTCACCTCTTGTATGAGTGAAATCATAAGAATTTCAGCCCCAAAATTACCTTACAAGGACAAGATAATGAGGGAAGTATTGCAGCTAGTTGTTGAGAGATTTCATGATTTGCATGATATCAGAAGCCCTTCTTTTGGTAAGAGGGTAAAGATTTTAGAATTGATGGAAAAGTTTGGGTCATGTATTATTTTGATAGATTTAAAATGTCATAAGCTTATTCTTAAAATGTTTCATCATTTCATAACTTCTATCAGTAAAAATCAAATTATTTTTGAAAGTATGAAAGCCATCATGTCATTAATTATGAATGAAATCTATGTTATCTCCCAACCCATCTTATCCTTGTTAGTGGATGTTTTGAACCAAAATCAAGTTACTTCTTTAGATGCATATAAATTGGTTCATAATGTTTTCAAGTAATGTGATCATAAGTTATAGAAATAAATATCAGTTGACAAGATAGAAGAAGAAATCAAGGATCCAAAGCAAGAGGAATCACAAGTTGTACTTGCAAGAGAAGAGGAGTCCATGAGTTCTCCTGAGAGTGTTGATGAGCACTCATCACAAGAGAAAAAATTGGAGCTTCAATAAATTGAAGGTAAACATATTCCTCTGGTGGAATATGTCCATTTATCCTCTAATGTTGATATGCATGATAGTGAGCCAAAAAGGGATGAAATGGAAGCTGTTGAGGATTTGGAATCCACACCTGATAATGACTCATTATGTGAGTGTGCTACTACCATATCTTATGAGAAAATTAAGTATGAGGAAGAAAATTATGTTGAAGATCATGCTACTCCTAAAGATTCAGAACCTGAGTTGCATGAAGAATTGACATCCATTACTCCCAGGATCTCAGATGATGATGCTCTCATAGTTGAGTTGCAAGGTGTGTAAGTGGATTTTCATTTACATCAATGTGTGGAAAAGAAGTTTCCCCAAGATATGGACATGGAGGTGGTGCATGAAAATACACACAAGGAGAAATCACCCATGATCATTATGGAGATTGTGCCATCAACAAGCCATCATGATTATGTTATTAGCATCCCAAGGTATGAGAATGTTTTTGATTTTCTTCTACCTATGTCATTGCAAAATTCTTTTCATCATGGAAAGCATGAAAAAAGAGGTGATAGAGTAAGGGATACAACTTACAATAAAGGGCATGGGGACTCTTTGATACAAGTTATGAATAGTTCTTTCATATGGGATCTAGGTAATATATTATGAATACAGTTTATGAATAGTTCTTTCAAATGGGATCCTGGTAATATGTTGAGAATAAAGGTAGATAATGGGATTAATAGTACCATTTAATTCTCCATATCTTGCATTTGGTATGGAATGAGGTCCATAAGGAATCATTTAGATTTTGTTATGTTTTCTAACCACATTATGAAGGATCAAGGCTCATGGTTTATAGAAGAAAATATCAGGACTGATGGACCAATGGAGATAGTCCCTATGATAAACTCGATGCTAGATGTGAGTAAGAGGAATATATGCCATTTTGATGTTCTTTATCTTATGACTAATCATAGAAAGGTAGTCTTAATGCAAGTTATTTATAATATCTCTATAATTGGATGGGGTAAGGAGTTTTCAAAAAGGATAAAACCCCAAAAGATGACTCCCATGTCATTTTTACTAATGGATATGATAGACCTTACCAAAGGAAGATTCATGACTTTGACATTAAGGTTTGTGATGGTTTTGTTATTATTGGTCTAAGTTATTTTGATGTGAATTTAGATATGCATTGGCACCATTCTTTTGTGTTATTCATGAGAATTAGGTTTAGTTTCAATAAGGAAGATCAGTTGGAACATCTGGGTCTAGACTTGTCAACAAGAGAACAATAGGCTCTATTTACATAATAATGTGAAATTGAGATGTTACACTTGATTAATTCTCAAGATGTTCAGTAGAAGGTTGAAGTTACTTTGAATTGGACACCTTCCACTTCACTGACACACTATGTAGATTATTTCATCTTTGAAATCATTATAGAAGATTTTTTGAGGGAACTTTTAGGTTAATTATTTCCTTTGGTGGTAGGAGTATATTCGATTGGGTTAAGTGGAAAGAAGTCTTGAAACATCCTATGTAAGTAATGATTTCATATGATATACTTGTTATCTCAAATTAATCACCCCCATGTATTGTAGATGGTATTGCTTTAGGACTGAGACTTAGAGGGGTTCAAAAGTGACAACCCTTAGCATGTGAAAGATGGGAGTTAGAGGATTTAGGAAAGGGAATGGTAGTCATCATGCATGACTTGATTGAGTTACAACCATAATTAGCTCATGAAATAAATGGGGAAAGGTCATACCATAATAAATTAGAATTTTGGGTAAGTGTTGGTTACTACAATAATTTCAAGTTGACAACTTATGTATTTTTAGATATTGTAGTGATGAGTACAACTTTTTTTTTGGAGTGGATTGCATGGGATTGTCTTTTTAGCACATGGAGGTTGAGTGTTAATGAGGCACTATCATTTTATGATAGATGAAGCATTCCCATGATAATTATGTATTTAACATTTAGTCCTAACATAGCTATCTTCCAGTTAATTGAGTTTAATTTGCATTAATTGTTAGACACCATGATGAGTTTAATGAGAATCATGCTTCTAGATCAATTTTTTATGGCCCAGGATCATGATTGACAATGGGTTTGTTATTTCTGATTTTGTTGTGATTCTTTGGCATGAAATATTCTATGTTGTAGAATCTAATCCCTATAGGTCTTCTAGTTTTATTTTAGAGGATAACTTTTCATTTTGGGTCTAGGTAAGAAGAATGCAGACATGGCATGGTGGTACTCCAGTTTTGATCAAAGTGGTGCAACAGAAGCATGGTGTAGAATTATTAAGATTTGTTTGGGATCTTGGTAGCATTCAGAGTCAAAGGTATAATACAATCAAATTTCCTTTGCTCAACTCCAGTCAAAATATACATTCATGCCTTACATCAGGGATCCTTTCAAGGTTTGCATTCATGTTTTTGTGAGTCATGAACATTTAATTGACATTTTTGCTCATGAGGTCAAGCTATTCTTCAAAGAGGTGGTAAAAATACTTGGGTTGTACAAGGATGTTTTGGATGATAGGCAAAGAGTATCTTACAACACTTTTTGGTGGGAAATTTTTCACTTGATAAGTACAAGATCTAGATTATATGAGCATTACAGTTTGATTCATCACTTTAGCATGACGATTCAAGAAGCTTCAAGTTTGGAATTGTTTGAGGGCAAACAATATAAGGAAGGACTGTAATGTCCCCATTTTATAAATAAGATATTTTATGAATACCAGTAGCCTATTTTATTTTCATAGGATATTTTGGATGTTGTAAGGGATTTTTTAGTGTAGGTCACTATTCACAAGGTACTATTCACTGACACTATTCATGTGTCACTATTCATTGACACTATTCATTGGCACTATTAATGGTGACATGGTAAGTGATGTGGAAGGTGACATGGTAGGTGATGTAGAAGATGATACAATTGATGATGTAATAAAGAGGTGACTTATGGAGTGATGTGGTATATCTCACATGAGAATCTAAGACATGTGAAGAGGTGGGGCATAATCCTCTACTTGGTGACATAAATATTATTATTTTATAAATGCACATGCTAAGAAAAGATATGAATGAATAGTATAGGGGCCACACCTTTGGGAAAATGATAGAATGAAGGGGTATGGTGTATTTTCTATAATGGAGCCATTATAAAGATTGGGGGACAAGTTAAAAGTGTGTGGAGAACTATTTTTGACTCTTATGTGCACTTATGAAGTGGAAGATAAGATTCACTATGTTGATTTGGACTACATGTGAAGGTGGAAGAGCCATTATAAAAGCATGATAAGTGGAGGCAACTTTGGAGATCCACTTTTGACCATTCACACATGGTGACAAGCTTGTCACTATAGATTAATATTTCACCCACTTAAATGGGTCAAAATTCTTTGCTTGGGTATGAATTTTCCTCTCATTCTCTCCCTCCCCCTCATATCTATTTAAGGAGAGCTTCTCCGTTGTAAAAGATATCTTTTGAAATCATAAATCCGCCATTTTATGATATTGAACTTATGTTCATATCCCCCTCCTTTGAATGAATTCCATGGAGTAATGTAACTAATTTTGATTGTGAAATATACATCCTAGTTAGTGTTGGCCATTTTATATAGGAATTACACTTGGAACATCAATAGAAGATTGCCAGTTTTGGTTGTGGAAGACCCTCCCTAACTGGACTAGTTATAGTAGTAGATATATTTTGTGTAGCATTGTAAGTGTGGTATTTTCTGTTGTAAATTGAGTGAAAATTTTCAATGTATTATTTAGTATTTATATTTATGTAAGAGTGTTGTTTATGGTCTTGTTTCAAGCCATAATATTTTAATTCTGTTGTATTAAGGAAGCAATGACATTGTGGTGTTACAAGTATTGTAAGTGTTATGTTTTCTTATATTATCTATTAATATAAGAGAGGGTTGTGCATGCTAATTTCATTTTTTTAAAGTGGTGTTCTTATATCACTTATCTTTTAATAATTCTATCATCTGAATATATATTTTAGTGAGGATTATGGTGTCATACATCTCTTATGAGAGCATTTCTTTGGAATAACAATATTATGTGTGATTATCATGTTATATGTTGATTTTACTTAATCATGGATTTATATCTAAATATGAAAGTCTTGGTGTTTTAGGTGATTTATGAAGTTTTGTTTTTGTTCTTTATGTGTTTTAGTAAATATTACCTAAATGGGATATTACAGATGACTAGGAGGAAATAACAAATAAGTGTCAAAAAAGAGCTGGTAGGGTGGCGATGGATCATTAGAGGCAATATTACAAACTACATACTTATGTGTGGTGTATTATTTATAGAATTTGTCAATCCATGAATAATGTAAGCCAAAGCCAAAGTTGAGTAGTCTTCAATTAACTAGAGGCTAAAAGCAAGCAAGATTAAATCTAACTATTCTGATGTGTATAACAAACTATGTGGAGCATTAAAAATGCAATGCAAAATCGATGCTGATACCAAAAACAATGCACTATGAATGGAAAATATAATGCTAAGGCTGATGTAAGCCTATAAAACTATATGTGACTCATGCTAAAAACTAGAATATAATAAAGACCTTGTTTTGCTCAAGATAAAATGCCTAGCTAATTACTTCTCCAAATACGGTGCCATTCAAATCCAAAGATGGAAAGATAATAGGTCTGTCTACATTCTAGGTGGAGATCAGTGATGGGGTGCTCCATGGTGATCAATTAACAACTACCACTATGAGAATAGGTTGAGAGATCACCACTAAAGAGGAGGTGAATTTGAAGCCACAATAATAGTAAAGATATAGTAGCTGGTAAGTCACAGTAGTGACACTGATAAAGCCCAAAAATATAGGGTTCCAATTTAAAAAATCAATTCTAAACTATAAAATAAAAGTAAAAGTAGTACCTTCACAATTCATGCTAGGTTTCTTAGGTAATTATATTAACTCAACAAATCACTTACCTGATGAGTTAGTAGAAAGCTAGTTGCAATAAATATTTGCACAATAGAGATCAAGTTAAAGCTAAATCAATGATTTGATTGAGCTCCATAGTAAAAAAGGTAGAACTTCTTGTAATTTATACTTCCCTAGCTATCTAAATATCTAAAGGCCAAAATCTTTGTTTGACCATTTTCACCAGAAAGTGAGGAAGCAATGCTAAACAACATCATTTGGTAGAGATCAATGTACATGATAGAGTATCAATTCAAGTATGATCCGATGGAGTTTGGATCCATTCAATAAGATAATCCAAAAACAAAATTAATACAAAGATTAAGATTATTTGTACAACCTCCTCAAAAGACAAACATACACAACACAAAGTATACAACCAATATATCAAATAATCACCAATTCAAAAAATGATTAATTTTTTTTTCAATAAGAGAGGTTCAAGACTGAGCAAATAAATAAATTCATCTAATTAATGGATACATGGTCCCTCTCTAATACCATGTCAAAATGCTATATGTATTCATGTAACATAGGATCTCTCCTACAAACCATTACCATAGAAAACATTTCAAACATTTTTCACACAGACAAGTCTCTTCCTTATTTCCTCACAAGAATAAAATACAATTTGGATATCTCTCTCTTGGGCACTAGTCGTAGAGAAGCAATATATGTGCCTAAAAAATAGGCAAATAAGTTGGTTTTACAACAATCGCTTAGTTGTTATGATCCACTCAAAATAGTGTGGATTTCTTAATTTAGTGCACACTAAATATTATACGTGCACACAAAAATCCAAAAAATAAAACAAACTCCTAAATCAATCTTAACTCCTAAGTGAGTGCGAGCACAATTAGAAACAAAATTGGTTTGGTAAATTATAAAACCACTAGCCAATGTGAACATATCCACTCCAACATTTTTATCCATGGGAAGTCATTATCCAACTCTATGATACAAGAACACTATGGTCATCCCATTGATGGGATCATAAGGTAGTTTTATTTAAATTAAAAAATTTCAAAAGAAAAAAAATCAAATATTTTAAAAATCCAAAAATATTTTTCCAAATATTAAAAATTAAGAACCAAGCATGACATGAGTTAGTTTATTTTTTTACATGTCATTTATCACATAGTGTATACAACTAAATTCTACTTGCCTTAATTATTCATCCCCTTTATCCTAATCCTTGTCATTTACCTGATATCTCCCCTCATAATTTCTTCATTTGCTAACCTTATTTCTATCCCACCAATCAATTAATCCTTCTAAATCATGTCTTATCCCATCCTAATCTCTCTTATCTATTATTTAGGAGTTTAAAATTTCCATGGCTCACCTACCCACCTACTAAGCCTACTCCTAGGCTCTCATATACCCCTAGTCCCTAATCACCCACCTAATCCCTAAGGAGATTCTAGAATTCCCCAAGTCTAAAAACTCTTCTAACTTATCCCATCCTCTCTAGAAGATTCTATTCTAGATGCTTCCAAGGAATTTTTAATTCCTTGGAAAAAACCTACACCCTTGATCCTCATGGCTCAAGTTTGAATGTGAGACATTGATCTTACCCCTTGGCTTATTTATACAAGCCACTCCTTCATGGCTAAACCAATGAATTAATCCATCAACCAATCTATGAATCCATAGTCATTGATCAAGCCATCACTATGTCAAAATTATGAGTCCATGGCAATCTACAATCAATAATCCACTTGAAGATCTTGGAGAGAGTCTAGTTGAAGCAAGGAATCAATAATATCTTCTTCATCTTCTTTGATTTGATTCCATAATCTGTCCTTTTGAGTGTATTATGAAATTTGAGTTGAATTGTCATATTTAGGTAGTTTAATCTAATTGCTCAAAATTATAATAACATTTTTGGTGACCATAGTGGGAGGGTGCTACTCTTGATTTGACTTATTTGAGCTGTTAGTGTGGTGATAAGCTCGCAAGTGGGAAGGAGGATTGGTGGCCATTTTTGAACTCATTGATAGATATTTCATTGGATGGATTTGAAATTTTTTTGGTTTGAATCAATACCAACATGTTTATAGTAACTAATAGTGGTACTATATTTTTAATTAGTTCTTAAATCAGTTTCAAAATCCATTAGTCATATTCATTTTTTGCATGCATGTTTTTTTTTTAAAAAGAGGAGAAATTTATTGATCAAATCTACTTTTTTTACTAACCCTGATCATTTTAGACACCATAACTCTCTTAGCAAACTTTTAGGTAATTATATTTTATATATATTTTCCTTTTTGCTGTCAATGAGGATACTCATGTCTTCTGATACTTGTAATTCTAGTATTCTATAAGAAAAAGTTTTTTTTCCATCATTTGGTCCAAATAATAATAATAATAATAATAATAATAATAATAATAATAATAATAATAATAAATAAATTAATAAATACTCTCATGCTCTATACCATTTAATAATTATGTTAATTTTTTCCTGTGGATTGTATATGCTTACAATTTTAACATCTAACACAAATCTACTTTTAGGTACACCTTGAAATCTCCCAATGATTCTTATTTTAGCAAAGGCTATGGGTACATTGGCTAAGATACGTTGATCAACTAGACACTTATTGGTTGCATTTGGAAAAATATTGACAATACAACATGAAGATCACATATCAAATCAACTTATCTTGCTTCCGTCTTGCCTCTTACATTACTAGTATGGACCTATGCGAGGGATCTATGTGCATTTAGGAAATAGGATTTTAATAAAAAATGCCACTCTAAATTTTCCCCCATTATGCATTGATGGATGTTTGAAACCCTTATTTTTGAGCCAAGTGCCATAATTTTTGAGCCCAGTGCCACTCCTTTTGGGTTGTGTCCTCATCCTTGAACATCACATTAATGTCCATTATTTTACATCTCTTATATCCTCCTATCACATCACCACCGAACATAATGAATATTGATTATTAAAAAAAAATCATTTTAGTCAATGTGTTCAAGTTTTTATGTTGTAAGATGTTAGGATTGAGACATTATGGTTGTAAGGTTTTATTGACAATTAGTCTTCTTATAAGACCTACCCAATCAAAAGAATTTTTTTATATAGGTATAATTCAACCATTGTATATTTAGAGTTTTTTAATAAGATTTTTAGGATTGTATTCTAAAATCAAAGTTTATAGATAACAAGTATAGTTTAAAAATATCATAATTATGATAGTAGTAAACATAAGCTTATAGTCTTTTTTATTTTGATAGAACTTATTATAATAGTCACCTTAAATAATAAGTATGTCATAATTTTCAATATAATTCATAAATATAAAATTTAAATATTCTATATTTTATAAGCATAAAACTGGGGCAATTTTCTAAATTATAGGCACATGACCATTAAAGACAAAAACTATTAACTACTATCGTCATCACCCCTCAAAGATTAATAATTGAAAATAATTAACACTATTTTTTTTAGGTTCTCTTGTCAAAGAAAATGAGACAAAAACTATGAACATTATTTTCTATAGGATCACTTGTCTACTAACATTATTTTTTGTAAAATCATCCACCAAACTTGCTAAGCTAAACTACTAACCCTCTGTTTGCCTTTAAAAACTTCTTTTTGAGTGCATTCTTTTCTATAAAATTTGGTGAATTCTAAGTCATTTCAAGCATCCCATAATCCCCTTGGACACGTAAAGGGTGATTCCCCTTAACCTTGCAAGGGGCACTGCCCCTTGACCCCATTGGGGGTTGTTGCCACTAGACCCCCACATTATGCCCCCATCATCTAAAGAAGTTATAGAGCCAATTTTTTTTAGTGGCTTTTATTAAGGCTTATTGGACTAACATTTTGTTTCTTACAGGGGTGAATCGAGTATCAATTTTGACTTTCTAACATCTTCTCTTGTAAGTCATATATTTTAGCTAATGTCTTGTCTTTTAGGATACCCCTCAAGAGTGCCAATAAAAAATACTAATAATTTTCTTTTAGGCTATCTATTAAAGATATTTTGGCCTCCCTAAATATTTTTTGTCTAATAATTTTAATCATTATTTACAAATCATTTTGCATTTTCTTGTCTATATCATCTTGTGTATATATCATGCATCTAATTAATCAATTAATTAGTCTTTTTTTATCTACCTATTTATCACCTAATGGATACGATGGTCTATTCTTTCCTTCTTGCATCCTTGAAATAATTCCTAGAGGATCAAAAACCACCAATAAACACTCCCATTTTTATTTCTAGGGGAAATGTGACATGGAATTCACACCCACGCACTTGCCATAGTCTTAGGGGACAGTGACCATGGATTTCACCATCACACACTAATCCACATTTCATGTTTTGATAGGGAGAGTTATCATTAGGCTAAGCGGTTAACCCCATATAGGTCTTTCATGAAGGGGAAAAGTTCAGTCTATGAACTAGGCATTAGACAACACCTTTCATAGACTTAGCCCTGACCATACATAGTGTATATTAGGGACTCCCATAGATAGATTATTTAACCTAGTATAAGACCTCTTAGACATAATGATGATCCACTACCAGAGTCAATATTAGTTCCTAAGTGATCATCATGTGCATATAGGGTTAAGAGGGTTCAGTCGATACTATAATGGGTCACTATCCTATAACCTCACCTATGAAATTAATAGACGGTGAAATCATTGAGTTACACACACATAAATTTACTAATCTTAGGATTGTGGTCTACTTACTTGGGTGTGTGTCATGTTAGACCAATGTTGTTTGTGAGCTGCATCAGCATTTCACCCTAAACCTATAGATGACTGTGTAGGTCTTTTTGCACATATCACCATCTTTCATATTCTTACCTCTATCTTGTACATCCTTCATCTTGTATAATATTGTATATATTATATGTTATATCATCTCATTTCAACCCTATCTTAATCTCTTAATCTAACTTTTTATTGACATCCTTATTCCATCCTTATCAAACCATTTTCATCTCAATCCCATCTCTACTATGTTGGATTTTATGTCACACACATGTCAAAATAATCCCCATATCATCCAT
This sequence comes from Torreya grandis, assembly GCA_037957365.1. Classification (NCBI taxonomy): domain Eukaryota; kingdom Viridiplantae; phylum Streptophyta; class Pinopsida; order Cupressales; family Taxaceae; genus Torreya; species Torreya grandis. The sequence continues at coordinate 2,440,250 of JARHVA010001161.1, forward strand.
ATTACCCTCATCATTTCATCATCACCCATATATACTTGTCCTTGGCTTAATTCCACTATCCCATTATCCTATCACCTACTCACATATCCATCTCACCTTGAGCAATTCGATCTAAGGTTTTGAGCTAGTCTTCTTGTTATCCATCCATATCATTGTTCTCACTTATATTTTCACCCTTGAGGAGATATATAATCTCTCCTCATCAAAATGACACAACTGAAACACCTCTAGGCTGTGGGTGAGCCTAAGAATGAGGTGAATCTCTACATGAGGATAGCTCCCTTGATGTACCACTTTGGATCACTACTACACCTAAAATTTTGTGAGGGAAAAGGAAGAGAGAAAATTAAAAACAAAATATTCTAAGGGAGATAATACACCAAATAAGTTGATGACTTTCAACCAGATGCATGTTACACATGAGAATAAAGGACTAACCAAACATACACTTTTCCAATTTGAATCTTCTCACACCAATATTTCATTATGAGGTTATGGATGTGTGTTTATGTTCAGAGGGATAAACAACAGGCCTTGAATGGAACTAGTGAATAGGATAACTCACTTAACCTTGACACTTCCTAGAACACTTCACATGACCTGCAAGAAGAAGTTGTAAATAGGTGAAAAAATGAGTTAACATGCTAAGGAATCCATAGTTTTCACTAAGAAAGATCCATCATTCAAGTAAACACAATATGAAAAGCTATGAAAGAGGTAAAAATTAGTATTATTATTGATCAAATGGTATGAAAATTAGCAAGCCTTCACCATACTCAGGTGGATCATAGTTTACAAAGGCCAAAAAGGCTATTTCTCATATAACTTAAGAGAGAGAGAGGAGAAGTCCAAAGGTCACAAGGACACTTATAAAGATAAAAAAAGGAGTTAAATATGCATTAGAAGAGGGTGTGAAATTAACCATGCAAGTTTATGAAGCAAAAGTGTTCATAGAAGGCATGAAACTCATGAAAAGTGGTATGAAACTCCTTGCGTTGGCTTAAAAAACTACCTTCATCATCCACACCTATTTAAACATCCTAAAAATGAATATGGATAGGTATAATTATTTAAATTATATGTAAGGATTTTAGACATGCCTCTCTATGCATTGGTTATAGTCCTAATCATCTAGAATCATCTAAAAATGAGCTATCACTGCTTGCACTTAAAGAAACTACTTTTTTAGTCACCATTCACACTTGGACATAAAATTGGATTTATTTTTACATAAAAATACATGGTATGGAGTGAATTACACTTGAAAATAATCTCCATGGCCTTAGACTACTCAGGCACACCTTAAAAAGGCTCTCACTTAGAGTTTTCACACTCTCACCCTCTTGCTCACTATGCTAGTTTTGACTAGCTGAGATGAGAGCTATTATTTAAAAACTTAGGAGTTTTTTAAATACATGAAATTATCATAGTGAGTTATTAAAAGTCTATATATTCCTCCCAAACTTTATTTCATCTCTTGAATGTTCCTAAAACTTGCATAATGCACAAAATAGTCAAAAATACCCTATTTTGTACCCCATCTATATAATTCCATATAGTCGAAAAAGATGGGAAGATATTTAGAGAGTATTATAAAACCTATAATAAATTTCATGGTCAAAATAGTCCATTTGGATGCATCTCTAGCCTCATTTTCCCAATCAGGTCCTTCCAAGGCTTTTAGCTTATTTTACCCTCTTAAGCATTGTTCATAAAAGTGGGATGTTGAAGTTGCAAAAAATTTTCAAAAGAATGAAGCTCAAGACCCATATCATCTTTTACCAAGTGATTTATCTCCCATGCACAAAGACAGTACAATTATGAGCTCTTCAATTTGACCTCTCGAGTTCTTCTCCTTGTTTTGCATAGGCCTAATTTGATTTTGAGTCCAAAATGACTTTCATTGTGGTTTTTCATGCACTAAAAAATCTTAAAAACCTCCAAATTAGTTATATAAACATGTTACAACTTGTTATAAAGCTTATTCCATGCTATAATTGAAGGCAACCTCTCATTTGGGCATTAGGCCTAACCATGCCTAATATCCTGTCTACACCTTAAAGCCCAAATGATTTTTTGACAAATTTAACTATATAAAAATAACTTAGATACCTCTATTTTTATTTTATATACATGTTAAAATTATTTGGAAAGTTAACTTAGAGCTAAAATTGAAATTGTTCTCACATTTGGTTTTTAGGCTTGAACATGCCTAATAGGCTTGACTATAACCCTTTTAGGTTTGGACCTCATTATTGATATTTATACTTATTTGATTGATTTCACATGTTTTCCAATGTGTGTTTTAGGTTATATTACATACCTTCAAGGTTTAAATATCTCCTAGAGAGTCCTTCTATCTCTACATCCCAAAACTACAGGGTTCTCATACAAAGGGAGGTACCCTCTGTTTGAGACAAAGCAGAGGGTACTTCCCCTATTTACATAAGAAAGTGTCAAGTTAGAGGGGATTTTATAGGTTATAAATACCCTCTCTAAAAAGTTTAAATTCTTTTTCAAACCATTTTACCCTCCAAAATCTTAAAAAACCAAGACATACCTGCTAGGCAAAGACTGTGTGTAGGATTTTCATATGGACTGTGCCTTGCTTGTTTAGAGCTCCCTTTTTGCATAATTTACAATTTAAAAGATATTTTAGAGATATTAATGGTCATGATTAATTTTATTTATATTTTTTAAACACTTTAACTCCTTACAAACCTCTTTCCATACATTGGACTCTTAAGTTTGCATGTACCAATTGCTAACTATGTTTTTTTTTTTGAGGGGTACTTGTAGGTGTGTGTGTATGTATTAGGATTTTATATTAATTAATAAAGACCCTCATTGAAGATATGAGGAAATTTATAAATGTTTTGGACCTTTTTATTCATGTTTGGACTCTATTTACTTAAATAGACTCAAACCTTCTGCTCTCTGCCCCTCACAATCAACTACAATTGATTGTGTGGGGTCTTGTAGGTGTCCTTTACCTTAGAAAATACTTCACATCACCTTGGGATATTTTGAGGAATTCAAATCATATTATAATTTACAATACTGATATATATTCCATGCTTAATACCTTACCATGAATGATGTGGAGGTTGATAGTTTGTTGTAGGTGAATGTTTTCAAATGAAGAGACCCATGTAGGTGCTAATGGGGTTCAAAAAATTGCATATCAATTCATATTGATGGTTTCCTAGATCGTAAATGTTCTTAATATGCCTTTCAAATATTGAGATAGTTTAATAATGAATATAAACTCCATTTTCAAACTTGGGTATAGAGACCTCTTTGAAGACTCAAAATTATAGGTGATCATTGCCTAGATTTAGTGCATAAAATCATCACTTTGGTATCAATTCCTCTTGATGGTTTCCTAGATCATAAATGTTCTTGATATGCCTTTCACATATTGAGATATTTCAATCATGAAGATAAAATCCATTTTCAAACTTGGGTATAGAGACCTCCTTGAAGACTCAAAATTGTAGGTGATCATTCCCTGTATTTAGTGCATAAAATCATAACTTTGGGCTTACAAAAAACTAACCCCCATTGATCATCTACCCCTCAAATTTTGTGGAGGTATTATCCTATATGGGGAATTAAAAAAAAAACACAATATTATGCATCAAATTAATTGGAAACCTTATTTCAATATGTCTACAAAAGGTCTTGGATCTCTATGTTCCCATTTTAGGGATTCAATCCTTAAACTTACAATCATTGCCTTTTGAAGTGATTTTCAACTCCATTTACCAACCTATCCATTCAAGTGGGTCTGCCATAATCTCCTTAATACATTATAACCATCAATAATGGTTTTATCTCCTATTTTGACACCTTCATATATCACTTCAGATGTCTGTTAAGGCCACCTATAGGTGGTTATTTGCATACATAGGAATCAATGTGAGTTTAGGTAGTAGATATGATTTTTAGGTTTAAATGAGTTTTTAGATTTTAAAAAAGTTCCAAATAAGTATTTTCCTCTATCAAACACCTTTCCCATCTTATAAATTTCTTTTCAACATAATTTGTTTCTAAGAAGGCACCTATAGGTGTATATTTAGTTGCCTACAGGCATTAGCTAGTCTTATGAAAAATATGTATGGTTATTAACCATTTGATCACTCCCATCCCCATCCTAACCTCTTAAACATATGTTTATCACTATGGAACTCTTGAAATAGGTCTCAAAACCTTTACTCCAATGTGATATTCTCTTCCAAGAACCTATAGATGGATAATAATGGTAGACTATCTGGAAGTCTTGCATATAGATGCCATAGTGTTTTATTTATCATTTGAAAGCTCATAAAACTACCTCATGTTGCTAAAATATATCTCATAGATTTGGAACCTTCAATATACCTCCATGGATGTTCTTATATCCTTTACAAATCATGATTGAGATTGGGGATGAGTTGGGAGCTGACTATGCATGCCAATGGACTATGAACACAATGATACTCACCGTGGAGATTGAAACTTTGGAAGGACATTACCATAACTATTAAAATGAGTAAAACACCATATTACATCATATCAAATACCTTACAAAGAAAGAGGCTTTCTATAAATGGTAGAATTTTGATGCAATTTCAATCTCAACATCCTCCAATAAAGTGAGTTGCTTGAGATATCAAATCATTTCCAAATGTGAGAAAAATCATTGATAACATGAGATAAGGGAGTCAACATCATCTATAACCAATCTCAGTAACTAGATTATACAAAATCATCCAAACAAGAGCAAAACCTATAGGGTGCACAAATTAGCAAGTGGAAAAACATAGTAAACTTCATGAGGTTGGTTCATAAATAATAATCCACCATTATTAAAAATATTATTATGGAAATGAATCTCTCTAAGTTTAATTTCACCTCTCAAAGGCATTTGACCTGAGATGTCTCCAACTATTTGTACCAAGCATCAAATTTTTGATCACTTCTGCATGTATAAAAGGGAAATAAAGGAACAAAATGGTTTTGGGCCTTTTTTAACACTTAAAAATCATGTAAAGTAATGATATGAGTGTGAATAAGATGAATAGATTTATTTTTCATGACCTTTTCCCATGTGTCACCTTCCCTTATGGGCTATACAAGTGCCAAAATTTTCCGTCTTCCTTTGATTTCTTGATCTTTAGTTAGATAAGCTACAAGTTTTAGATGGGACTAACATTTATGATAGGTAATATAACTTATTGGATGTTTGGAAGGAACTTAGGACACTTAGACACCTTGAAAATTGTGCCACTTGTATTTATGACCTCTAAAAGCCTTCTAAATGACTCAAAATGACAAATTTACTAATATGACTAAGACCAAGGATAATATGACATTAAATGACATAAAATAACTTATAACACATACTATGAAAAAATATTAGACCCCTAGAACATCTAAAAAGTCAAGTTGTTGCCTATAGGGATCCCATCAAATTTGGTCAACAAATTGGTGACTCATAGGGGTAGTATGCTTGCTATAATAACTAGACTAGTAGCCTTATGAGTCCATTGGGATTAAGGAGTCATATAAAGTTTGAGACACCAAAAAATGACTTTTACCATTGAAAACAATCTTTGATTAAGACAAGACCACTAATTACCTCAACCACACAAAGTAAAGGACACACATAAAACAAAGCAAATAAGCTAACAAGACACACACACATGTGCTCAAAAAACTTAGGAAAATTAAAAAAAAAACAAATATACACAACTAGAAACTAAGCATACCTTCTTTCCAGGATCAAAAGTAAATCTTGTTGAATCTTCTTTTTGAGATGAGTCATAGTACCAAGCATGTTTCTCCTTGGATTAGATGCTTGGTAGATTAGACCTATTCCTTGGCATTCCAATTGATCTACTCTCAAGTAGACCACAATTAAATAGGTCTCAAATGTATATATATTCCTCTTGAACTTGTACACATACCTCATACTACTTCCCACTCTTCATCTCATGATCAACTTGTATCTTCCTGGTAGGCATGGCTTCAAGAGGAGTAGTTTCTTATTCCTTAAAAGATTGAGGCCAATAGAAGCTTGTTCCATATTTCAAGAGCTGATGTATTTCTCCCAATTATTTTAGAGGATGATATTACATATTTATGATTTAAAACATGTTGTCATGAGATGCATATGCCTCTTGGAAGGACAAATTTAAAAAGTTACTTTTTCTTTGCATACTCACTTGAGTGCCAAAGTTGTCTTCTCCATTTTTGACTAGATAATAACCTCCTTGAAAATGAGTATAACTTGCTCCAATGACTACAAAAAAATAATCCCAATGCTTATTATAACCTTTTTATTTCTCATCCATGATAAATTTCATAGTGATGGGATAACTAATGATTATTTCTTCCTCTTTGATAAAAAGAAAACATTCTTCCATATCAACCCAATCTGAAGATTTAACATAAGAGACCACCTCTTATTTAGAATTTAGAAAATATTTATGGATCTTAAATTCATCTCAACTATCCTAACCTAAATTTTATTTTCAAGGACTACAAGATCCTCTATTTCTTTCTCCCTCTTGGTGATGCCAATGCTAGGCATTTTGTAGTCAAGTGAACTAGTCCAATGAGGCTGCCAAGGAGTTGTATTTTATTCAGGAAAGAGTTATGAATTTTCCTCAACAAAATTATCCTATTTAGGTTCCCATACCAAAGGTACATCAAGGCAAAGGTTTATGGGGTGAGGACAAAATGAACTAGTTGGTGGAGGTGACACATAGAACTCAACATCAGATTGAAAGTAAAACGTAAGGGATTCTTTTGGATGCCCTTGAGGAAGGGGAGGTAGACCTTAGGCTAAAATAGATTGGTTTTCTTCCTTATATTTAAAAATTAATTCATTTACATTTTATTTATCTTAAGTAATCTCTTGAGGAAGGGTAGATGGGGTATGTTTAGGCATAGGATCTTCTTTTGGGTTTAAACATTCCATCACACCTTGACTTAGAAATTACATCCTTGACTCTAACTCCTCAATTTTCTTGGATAGGTTCTCTTGGAAAAGTCTCTCTTGGATTTGATAGGCATCATCATGATGATGAGGAGAAAAATAGGATTGACATGGGAAACAAGAGGTCTCTTGAGGAGGGGTGAGAGGGACTTGCATAAGATCAAGCTCTTTCTCAACTTCACACTCTTTATCAATGCTTTTATATTCTTTCTTTCCCCATGATTCCAATACCTTATTACAACTTAGTATGTTGGGATTATGAGTCTTTTCTTGAGGTATTGATGCATTTTTAGGAGTTGATGGATTGTTTAAGAAACTTTGGATCTCTTTAGGCTTAGATTCTCCACCTTATCTCCAACTTAGAATATAATATCTAGAAGTCATTTCTTGAGGTGGGGATGTAATTGGAGAGGGGAATGGGAGCTTATATTATAAATTTTTTACTAATGACATGGAATTTTGAATATGAATATTATCCAACTCAATCTTCCTATCAATATTTACTTCAAAAATAAGGTTTCTCTTTTCAACTTTCTCTTCCAATTGATTGGGAAAAGTATGACTTTGATAAGCTTGATTAGTTTCATGAGAGGGAATCATGTAGGACTGGAAGAAATATCAGGGAAGTGGATATGAAGGATGATAGGTTTGGTGAGGCTATTTCTCATGAATTTTTATCCTATCTTCCAAGGATGAAACTCGGCCACTCAGATATAGCATCTCACTTGTGAGCCTTTACCAATTGGCTCTCTCAATAGGTGCCCACTCTTTTTTGACCAAATATAATGCATCTCTCACCTTATGAATAAGATTATTAGGAACCTCTTGACCATATTACCTTAGTGTATCAGTATCCAACATGTACTTCTCATAACTAAAAAGAGTTTTCTTGAAGGTTGAAATGGATTGACTTGAGAAATGATTAGGTTGACTAGGAGGAGCAAGATATTGAGAAGGCTGGTTATAGGGCTGATATAAATCATGATAAGGTTGACAATGGTCATATTGGGGATGGTAAGGATCATGAAAAAATTGGTAAGAATCACACCAAGGATGATAAGGAGTGCCATAATCTTGAGATGTCTCACCAACTTGTGTAAAATAGTACTCAACACCAAAATTAGCCATAGAACCTAATTAAAATTAAGAACACAAAAAAATATAGTACCAAAAATATTCAAAAGGAAACCTAAGATTCTTGACCAACTAATGTAAATTTGGAGTCACTATTGATGATTAGATAGATGCCTCCAAAGGTTTATTGTTGAAAGACAACACCAAAAATATTTCAGCCTATTTGACTAAGAGTCCTATTAGGCATGTCGAAAATTGTTGTCACTTTGAATTGCACTCTTTAAGGAGATGTATTATCTCTCCTCATCCAAATGGCATAATATAAATACCTATAGGCTATGGGTAATCCTAAGAATGAGTTGAATCTCTATATAAGGCTAGCTCCCTTGATGTACCACTTTGGATCACTACTACACCTAAACTTTGTGAGAGAAAATGGAGAGAGAAAATTGAAAGAAAACTATTCTAATGGAGGTGATACACCAAATAAGCTGATGAATTCCAACTAGATGCATGTTACACATGAGAAAAAATGACTAACTAAACATACATCCAATTTAAATATTCTCACATCAAAGTTTCATTATGAGGTTATGGGTGAATGTTTAGGCTAGGAGGGCTAAACAAGAGGCCTTGAATGGAACTAGTGAATAGGATAAGTCACTTAACCTTGAAACTTTCTAGAACACTTCACATGACCTATATAAGCTGTAAATAGGTGAAAAAATGAGATAACATGCTAAGGAATGCATAGTTTTCACTAAGAAAGATCCATCATTCAAGTAAACACACTATGAATAGTTATGGAAGAGGTAAAGATTAGTAATCTTATTGATCAAATGATATGAAAATGAGGAAGGCTTCACCATACTCAGGTGCAGCATAGTTTACAAAGGCCAAAAAGGCTAGCTCTTATAAAAATTGAGAGAGAGAGGAGAAGAGAGAAGTCCAAAGGTCACAAGGAAACTTTTCAAGATGAGAAAAGGAGTTACACATGCATGATAAGAGGGTATGAAATAGGCCATGAAAGTTCAAGAAATACAAGTGTCTATACAAGGCATGAAACTTATGAAAAGTGGCATGAATCTCCTTTCATTGGCTCAAAAAACTACCTTCATCATCCACACCTATTTGAACATACCAAAAATAACTAGGGATAGGTCTGATTAATGGAATGAGATGAAATGATTTTAAACATGCCTTTCCATGCATTAGTTGTAGTCTTGGTCATTTGGAATCATCTAGAAATGAGCCATCACTTCTTGCACTCAAAGAAACTCTTTTTTAAGTCACCCCTAACACTTGGACTTAAAATTGGATTTAATTTTATATGAAAATATGTGGGAGGGAGTGAATGACACTTTTCAAGACTCTTCATGGCCTTAGACTACTCAAGAACACCTTAAAAAGGCTCTCACTTAGAGTTTCACACTTCTCACCCTCTTTCTCACTATGGTAATTTTTACTGGTTGAGATGAGAGTTATTGTTTGAAAATTTATGAGTTTTTTGAAGGCATGAAATGATCATATTGAGTTATTACAAGTCTATATATTCCTCCCAGAATTGATTTCATCTCTTGAATATTCTTAGAACCTACAAAATGCATAAAAGAGTCAGAAATACATTATTTTGTACCCCATCCATATAGTTATATATAATCCAACAAGATGGATTGGATCCTGAAAGAGTCTTATAAAAACTCCAATCACTTTCATGGACAAACTAGTCCATTTGGATGCATTTCTAGCCTTGTTTTCCTAATTGGGTCCTTCCAAGGGTTTAGTAAGGGTTTTAGCCTATTTTACCCTCTTAAGCATTGTTCATAAAAATGGGATATTGAAGTTACAAATAATTTTCACAAGAATGAAGCTTAGGACCCCTGTCATAGTTTCCCAAGTGCTTGAGCTCCCATGCACTAAGAACGTACAATTATGAGCTCTTCAATTTGACCTCTCAGGTTCTCCTTATTTTGCACATGCCTAATGTGATTTTGAGCCAAAAATGGATTTAATTGTGGTTTCTCATCCACTCCAAAAGATTAAACACCTCTAAATTCATCATATAAACATGTTTCAACTTGTTATAAATCTTATCTCATGCTATAATTGAAGGTGACCTCTCATTTGGGCATTAGGCCTAACCATGCCTAATAGCCTGTCTACACCTTAAAGCCCAAAATGAATTTTTGATGGATTTCCATACATCCCAATAGCTTAGATAAATTTATTTTGATACCATAGACATGTTAAAATTATTTATAAATATCACTTAGAGATAAAAGTGAAATTGGTCTCACTTTTGGTCTTTAGCCTTGAACATGCCTAATAGGCCTGACTGTTACCCTTGTAGGTTTGGACCTCCTTATTGAGATTTATCCTTTGTTGATTGATTTTAAATGTTTTGATATGTGTGTTTTATGTTATCTTACATCCCTTAAATGTTTAACCATCTCCTAGAGAGTCTTATCTCTACATCCCAAAAATATAGGGTTCTCATACAAAGGGAAGTACCCTCTATCTAAGACAAAAAAGGGTAATTAACCTATTTAATCAGAAAAGTGAAAAGTTTTATGGGATTTTATAGGATATAAATACCCTTTATACAGAGTTTCAGCCCTTGGTCAAACCATTTGACCCTCAAAAATCTAAAAAATCCAAGATAGACCTGCTAGGCAAAGATAATGTGTAGGATTTTCATATGGACTGGGACTTGCTTGTTTAGAGATCCATTTTTACATAATTTACCATTGTAAAGAGATTTTATAATTTAAACACTAAAAATACTTACAAACCTCTTTCCATATATTGGAATCTTAAGGCTACATGTACCAATTCCTGACTATGTTTTTTGTCTTGGAGTAACACCTGTAGGTGTGTGTGTATGTATTAGGCTTTGATCTTAATGAAAACATACCCTAATTGAATTTTTGATTTAATTTATAATTTTTTTGGATATTTTAATTCATTTTTTTAATCTATTTAATTCAATAAACTCAAACCTTCTGCTCTCTAGCCCTCATAGTCAACTATAGTTGACTGTGTGGGGTCTTATAGGTGTCTTTTACCTTAGAAAAGACTTCAAACCAATTTGGGATCCTTTAAGGCATTTAAATAATCTTATACTTGAAAATATTTGTATCTATTCCATGCTTAATACCTTTCCATGAATTATGTGGAGGTTAGTAGTCTGTTGTAGGTGAATGTTTTTAGATGAAGAGACTCATGTAGGTGCTAATGGGGTTCAAAACATTGCATATCGATTCCTCTTGATGGTTTCCTAGATCATAAATGTTCTTGATATGCCTTTCACATATTGAGATATTTAGATCATGAATATAGATTCCATTTTCAAACTTGGGTATAGAGGCCTCCTTTAAGAATCAAAACTATAGGTGATGATTGCCTGGATTTAGTGCATAAAAGCACAACTTTGGGCTTACAAAAATCTAACCTCCATTGACCATTTTCCCATAAATTTTTTTATATGAATTATCATATATGGGGAATTCAAAAAAAAAAATAGGATGCATCAAATTAATTATAAACCTTGTTATAATATGTCTACAAAAGGGCTTGGATCTTTGTTTTCCCATTTTAGGATTTGATCCCTAAACCTACAATCATTGCCTTTTGAAGTGATTTTCAACTCCATTTGCCAACCTATCCCTTTAATTGGGTCTACCATAATCTCATAAATGAATTATAACTATCAATAATGGTTTTCTCACCTATTTTTACACCTTCATATAACACTTCAGATCTCTGTTAAGGTTACCTGTAGGTGGCTATTTGCATACACAGGCAACAATGTGCGTTTAAGTAGTAGATATGGGTTTTTAGGTTTAAATGAGTTTTGAGATTTTCTAAAAGTTACAAATAAGTCTTTTCCTCTATCAAACACGTTGCCTAGCTCAGAGATTTATTTTTAACATAATTGGTTTCTAAGAAGGCACTTGTAGGTGCATATTAAGTTGCTTACAGGCAGTAGGTGGTCTTATGAACAATATGTATGGTTATTAACCATTTTATCACTCATATCCCCATACTAACATATTAAATATATGTTTATGACTATTCAAATATTGAAACAAGTATCAAAACCTTTACTCCGACATGATATTCTCTTTCAATCACCTTTAGATGGACAATAATGGCAGATTGTCTAGAAATTCTACATATGGATGCCATAGTGTTTTATTTATCATTTTAAATCTCACAAAAATTCCTCATGTTGATAGAATATATCTCACAAATTTTTAACCTTCAATATACCTCCATGGTTCTTAGATCCTTTACAAATCATGATTGAGACTAAGGATGAGTTGGGAGCTAACTTTGCATGCCAATGGATTATAACCTCAATGATACTCACTTTGGAGATTGAAAATTTGGAAGAATAACATTAACATGAACATTGAAATTAGTGAAACACCATACTACATCATATCAAATCCATTTCAAAGAAAGAGGCTTTCTATAAATGGTGGAATTTGGATGCAAGTTCAATCTCAACATCCTCTTGCAAAGTGAGTTTTTTGAGCTATAAAATCATTTCTAAATGTGAAAATAATCATGGATAACATGAGATAAGGTAATCAACATCATATATAATGATTATTAGCAACTTAATTATATGGAATCATCTAAATAAGAGAAAAACCTATAGGGTACATAGATTAGCAAGTAGAAAAACATAGTCAAATTCATGAGAATGGTTCATAAAGAAAAAGTTACCATTATTTGAAATATTATTATAGAAATTAATATTTTTGAGTTTAATTTCACCTCCCAAAGGAATTTGACCTAAAACATCTCCAACTATCTATACCAAACATAAAGTTGTTGATCACTTCTGCATGTCTAGAAGGGAAAGAAAGGATTAGAATGGTTTTGTTCCTTTTTTTATCACTTCTAAAGCATGTAAAGAAATTATATGAGTGTGAGGAAGATGAAGATATGTTACATGACCTTATCCCATGTTTCACCTTCCCTCATGGGTCGTACAAGTGCTAAACGTCTTCTTTTTCCTTTGATTTCTTGATCTTCAATCAGATAACCTACAAGTTTCAGATGGGACTGGCATTATTGATATGGAATATAATTTTTTTGATGTTTTTAAGGAATATAATACACTTGGACACCTTAAAAACCATGCTACTTGCATTTATGACCCATAAAATCCTTCTAAATGACTCAAAATGATAAATTTACAAATATGACTAAGACCAAAGCTAACATGACATTAAATGACATCAAATAACTTATAATACACCCCATGAAAAAATAATATATCCATAAAAACATCTAAAAATTCAAGTTTTTACCAATAGGGGTCTCAATTTGATATGTAGGGTCAAATTTGGTCAATAAATTGGTGACTCATAAGGGTAGTATGCCTGTTATAATAACTAGAATAGTAGCCTTATCAATCCATTGGGATTAGGGATTCATATAAAATTTGAGACAAAATAATATTACTTTGACCATTGAAAACAATATTTTAATCAAGATAAGACCACTAATTACCTTAACCACATAAAGCAAAGGACACACACAAAACAAAATAAATAAGCTAACAAGACACACACACACACATGTGCTCAAAGCACTTAGGGGAATAAAAAACAAACAAATATGCATAAATAAAAACTAATCATACCTCATTTCCAAGATCAAAAGGAAGGCTTCTTTAATCTTCTTCTTCATGAGATGAGTCATAGTGCCAAGCATGTTTCTCCTTGGATTGGATGCTTGGTAGATCAGGCTTATTCCTTGGCACTCCACTTGATCTAATATCAAGTAGATCATCCTTAAATAGGTATCTAATGTATATATATTCCTATTTAACTTATACACATACCTCATACTACTTCCCACTCTTCATCTCATGATCAACTTGTATCTTTTTGGTGGGCATAACTTCACGAGGAGTAGTTTCATGTTTCTTAGAAGATTGAGGCCAATAGAAGATTTTTCCATCTTTCAAGAGCTAATTTGTTTTTCCAAACTATTTGAGAGGATTATATCACATATTTATTATTTAAAAAATGTCATCATGAGATGAATATGCCTCTTGGTAGGACATATTTGAAAAGTTACCTTTTCTTTGCATACTTACTTAAGTGCCAAGGATACCTTTTCCATTTTTCACTAGATCATAACCTCTTTGAAGAGGAGTATAAAATAATATAATGACTGAAAAAAAATCATCCCAAGGCTGATCATAACCTTGTTCTTTCCCATCCATGATATCTTTCATAGTGATGGGAGAACCAATGATTATTTCTTCCTCTTTGACAAAATGAAAACAGTCTTTCATGTCAACAAAATCTGAAGATTCAACACATGAGACCACATCTTATTTAGTATTTATAGCCTCTTGAGGGATATCAAATTTCATCTCAACAATCATAACCTGAATTTTCTCCTTAAGGACTTCAATATCCTCTATTTCTTTCTCCCTCTTGGTGATGCCAATGCTAGGCATTTTGTAGTCAAGTGAACTAGTCCAATGAGGTTGCCAAGGAGTTGTGTTTTATTCAAGAAAAAGTTTTCAATTTTCTTCAACCAATTTTCATCTTTATGTTCCCATACCATAGGTCCATAAATTTAAAGTGTGATGGGGTGAGGATGAGATGAACTAGTTGGTGAAGGTGATACATAGAACTCAAAATCAGATTGAGAGTGAAATGTAGGGGATTCTTTTGGAAGCTCTTGAGGAAGGGGAGGCAGGCCTTAGGATAAAATAGCTTAGTTTTATTCCTTTCATTTGATAATGACTTAATTTACATCTTATTTATATTAAGGACTCTTTTGAGGAAGGGTAGATTGGGTGTGTTTAAGCATATGATCTTCTTTTGGATCTAAACATTCAATCACACCTTGACTTAGCAATTTCGTCCTTGACTCTAACTCCTCAATTTACTTAGCTAGGTTCTCTTGGAAAAGTCTCTCTTGGAGTTGATGGGAATAATCATGAGTATTAGGATCACAAGAGAGATGACATGGAAAACAAGAGGTCTCTTGAGGAGAGGTGGGAGGGACTTGCATAAAATTAATTTCTTTCTCAACTTCACACTCTTTATCAATGCTTTTATCTTCTTTATTTCCCCATAATTCCACTACCTTATTATAAATTATGATGTTGGGATTATGAGTCTTTTCTTGAGGTAGTGATGCACTTTTATGAGTGGATGAAGTACTCAATAAACTTTGGATCTCCTTAGGCTTGGATTCTCCACCTTGTCTCCAACTTGGAATCTCATATCTAAAGGTCACTTCTTAAGGTGGGGATGTAATTGGAGAGGAAAATGAGGGCTTAGATTCCACTTATTTTGATGACAACATGGATTTTTTCATATGCATATTATCTAACTCAATTTTCCTATCAAGATTTACTTTAAAAATAAGGTTTCTCTTTTCAACTCTCTTTCAACTGATTGGGAAAATGATGAATTTGATAAACTTGATTGGGTTCATGAGTGGAAATCATGTAGGACTAATAAAAATCTTGGGGAAGTGGATATGAAAGATGATAGGTTTGGTGAGGCTAATTTTCATTAATTTTTAGCCTATCTTTTAAGGATGAAACTAGGCTACTCATATCTAGCATCTCACTTGTGAGCCTTTGTCAATTGGATCTCTCAATAGGTATCAAGTCTATTTTAACTAGATATAAAAAATCTATCACATTATGAATAATATGATTAAGAACATATTAACCATATCCCCTTAGTGTATTAAGATCCAACATGTACTTCTCATAACCTAAAAGAGTTTGCTTAAATGTTGAAAAGGACTGACTTGAGAAGTGATTAAGTTGACCAGGAGGAGTAAGTTATTAAGAAGGTTGGTTATAGGAATGATAAAAATAATGATAAGGTTGATAATGGTCATATTGGGGATGTTAAGGATCATGACAAAATTGGTAAGAATCACACCAAGGCTGATAGGGAATACCATAAGCTTGAGATGTCTCACCAACTTGTGTAAAATAATACTCAACACCAAAATTAGCCATATAACCTCATTAAAAGTAAGAACACAAATAAATATATTACCAAAAATATTTAAAAAGAAACTTGGGTTACTTGTCTAGTTGATGTAACTTCAAAGTCACCATTGATGCTTGGATAGATGCCTCCAAAGGTGATTGTTGAAGGATAACATATAAAATCTTTCAATCTCTTAGACTAAGAGTCCCACTAGGTGTGCCAAAAACTATTGTCACTTGGATTTTCACCCTTTGAGATGATGTATCATCTCTCTTCATCTAAGTGGCACAATTGAAAGACCTCTAGGTCATGGGTGATCCTACGAATGAGGTAAATATTTAGATAGGGATATCTCCCTTGATGTACCACTTTGGATCACTACTACACCTAAAATTTGTGACAAAAAAGGGAAAGAGAAAATTGAAATCAAACTATTATAAGGGAGGTGATACACTAAATAATTTTATGACTTACAACCAATTGTATATTACAAATGAGAACAAAGGACTAACCAAACATACACTTTTCCAATTTGAATCTTCTCACATCAATGTTTCATTATGAGGTTATGGATGAATGTTTAATATAGGAGGTCTAGACAAGAGACCTTGAATGTCACTAGTGAATAGGCTAACTCACTTAACCTTGAAAATTCATAGAACATTTCACATGACCTATAATAAGAAGTTGTAAATAGGTGAGAATGAGACATCATGCTAAAAAAATCATAATTTTCACTAAGCAAGAACCATAATTCAAGTAAACACACTCTGAATAGTTATGGAATAGGTAAAAATTAGTATTCTTATTGGTTAAATGGTATGCAAATGAGCAGTTCTTTTCCATACTCAGGTGGAACATAGTTTACAAAGGCCAAAAAGGTTAGTTCTTATAGAACTTGAGAGAGAGGAGAAGAGAGAAGTCCAAAGGTCACAAGTTGTAAAGCAAAGAAAAAGGGTTACATATGCATGAGAAGAGGGTGTGAAATATACCATGCAAGGTTAGGAAGTACAAGTGTCCATACAAGGCATGAAACTCATGATAAGTGTTATGAAACTCCTTGCATTGGCTCAGAAAAATGCCTTCATCATCCACATCTATTTGAACATCCCAAAACTAACTAGGGATAGGTATGACAATTGGAATGAGAGGGAAGGATTTTTGACATGCATCTCCATGCATTAGTTATATTCTTGGTCATATAGAATCATTTGGAAATGAGCTATCACTTCATGCACTCAAATAAACTCCTTTTTCAGTCACCCCTCACACTTAGCCTTAAAATTATCTTCATTTTTTCATGAAAATATATGGAAGAGAGTTAATGACACTTATCAAGACTCTTCATGTCCTTAGAATACTTAGGCACACCTTAAAAATGCTCTCACTTGGATTTTTCACACCCTCTTTCTCACTATGCTAGTTTTGATTGGCTAAGATCAGAGCTATTATTTGAAGATTTAGGAGTTTTTATGAAATGACCATAGTGAGTTAGTAAAAGATAATATCTTCCTCCCAAAATCTCTTCAATTTTTCTAGAACTTGCACAATGCATAAAGCATTCAAAAATACCCTATTTTATACCCCATCCATACAATTATATACAGTCCAATAGGATGGGGAGGAGCCCAATAGAGTCTTCTAAAACCTCCAATCATTTTCATGGTCAAACTAGTCCATTTGGATGCATCTCCATCCTTGTTTTCCCAATTAGGTCCTTCCAAGGGTTTAGCGAGGGTTTTAGCCTATTTCACCCTCTTAAGCATTGTTTATAAAAATGGGATGTTGTAGTTGTAAATTTTTTTAACAAGAATGAAGCTCAGGACCACTATCATCTTTTCCCAAGTTCTTGAGCTCCCATTCACCAAGATCGTATAGTTATGAGCTCTTTAATTTGACCCCTTGGGTTTTTCTCCTTGTTTTGTACATGCCTAATGTGATTTTGAATCCAAAATGTATTTAATTTTGGTTTATAATGCACTAAAAAAGATTTAACACCCCAAATTCATCCTATATACATGTTCCAACTTGTTATAAAGCTTATCTCATGCTATAATTGAAGTTGACCTCTCATTTGGGCGTTAGGCCTAACCATGCCTAATAGCCTATCCACACCTTAAAGCATAAAATTAATTTTTTATGGATTTAAATATATACCAATAGATTATATACCTCTATTGTGATCCCATAGGCATTTTCCAATTAGTTGGAAAGCTCACTTAGAGCTAAAAGTGAAATTGGTCTCTCATTTGGTCTTTAGGCCTGACTATAACCCTTGTAGGTTTGGACCTCCTTGTTGATATTTATCATTTTATTGACTTTACATGTTTTATTTGGTGTTTTATAGCTTACATAACATCCATTCAAGGTTTAACCAGCTCTTAGAGAGTCATTTTATCTCTACATCCCAAAACTACAAGGTTCTCATATAAAGGGAAGTACCCTCTATCTGAATAGAGGGTATTTCCCCTATTTAATCAAATAAGTGGAAATTTATATGGGATTATATAGTTATAAATACCCTATCTAAAAATTTTCATCCCTTGGTCAAACCATTTAACCTACAAAATCTTAAAAAACCAAGACAACCCTACTAGGCAAAGACTGTGTGTACGATTTTCATATAGACTGTGCCCTGCTTGTTTAGAGATCCATTTTTGCATAATTTCCCATTTTCAAGAGCTTATAGATACCTTGATGGTCATTATTAATTTTCTCCAATTTTTCTAAAAACTTCAAATCTTTACAAACCTCTTTCCATACATTGGACTCTTAAGGATGCATGTACCAATTCCTGACAATGTTTTTTTGTTTTAGAGTGACACCTATAGGTGTGTCTATATGTATTAGGATTTGATATCAATGCATAAATAAAATCCTTGAATATTTTAGGTAATTTATAATTTTTTTTTACCTTTGAATTTATGTTTTGACTCTATTTACTTTAAGAAACTTAAACCTTCTGCTCTCTACCCCTCACAGTCAACTACAGTTGACTATGTGGGGTTCTATAGGTATCCTTTAACTTGGAAAAGACTTCACACCACCTTGGGATAATTTTAGGCATTTAAATCATCTTATAATTTTTAATATTGATATATATTCCATTCTTAAGACCTTTCCATTAATGATGTGGAGGTTGACAGTCTACTGTAGGTGAATAGTTTCAAATGAAGAGACCCCTATATGTGCTAATGGGGTTCAAAGCATTGCATATCAATTCATTTTGATGGTTTCCTAGATAATATATGTTATTGATATGCCTTTCACATTTTGAGATAGTTCAAACATGAAGGTATACTCCTTTTGAAAACTTGGCTATAGAGAACTCCTTTAAGACTCAAAACTATAGGTGATCATTGCCTGGATTTAGTGCATAAAAACACACCTTTGGGCTTACAAAAAACTAACCTCCATTGATCATCTAACCCTAAAATTATGTAGAGGTATCATTATATATGGGTAATTAAAAAAAACACAATAGAATGCATCAAAAAAATTGGCAACCTTGTTGCAAGATGTCTACAAAAGGGCTTGGATATCTATTTTCCCATTTTAGGGATTTGATCCTTGAACCTACAGTCATTACCTTTTAAAGTGATTTTAAACTCCATTTTCCAACCTATCCCTTCAAGTGGGTCTGACATAATATCCTCAATGCATTAGAACCATCAATAAGGGTTTTAAAACCTATTTTGACACCTTTATATAACACTTCAAATCTTTGTTAAGGCCACCTGTAGGTGGCTATTTGCATACATAGGCAACACTGTGAGTTTAGGAAATAGATATGGTTTTTTAGGTTTAAATGATTTTTAATATTTTCTAAAATTTCCAAATAAGTCTTTTCCTTTATCAAACATCTTGCCCAACTTAGACATTTCTTTTCAACACAATTGGTTTCTAAGAAGGCACCTGTAGGTGCATATTATGTTGCTTACAAGCAGTAAGTGGTCTTATGAACAATATGTATGGTTATTAGAAATTTTATCAATTCTAGATCCATACTAACCTATTAGTAGTATGTTTATCACCATGTAACTCTTGAAACAGGTCTCAAAAACTTTAACATGATATTCTCTTCTAAGCACCTGTAGATAGACAATAATGGCAGATTATTTGGAAGTTTTGCATATGGATGCCATAGTGTTTTGTTTATAATTTGAATTCTCACCAGAATAACTCATATTTATAGAATATATATCACAAATTTGGAACCTTCAATATACCTCCATGTATGTTCTCATAGCCTTTACAAATCATGACTGAGACTGAGGATGAGCTAGGAACTGACTATGCATGCCAATGGACTATGACCTCAATGATAGTCACCTTGGAGATTGAAAATTTGGAAGAAGAAAAATACAATGACCATTTAAATTAGTTAACCACCATATTATATCATATCAAATCTGTTATAGAGAAAGAGGCTTTCTGCAAATGGTGGAATTTAGATGCAAGTTAAATATCAACATCCTCCTAAAAAGTGAGTTGTTTGAGCTATAAAATCCTTTCCAATTATGAAAAAAATAATGGATAATATAATATAAGGGATTAAAAATCATCTCAAACCAATCTCATTAATTGGATTGTATGGAATCATCCAAATAAGAGCAAAACCTGTAGGGTGCATAGATTAACAAGCATAAAAACATAGTCAACTTCATGAGGATGGTTTATAAAGCACAAGACACTATTAGTTAAAATATTATTATTTAAATTAATCTATATAAATTAAATTTAACCTACCAAATATATTTGACTTGAAACTTCTCCAACTATCTGTACCAAGCATAAACTTGTTGATCACTTCTGTATGTCTAAAAGGGTAAGAAGGGATCTAGAATAGTTTTGGGACTTTTTTATAATATAAAAAGAATTTAAATAAATAATATTAGTGTGAGGAAGATTAAGAGACATTCCATTACTTTCTCCCATGTGTCACCTTCCCTCATGAGCCGTACAAGTGCCAAACTTCTCCTTTTTCCTTTAATTTCTTGATTTTTAGTTAGATAACCTATAAGTTTCAAATGGGACTAACATTATTGATAGTGAATATGATTTTTTGGAAATTTTTAAGTAATTTAAAACACTTAAAAACCTTGAAAATTATGCCAATTGCATTTATGACCCCTAAAAGCCTTTTAAATGACTCAAAATGATAAGTTTACTAATATGACTAACACCAAGGCTAAAATGACATTAAATGACATAAAATAAATTATAATACACCCAATGAGAAAATATTAGACCCAATAAAACATATATAAAGTTAATTTTTTACCTATAGGGGTCCCAATTTGACCTGTAGGGTCAAATTTGGTCAACAATCATCTTATCACTTTAGTCCACTATCACTCATCACTTGGTCAGATCTCATACCTAGTTAGTGTCATAGTAATATAACATCTAATAAATCATCAATATAGTCATATTTAATTCAGTCATCTTACCTATTCATAACTAGAACCCATCCAATCATCATCTTCCTAGTTTGAATCTAGCACCCATCAAATCCCTAATACTTTTGCAAGCATTATTGATAGGTCATTAGCCCCTATCATACTATTGGTTTGACATATGATATTGGTATTTAAATCCATTAGTCTATCTCATGCTCATCATCACCCTTCATACTAGCTCAATCATTTATACCTACTTTATTCAAGTGACCATATCTAATCCTTAGTCTACCTCCACATTGACCCCCTTCGTCATCTATCTTTTATCATCCATCCTGATGGATTTGGACCCATGTTCTCATGGACCAATACCTATTTGAAAATAAGGATGAGATCCTTTTACAAGACCTAAAAATAGGTACCTACCTACCTTCTGACCTTGACCCCATCATGCCTAAACCAATGTCCCATGCCCAATCCCCATCTACACCTAGCCCTTATGCTAGCCCATCAAGGTAACCTCATAATCCATACGTAATTATAGACCTCACTATACAAGTAATGAGGTCACCTTATTCAATCAATATATCTTGTAAAATAGGGACAAAGTGCTTTTATGACTATTAGAGATAGGTTCCCACCTTCTAAATTATTTTGAGCCCCTAAGCCTAGGGTCACTTACCAAGAAAGTCCCTTATCACCCCTCACTACCATCCTACTCTAAGTCACATTCCACTATTCCTAGATCGACTCCTCAAAATAATTCTAGTCCCAAGATCACCCTCTTTAATTAATATATTACTACAAACAAGGGGGCAATCCTCTTGTGGTTCTTTGAAATGGGATCCCAACTCACCTTACACCTATTCCATACCCATCCATAGTTAAATTATCCATTTATCCATCATAGTCCAAGCCCCCGCCCTACTATCAAAGGGGAGATTAGCTTGTCAACCTCATCTCATTACCATTTGCCTCCTAAACAACCCTACATTCCAACATCACATTATTCCATATCTCAATTTAAAACTTCCACATCTAAAGTCATGGACAAGATGTATACACCTCTTCCCATCTCTATGGAAGCCCTATTTTGGAAACTGAGGTCCATAGGCATGATTGTCCACCCTCAAACATGACATCTAGATTTGTCTAAGTGTGTGCTCCCATGGTATCAACCTGAATGATTTTGTATATACCATAAATTCCTTGGGCATTCCATTAATAAATATCACCCAATTATAAAATATATCCAACAACTATTTATCAATGGTGACATTAAAATTGAGGGAGATTCCAATGCATCCATGCCTAAGAGTGTGCAAAAGGGGGTCTTCCAAGAATTACTTCCCAAATATAATCAAGCTTCTCCCATCCCTAACCAAGTTCATGACTTTAGTATCATTCATCCTATGTAAATCCCTTATCAATCCATTCCTATGACCCATTCACATCACATCCACCGTCTTCATAAATCCATTAAGCCTAAATAATCCCTTCACAAACCCAAGGTAAAAGAGACACTTGTAGACAATCATATGGTTCCTACCAAAAAATCATCCATGGAATACATCACCTCATTAAAATCCCTATCAGAGTCTACATCAAAATGGTCAGGATCATGTTTGAAAACATCTAATTCATAAATCATGTTAGAGTCATCATCCCTTATAAATTATGAAGGTCATACCGACCCCTATGTCTTTGAAGATGTCTCTATTGTCGACCAGTCATAAGACATGAATCTTGATCCATCCTAGGATGAAGAAATTATAACACAATTGTTGGATGCTCTATAATTTAACATCATCAAGTTGGATATGAATCAACTTTAGATGCTAGTTCCCCCAAGAGTCATACTGATCCTTTTGAGATTCTTGAGGACATTTTGTCTAGTGTTGAGGCTAGGGCTCCTAGTGATCTTTATGAGGACTATACTGCCCATTATCCCATTAATCCAATACAAATCCTTAATCATCCACCTCTCCTCCATAATATTATAGGTACAATCACTGAGAGGGGGGGGTGAATCAGTGATGCAAGATAATCCAATTCAATTCCCAACTCTTAAACATTTAGCATACATCAACTTGATAAAGCAACATAAACATGAAAGCACATACATCCAAAGCATACATAAGAGAATACATCACATGAACACATAATATATGTGGGAAACCCTCTTGGGGGATAAAACCCACTGAACCCTACAAGATGGACTATAGTTCTATAAAACAAGATCCAACATTTAGACCAACACCAATTGATCAAGAAACAGCTATCCCTTAATTTAGTGAGGCAACCATCTCAAAAAAAGGAACCAAACCCATAGGCAACCAAAAAATAACCTAGATAACTTGATCTAATCTCTAATTTTGATTTGATATCTTCTACACCTGATGATGGACTTCTCTTACTTGCTTTCTTTCCCCTTTACACTCACAAACTTGCACACACAAGCAATGTATTAAAAACACCCTTTTAGATCACTCTTCACTTCTTAGCACATACACAATTAAAAAAAATGAAAAAACTCTATCACAATATCATAAAAATGACATGAAGGTCATGCACATAATCCTCAACTTTCTCTACTCTTCAATCCATCCACTAAGCACACTCACTTAGTCAACCTCTAGGGCTTATTCGATCAATCTATCTCTTCTAGGCTCATTAGGTCCAATGACCTATGTGTTCAAATTCATCACCTTGATCAAACAAGAATTATTGATATTCTTCACTCTTTATTGGTCCTCAATAACTTGTACCTTCTCTTTCAAAGTTTTTCTCTTTCATTTGGCTCTCCATACACACCCTTAACATAACTAGTCCAGTTATGCCTTGTATTTATACCACTCTCTTCCTTTAATCCATCTTGGTTGGTCAATATTATTACCATAACTATACTAAATTTTAAATAGGTCTTCATACATGTTAAATTTAATAAAAACTCCACTCCATAGGTTGGCCATAGTCCTTAAGACTCAAATCCTCCATTAGGCCTTAATGAGACCCAAAACAAATTGACCTTCACATCCACACGTTACAACTTCAACTCTTTGGGCCAATTTTATATTATACCAAAGCTTTAAACAAATAAAAAATATATTAAATAGACACTTTTTACTTCCTCATGGGTCCATTCCACCTGGAACACCAACTCAACACTCAAACCTATCAATTAGGTCACCTTGCTCTTCATGTCTTCATACACATAAAACATAGTCAAAAAATTCTGAAGTAACTAATAAAATATTTCATATATAAATATGATTTTATCACATGGGTTAAAAATTTATGACCTATACTACACCTATATGTGCTTTATACACTTCAACATAGTCTCTAAGCACTCAATTCAACTCTCTCAGAATGACCACTCAGACTGGTCATATATAGTCAAAATACAGTCAAGCTATTTTGAATCTCAATAACAGATGAAGGTAAAAATATGAAAAAAAATTCATTCTCATAAGCCTTAAATACTTCCTTGAAATCTTCATATTCATTTGTTTCCTCAACTCTGCTCAGAACACCTTCAACTTACCTCTACAATATAGTCACTCAAACTGCCAATTTATTCAATAAACATAGTCAAATTTTAAACCTTTATTCATACTAAATATGGATTGGTAAAACCTAAAAAATACACATATATTTTCCTCATGGAGTCTATAACACTCTTAAATAGTTATCTCATCTTGAAACATTAAAATACTATCAAGAACAACTCAATTAGCCTTCTCAGGTCACTTGTATAACATGGTCAAACACAGTTGACTATGGATCTCAATAAATTTGAGTATATGAAAATTAAAACCTTATAAATAGATTATATTTATTAAACTTGAATTCCATTACAACTTTCCTTTTTACTATATCAATAAATTCATCATGGATCAAAAGATATAGCTCAAAAACTATAGACTAGTTTTTCCTCATTAATTTAAATATTCAAATTCCAATAGTCACTAAGTAAATACAAAGTAACTAACACTTGTTATCATATTTTAATCCCTATAATATTTATCAAATCCACTCCATCGATCTCCTTATGATTTTCCTATTTTTAAATTTTCATCGCTCATCGTTGATCTTAGACATAGGCATCCATGATTACAACACTTGGCACCCTCGCATGCCTTTTGAGCACATTGACTATTTGACTCCAATGAGCTTCTACCACTTGGTATCCATGCATTCACTCTTGATTATTTGAATTAATACACACTATTTATATCTAACTACATGATCATACACTCACTATTATATCTTCATCTGATAGGTTTCATGCTCATCATTAGATCTACTGTTCAAACTCCATGATTATGACACAGGGCACTAGCACATGAAATATTAACTAATTGACTTTGAATGATGATATTGGATCCTTATATATTCAGATTAAATGCTCATTGTTATATCTATTATCTGATTAAAGACTCATTGTAGATCTTTGATAATGCAAATTTGGCCAAGTATGGGAACTTAGTGAACTCTGCTTGAGAAGCCAACTTTACACCTTAATACCTTTTGATATGCTCAACCTCATGAATTGAAATTTGAAACATATGATATATTCACATAGGGTAATCTATTAATATATCAAGATTGTTTGGAAACCTTCATATATGTTAAATATGATGTCATCAATCTTCTTACTTAGCTTTATCTATCAAGATGACTACTTGAGCTTAGACATTCATATGACTATTCTGATGAATTCCATTCACTTCCATAAGCATTATAATCAATCATAACATCCCATAGTCTTTTAAAAATTTCCATACCATCAATATTATCCATCAATTTCCTCTCTAAGTCAAACACTGAAGAACCATACAGGAACACTAAAGCTCATTAAAACACACTTTATCATTGTCATTCTAGCACACATGACACCTCATCAACATCCTTGGTCACCTTGGAGACATTATTGAAAAACCTCAAAAAATATGCCCCTTTGTCATTGATGTCAAACACCAATACAAAGCTTATGTTCAGAGTCTATCTCTTTCTTCAAGCACTTTCTCCCCCTTTGACATAATGACAATGTAGGTTTATCTTCTAATCTTGAAGACCTAAAAAGACTTAAAGACATAAAAAAAATAAAGGACCACCTCTAATAGATGATACAAACTCCCCCTAACATTGTGCATACCTCTTATTACCTTGAGCTTCTCAAACATGCTCCATGACTACACTCTTCTTTGATCATACGTAGATTCTATGAAGACAAAACATACATGAACATCAAAAACTACATGAGTTTACCTTGAAAAAATTAAGAGGGACTCCCCCTAAGTCACTTGAGCTTAGGAACCCTTTGATCACCTTGGTATTTTTGAGAAAAAGACCAAAAATTCCACTTCTTCATATTAGTCTTGCTTAGAGGCTTTGTAGCCCTACCTAGACCTTGCAAAGCACATAAATTTTTGTGTATAAACTTAAATATCTTGAAATTTCATATATGGAGAGTTCTAATATTCCCCCTCATGCATGCCAAAAATAAAAACTCAGATATTCATATCTAACATACTTCCTATACCATGGTTTTTTTTGAGCTGCATACCCTTAAGCACAAACTAGGAAACCCAAGAGCAAACAAAATTCTCTAATTTCACATAAAAGACCTTAAAAACTTGAAATCACATGGAACACAATTGAATGAGGTAAACACACATTTATATCCCATTAAGACACCTTGACAAATTACAATTCTTCAAATGACACCTAGAAATCTCCATACTTAGCCTACATGCTTTGCACATACAATAGTCAACATGCCAAAACACTAGGAACTGATCATGACAACATTCTGAGATCACTAGGCCACCTCATCTACTTTGACAAACCAAACTCAACTGATCTAAACTCTATTTTGTCAATCAAATTCTACTACAACTCTGATCTTAGGACCTGACCATTTACAAAGCTCCTTTTTTGTTTATGCATGAAGATGTAATACATTGTCAAAACACCTATCTTGGTTTGATCAAGTCATCATATCAACACGCTTGAGTTCACATACATAGTAGACTTCTTCATATATCCACCATGAATAGAACATCTCACATATGCTCCCCCTCACATCATGCATAACTCTTTAAGCCTTTCAAACTATTTGAGTTAGCTCCCCCTAACTTTATGCTTCACTTGGATCATGACATATTCAATAAATCCTCTCAATAAACTAAGTCTACCAAAAACACTTCAACACTATCTACATTTCAGTCAAAACTCTTGTGGAAACATATTATCTTTAGAACTCTATGACCTCCATGGCATACATAACTTGCCATCTACAGAATTCTGAGACCTTCATGATATCAAAGATATGACAACATATTCTCCTCATACTCTATATCAACCTTGTATTCAATCTTCATTATTTGATCAATCAATTTAAGCAATTGGCAAGTTCTTACCTTTAAGACCAAAAAATTTGAACACACATTGAGTATATTTGAATAAGATTAACATACCTCTCTATGCAATAAAATATCTTGATAAATCACCATCTTTGATAAAAATTATGACTTTAGGATCACTGTTTCTAAAAATATGTTATCACGTCCTTCCACAGTAAACCAACACATCTTATTATGACCTTTCTTATCCTAAAATATCAACCAAAACTCAACTATCATTCACCATGCTTCATTTTTTCGTAAAGTGTCTCCTTTAATCTTAGAAAGAGACACCCCTTTGACATAGTGAGACTAATCATCCCAAAACCCAAGAGACTCCCATATCTTCATACTCTCATTTGAATTGCAGTCCTACCTCATCACTAGATTGGCTTTGAATGGATCCTTGACTTCATTCTTTCTTTCAGCTTTGTCAACAAATGTAGACAACAAAAATTCTTGACTTTATTTCATGTCTATCATGGAAAACAAACCATATTTGGTCTCAGTCTGATCTCTCCTAATAGGCTTATGTTTCCACAACCATTTTTGACCTCTTCCTTACACATTAGGAGCTCCATACACCTTATTTTGCTTTGATAACTCATTCAACCTATTATTGCATTACCTAGAAATGTGACCAGCTCTATGACATCTAAAACAAACAAGATCATTCATACCTTTTTCTTGATAATGATTGTGATCTTACTTTGACTGATTTCTTCTCCTCTTGCACTTTCTAGCTGGTCTTCTTTCTTTAACTCTAGGAGCTTCATTGAACTTATCTCAACTTGATGGTATTTGCTTGCAAAACCTAGCACTATAACCAACTCTTTAACAATTGTATCAAAAAATGTCTTCCATACCTTTTGTTTGCATATGGAAGTGATAGCCCTTTGACGGATTGCTTTTTATTATACAATCCTTTGCCCTATGACCAACAAGATGACAAATAAAATAATGACCCATAAAAGATTTGGTGTACCTTGAAGCATTTAGTTGTCTAATTAGATTTTTACCTTTGACTTGTTATCATTCATGCTACCATCCTCTTTTCCTTATTATGATCTCTTTTATTCTTCTTCAATCTTGCCTATCTTGATTATGACCTTTTCATGTTCATCCTTCATAGAAACAAGATTAGCTTTCAATTAAACACATTCATCTTCTTTATCCCTCATGCTTGAACTTGTATCCTGTAATTGAATTCTAAGATATTTTATGGTCTTCCTATCCTCCTTATGTTCTTTATCAATGTCATCCTTCAATCTACATGCATGATCTTCAATAGACTTGATCAATTCTTGATTCTCCTTTTCCTCTCTCATGGACTTACCTGATAAACTCCCTTCAAGAGACCTAACTTGTGATTTAAGACCTTTGATCATATTCCTCATTTTATGATTCCTATTTTTTTGCTCCTTTAGTTCACCAAGTGCACCCACAAGTTCACCTTCTGGATGAACTTCTTCCTCATTGTCATAGAACACTTCTTCTCCACTGTCATGACAAACTTATTCATCATCCATGATGTTCTTTTATTTTGAACAACTTTCCTTTTTACCCATATTTTACCTTAGATCACCTTAAAGTGGTTAAAATTGAAATTAAAGTCCTACTCTGATACCAATTATTAGAGGTACAATCACTAAGAGGTGGGGGGGGGGTGAATCAGTGATGCAAGATAATCTAATTCAATTCTCAACTCTTAAACATTTAGCATACATCAACTTGATAAAGCAACATAAACATGAAAGAACATACATCCAAAGCATACATAAGAACATACATCACATGAACACATAATATATGTGGGAAACTATCTTTGGGCATAAAACCCACTGAACCCTGTAAGATGGAATACAGTCTTATAAAATAAGATCCAACATTTAGACCAACACCAACTGATCAAGGAACACCCATCCCTTAATTTAGTTAGATACCCATCCCACAAGGAGGAACCAAACCCCAGGCAACCAAGAACCATCCCAGCTACCTTGATTTGATATCCACTTATGTTTGATATCTTCTACAACTAATGATGGACTTATCTAACTTGATTTCTTCCCTTTACACTCTCACAAACTTGCACACATAATCAATGTATCCAAAACACCCTTTTAGATCACTCTTCACTTCTTAGCACATACAAAATAAAAAAACATGTAACAACTCTATCATAAAATTAAAAACATGACCTGTAGGTCATGCACACAATCCTCAACCTGATTTTATTTTTAATACATCCACTAAGCATACTCACTCAATCAACCTCTAGGGCTTATTCGTTTAATCTATCTCTTCTAGGCTCATTAGATCCAATGACCTATGTGTTTGCCTTTATCACCTTGATGAAACAAACATGATTGATTCTCTTCACTATTTATTAGTATTAAATGACATGTACCTTTTATTTCAAAGGTTATCTCCTTCATTTGGCTCTACACACACACCCCTAGCACAATCAGTCCAATTATGCCTTGTATTTATACGATTCTTTTCATTTAACCCATCTTGGTTAGCCAAGATTCCTATCATACTTGTAATACATTTGAAATAGGTCTTAATACATGTAAAATTTAATAAAAATTTCACTCCATAGGTTATCCAGATTCCTTAAGACTCAAATCCTCCATTAGACCTTAATGAGACCCAAAATAATTTGGGCCTCACATCCACACATTATAACTTCAACTCCTTGGGACACTTTTAGCTTCTACCAAAGATTAAAACAAATCAAAAATATCTTAAATATACAATTTATTAATCCCTCATGGGTCCATTCCAGCTGGAACAAGGTGGAATACCAACTCAACACTCAAACCTATCAATTAGGTCACCTAGCTCTTCAGGTCTTCATACACAAAAAACATAGTCACAAAATTATGAAGCAAATAATTAAATATTTCACATAAACATATGATTAGATCACATGGATGAACCCTTCATGACGTCTAATACATTTCCATGTGATTTAGACACTTCAACATAGGCTCTAAGCACTCAATTCAACTCTCTCAGAATGACTACTCAAACTGGTCATATATAGTCAAAATACATTCAAGCTATTTTGACTCTCCATAACAAATTAGAGGAAAAATATGACAAAAAATTCCTTCTCATAATCCTTATATTCTTCCTTGACATCTTAATATTCATTTATTTCCTGAACTCTGCTCAAAACACCTTCAACTTACCTCTGCAAGATGGTCACTCAAACTGCTAGTGTATTCAATGAACACAATCAACTTCTAAGCCTCTATTCATACTAAATATGGATTGGTAAAAAATAAAAAATACAAAAATATGTTACCCATGTAGTTTATAATGCTATTAAATATTTATATCATCTTGAAACATCAAAATACTATCAAGAATAACTCAATTATCCTTCTCGAGTCATTTACAGAACATGGTCAAACACATAGTCAACTTTGGAGCTCAACAACTTTGATTGTATAAATATTAAAACTTATAAATATATTATATGGATGATCCTTGAAGTCATTTATAACTTTTAAATTTAATGTATCAATAAATTCATCCTGGATCAAAAGATATAGCCCAAAAGCTATAGACTAGTTTTCCCTTGTTAATTTGAATATTCAAATTCCAACGGTCACTGAGTAAATACAAAGAAAATGACACTTGTCATCATCTCATGATCCATGTAATCTTGATCAAATGTGATCCATTTATCTCCTCATGATATTACTAGTTTTAACTCTTCATCACTTACCATTGATCTTATACATAGGCATCCATGATTCTAACACTTGGCATCCTTGCGTGCCTTCTCAACATATTGACTATTTGACTCTAATGAGCTTCCATCACTTGGAAGACCCACATGAAATATTGAATATTTAACTTAATATGAACTATTTATCTCTAAATACATGATCATATGCTCATCATTGGATCTTCATATGATAGGTTTCATGCTCATCATTAGATCTATCGTTCAAACTCTATGATTGTGACACATGTGACTAACACATAAAATCTTGACTAATTGAATTTGAACCAAGCCATTGGATCCTTATCTATATATATTAAATTATCACCATTATATCCATTATTTAATTAAATTCTCATCATATAACTTTGATAATGCAAATCTGGCTAAGTATGGGAACTTGGTGAACTCTGCCTGAGAAGCTAACTTTGCACCTCAATAACTTTTGCTATGCGCAACTTCATGACCTAAAATTTGAACCATATGATCTCCTCACATAGGTAAATATATAAATATATAAATATACTCCTAAAAATTCATACTTGTGAAATATGAAATCATCAAACTACTTACTCAACCTTATCTATCAAGATGACTACTTGAGCTTAGACATTCATATGACTGTTCTGATGAATTATTTTCACTTTCATAAGCACTATAATCACTCATAACATCCCATAGAGTTTTTGAAACATGTAATACCATAAATATCATCTATTAATTACCTCAATAATTCAAACACTGAAGAACCATGTAGGAACACTAAAGCTCATTGAAGCACACTTTGTCATTGTCATTCTAGTACACATGCCACCTCATCAACATCCTTGGTCACCTTAGAGACATCATTGAAAAATATTTGACACATAATACCTAAATACCACTCCATGAATGGGATTAATAGGAATGCACATAATTAGATTTCCCTCTACATGCAATATCATGTGCTGAATATACAAGGATCCAAACCCATATTCAGTTAATCCCATCAAATAATCAAACCAACTATGATCTAAATCTGAGTAGGGACGAGTCTTATAATTGGACAAGTCACAAATAATCATCCCATATTATAAATATCCTTAAAGTGATATGGGTATATCTAAATCAAAATCATTTATCCAGTCAAAATTCACTTCCCTCTAGTGAAGCCCACAATCAGGGACCAGGAGGTAACCAAAGTCAAAATAAAAAATCAGCATATAAAAATAATGTCAAAATCAATAATCATATGGCCAACCATCCTCTTAATTTTTTTATCAAAGAATCAAAAAATCAAAATGTCTTGGATCCCTTAATCTCATGACACCAACCTAAAGAATTCCCTTCACCGCATCCAAAAATGTATACAACTATAGAACCCCATTTTTGTTCCCCATCCTATCATATCATTCATCATGATCATATCCCTCATTCAATCCTATATCCCATCATCACAATCATGAAATTCTCCCATACATATCATATCTCAAATCCTAGGGAAACATTATCACTCATAGGGGTTACAAAAACACTTAGTTGAGATATTTAGAGGGTGTCAAATTAAGAGTCAATAAAGGCCACCATGACATCTAGGAATCTAAAAACCATAGCATGGTCCTAACATCACATATCTATAAAATAGGTGTCATTTAAATATATAGATATTATCGACATTCCTGCATCTCACCTATATCTAATAAATTGAGATGCCCAAAAAGTTAAAAGTTAAAAATTAAAAAACAAAAAAACAAAATAATAATAATAATAATAATAATAATAATAATAATAATAATAATAATAATAATTCATCCAATGGTGAAAATTAGTATTATAGCACCTTGGGCAAGTACCATGATGAAAACTGGTTTCCAACATCATGGTAAAATAATTTGTTGTCTGCATTTTACCTCAATACTTGGGTACAAATCTATCCATGTCATATCTCTATGTCCATTATCCTACCCATAATTCACCATCCTATCTTTCATCTCATTATGTTAATCATTCCTTCACATCTTGACCTTCGTAAGAGAGAGGAAGATGTCTTGAAAAATGTTCTAGAATAATCTTGGCATATCCTCCAATCAACATTCAGGTCAATAGATATCTAGTTCCTACATGATGATGTCATCTAGCCCTTTTCACCATCATCCTCATCCTTTTTTCATCCCATCCATTATTTCATTCATCCATTCTTATCTTGGTTGCTAGGCTTGGTATTCCATTTGCTAGTAACCCTATTTATATAGTGTACATACATATTCTAAAAAGCCCTAAAATTTTAAATATTTTGAAAACCCTAAAAATCATAAATTTTGAAAAAATCCAAAAATAGTCTATGATGTTTTATCTTATGCCTTTTCCCCTAGTCACATCCATCTCCATGCCTTTCATCTTTCACAATCACGTCATCCATCCTCCTATTCTAAACAGGGGCAAATCTAGTCTATATCAAACTAGCATTGACCTAGTCTCACTTTCACCTGATCAGTCTTATGTTTATCATCTAAATCTCCAAATCCTTATCATAATCCTAATCCAAGTCATAATATTCAAATCCTTATTCAAGTCCTTCACCTAGTTTTAAATCCATATCCACATCCACATCCTTACCTAATTCCTAATCTTAATCATGATCATTAGTCTATTCTATATCCAAGTCTATCCTAAGTCCATACTCACATTATGATCATCCTAGTCCAACCCATCACCGAATCACTCATCCCATCATTCAATGAGACATTGTGATATTGCATATAGATACTTGTGTGTGTTACTTATCTGTTCTATTCAGCTTGTTTTCATGTCTTTTATCATGTAAATATTTGATTGTCTTTGTTTTTTGAGTTTGTGTTGCATCATGTCTCTTTTTGTTTATTGTGAAATGAATGAGGATGATATGAGGTCACCAAAGCTACAATGATGATTATAAGTGCCCTTGATGATGCAGAGTTCTCTATTTACCCATGCACTTTGGCATAACATCCTCTTAGTCATACTTATATCATGGGGCATCCTACCAAGTGCTATATTGGATTTATTAAATTATGATGATCCTTAGATAATTATGATGGATTGATCATCTACACCCTCATCATTTCTCTAATTATCTAAATCCATTCATCTAACATCCAATCTCTAATCCTCAACAATCTAACCTCTCATCATTTATCCTACTCTGTTCTCTATCTAATCACTAACAAGTCTAATCATCATCATCATCATAATCATCATCATCATCATCACCTTATAATCAATCATTGCCATTTATCCTCTATTCACAACTAAATTGGTCTAAGTTCTTTTTAGACTATGTAGGCAGCACTTGGCCACTTTTTAATGCCTAGAAATATCTTGACCACCATTTTTCCATCCCCTTTGTCATTTAATCACTCAATCATAACAATTTTTATCCCCTTCATCAGATCTCTTGACTTTAGCCTTGAGTTACACTCATCATTACTATTATCCAATCATTATAAATCCTAGCCTGCAACTCTACCTTGTATGCCTCCTTGCTTGGGATATGTTGAAAGCTTATGGCCTTTTGTCTTATCATCATCATCATATTATGGTTGACTTCCCATTCAGATGTGTTGACAACTGTAACATAGTTATTATCCCTCTTTGTGTATATGTCTTTGCCTAGGGCATCATCAAGCTATATCTCATTACTTAAGTTGAATTCATCTATCTCAACATCTTGCATCCCATTCCATTATCTATTTATCACATCCCACCCCTCATTTATTATTTTCAAGTGGGCATCCACTTAATTCTTCTTCGCATGTCCCCTCAATGGGGCATCATATCCACTAACATAACTTACTAATATTCATCTATGAAATGGTTTTTCTTTGAAAGAGAATTAATCCTTCCATTTAACTTCACTTGCACTACACCTTTCAAAGAGAGGCAAAATGTATACACCTAAATTATGCTTGCCTTAATTATTCATCACCTTTATCCTTATCCCAATCATTTATCTAATATCCCCCTCATCATTTATTCATTCACTAATCTTATTTCTACCTCACCAATATATTAATCCTCCTAAATCATGTCTTATCCCATCCTAATCTTTCTTATCTATTATTTTAGAATTTAAAATTCTTATGGCTCACCTACCCTACCAAACCTACTCATAGGCTCTCTTACACCTCTAGTCCCTAATCAACCACTTAATCCCTATATTAATCCCTCACTAATCTTAATTAATTTCTAAAGATATTCTAGAATTCTCTAATTCTAGAACCTCCTCTAACTTGTCCCCTCCTCTCTAGAAGCCTCTATTCTAGGGGTTTCTAAAGAATTTTTAATTCCTTGGAAAAAACTACACCCTTGATCTTCATGGATCAAGTTTGAATGTGAGCCATTGATCTTACCTCATTTGGATTATTTATATAATCCACTCTTCCATGGCTAAACAATTGAATGAATATATAAAACATTCATGAATTCATCAACCATTCTATGAATCCATAGTCATTAATCAAGCTATTACTATGTCAAAATTTTGAGTCCATGGCAATCTATAATCAATAATCCACTTGAAGATCTTGGAGATAGGCTAGTTGAATCAAGGAATTGGTAAGATATTCTTCATCTTCTCTGATTTGTTTCAATAATCTCTTCTATTGAGTGGATTGTGAATTTTGAGTTTGAATTATCATATTTAGGTAGTTTAATCTAATTTATCAAAATTACAATCACACACATAGTTTGGTAGATAACATATTATTTTTCATACACATGTATTTCATGAGATATATGAGTGTGATGTAGGACATACATATCCACATGGATTCTTAGATCCTAAATTCTCTTCTACCCAGTGGCCATACATATATTGGGGGCATCTTATTTTACAAGCTACACTATAATAGGTTATATCTATCTATGACCTTGAATTTCATGTCAAGCTATGTATCTTATAAGTGTCTTATAAAGTGATCATATTTTACATTGTGTTATATAGATATAATACTTTATTATGGCATGAGATTGATACATATAGATAGTGTAGAGTAGTTTCACTTGTTTTATGGTCATTTGATGCTACTTATTTTCTTGCATAAAAGGATAGATATTACTTGCTTATTGTATGTGGCCCTTGGCATTTATGTGTAATAATTGCTTGATCATGTCTATGATATTTATGTTTGGTATGAGTGACATTTTAAAAATGTCCATTATTTGTGGCCCTTAACCCTATGTTGTGCATGAAATTTAAATGTGTCCCTTGTTTATGAAAGTATTAATATCCTTTATGTGTGCCCCTTGACCTTGTTTGTTGAGACATATTGATGGCAATTATATATGGCCCTTGACCTTATTGTGTGACATTGTGTGTTATGTTTATTATGCTATATTAGTGGTACCATGATATATTTCATGCACTTTTACTATGTATTATAATTTATAAATGGTTAATTTATTGCATACTTCATTACTATATCAATCTAGACATGAAACTTGTATGTCTCACATTCAAAATGCTATATGTTTCAATGAAAAAATAAAATACTATGATGACATTGATGGCATACTCTCCCATTATGACATAATATACTTGATTATATCTTTATCAAATGATATGATTAATTCTTATTTTGAGATGAGTGACTTATAAGTTACATCTTTCATCTAAAAAGGAGGCATCACAATGAAATTGTCTTAGAGATCCAAACCTCCATGAATATAAATATTAAATTTGGGATAAATTACAGCTTTCTAAGATTCAAAATATAGATTTCAAAGAGTTAAAAGTATAGATTTTAAAGTTTAAAAATAATTTAAATATCAAAATTTATGACAAAGTATAGGTTTCAAAAATTTAAAGTAATTCAAAAATAAATTAAAGGACATATATTAGCACAATGACACAAATAATGAGGTTATATGACATGCATATGCAAATACTTCCCATAAACTTAAAGTATAGATTTATGCACACTTGAATGCACATGCATGGGTATATTTAGAACAATTAATTAAATATTTACATGTTTCAAAATAAGTTACAATTAAGCATATAAATGCATGGTATTCTACATCATTTGATATATATTCAGGGGGCATGATACTTGTTCATGCATATTTTCAAAGTTCAAAGTTACTATTTCCAAGGCATGATCTTGTTTATGTACATTTTCAAAGTTTAAATTTATATTTTCAAAGATAAATTCTTATTCTTTCAATTCAATTATATTGGAAATGAAGTGACAATGAGGGCACAAAT
Organism: Torreya grandis; assembly: GCA_037957365.1. NCBI lineage: Eukaryota > Viridiplantae > Streptophyta > Pinopsida > Cupressales > Taxaceae > Torreya > Torreya grandis. The sequence continues at coordinate 2,478,077 of JARHVA010001161.1, forward strand.
ATTCTTCATCCTCTTTCAATCATGCAAGTATAATCTAGATTCATCTATAGTGGTTTGATTCATTATATTATGAGTGATGTACATTTGAGTCTAGTGACATTAAAAAACCTTGACATTACTTCTATAAAACTCATTATGTAGTTCCATATTTTGTTATGGGTGATGTACGTTTAAGTCTAGTGACACTCAATGGCCTTGAAATCACTTCTAATGAACCCATCACGGTTTCACCTTATTTGGATTAGTAAATTAGATAATTTTCCCTATTCATGAGAGTTTGAGTAGGAATCTTTCCAAATCAAAAGGTTTGATTAGTTATTAAAAATTGGGACTTGATCATTATCAATTTTCCATTAGTTTAACATGAACAACCATATTTCTAAGTGCTTTAACAAGGGGACATAGTTCTCCAATGGTTCATCATATTTTTATAGGCTATAGGGTAGTATTAAATCATCTCCTTATAAGTGTAATCCTTTATTTTCAAATATTTCTCATTTCAAATTTTAACTTTTTAAATATTCAAATATACACAATTGAATACTTTATGTGCTATTGCAGGGTTGCTAAAATGAGTGCCTAACACAATTAGAGTATCCTATCAAAGATAAAGTGTGTTTTACACACTTAGGTTTAAATTATTTCTCCTTTACTCTAATAATTTATTTTACTATAATGATGGGGGGCATATGTAAACACTTAAATATAGTCATAAGTACTTGATAATGTTAATTCTTGACATATCCTAAACCATATGACTTGTGCCTAAATACATGAATCTTATTTACCATTCATTTGAGCCATCGGTATATATGAGGGATTGACCCTTTGTTTTTCATCACTAATACATAAAAATTTTCCAGTTAATACTCAAAACTTTGTTAAATCACTCTAAAAATACCTCCAACTCAGGATAATTGTCCCTAATTTTTCAAGACAAGCATGTTGTTGCATACCTATCTACCTTGTGTAGTTTCATCCCACACCAATTAAAATATAATCTCCAAATTTCAAATTATTTATTTAGGGTATTCCCACATGTTTCATAAGGTATGATAAATGAAATTATCAAAATATTTTTCTATAAATACAAATCAAAGGTCATTCATTAATCCTAGTTTGGCACTATCTATTAAAAACTTATACACTATTAAAAATTAAAAAAATATGACCTATTATTCTTAAATTTATTATTATTCACAAGGAAAAATAATAATCCAAGTCTAAGATATTTCAAAGCAAGTCAAGAGCTATCATTATCAAGTATCAAAGCCACATCTCTAGCTATGTAGATATAGTCAAGAAGCACAATTGCACAACCACTTTAGGTGGGATAACTATGTATGAATTGATTCCCTCTTCTATCAAAATGAGATCTAATAATGTTGATCTAAGTGAAATCACTGATTCAAAATTCAATTTGAGACACATATTGTTCAATACAATACAAAACAAAAAATACAAATTTAAGAAAGAATCAAAGAGAAATAAGACACGAATGAGCAAAAATAATCCACACAATATTGCATTAAAAATATGAAGGGATGGAGGTGAATATATAGGTTGGAGAGGGAAATAAACCACATATTCTAGCCAATGTGGTACTAATCTTTATAAGTAACCAACATGACCTCTAGATCCCTAAGCAATCTCATACAACCATATAGTCAAAACCCTATGGAAAAAAGGCCTACACCAACACCCCCCATAAGCACAACTTAAATAGGTGATGATATAGAAAATTACTCCTGAGAACAAGGTATAATGAGGTACCCATGTATAATGCAATATTTTATAAATTAGAGAAATAGAGAAAATCCGTAGGAAAAACTCTCCCTAAAAAGAGAGATAAAGAAGAAGTGAAGAGGCTAGAAGGTCCCTCCTGAAGATGATGAAAATACCAAAGTATACCACACCCTAAGAAGAACTCGTATATGAATAAACTTTCTCTCAGTGAAGGGTTTGGTGAAGATATCAAAAATATTATCTAAAGACTAGAAAAATACTAAGTTGATGACCTACTCATGAATTAGTTCCCGAATGAAGTGCATGTGAATTTTGATGTGTTTGGTCCTTTGATGAATTCCTAAAAATATGAATGGTGATCTGATTGTCACAAAATATGACTATAGGTCATCTAATCTAGATACCAAGCTCAAAAATAATTCTTTGAAGCCAAATAGCCTCAAGAGTTATGTGTTAAGTAAATAAGATTGCAAATAAGTTATTGATACAAGGTGACATCGACCAATGTAATTAAACAATATACCTTAAGCTTGACTCCAAATAGGAATGGATTCAAAGATGGATTACAATCAGCCATGTGAAACCATGCCACTAGATCAAGAGATTACTTAGGTTGCAAAAGTGAAATCCTTAAATCTGTCTGAGTGATCTCAATGCCAAAGTAGTGTAGTAGGTCTAAGTCGATCATGGCAAATATATCTTGAAGATTTTTCTTCACTAGTGAGATAGTCAAAGAAGAACTCCCTATGATTAAAAGGTCATCAACATAAAAAACTAGTATAAATAATGAATCATCTTGTTAATAAAAGTACACATTAGGGTCTAAATGGCATCTAAGGAAACCTTAAGTAAGAATGAAGGAATCTATTTTAGCATACCAATCCTGAGGGGCCTGTTTAAGGCCATAAATAGATTTCCTAAGTCTACACACTAAAGAATAATCCTAAATAAAACCAAGTGGTTACTCCATGTGAATCTCCTCCTCAAGGTCTTCATGAAAAAATTAACTCTTCATGTCCAACTGATGTACACTCCATCTATATGTTATGACTACAAGTATGAGTCTGATCGAAGTCATCTTGGCCATGGGTGAAAATGTCTTTGAGTAGTCGATGCCAGCTACCTATGAAAATCATTTAGCTATCAATCTAGCCTTATTCTTATCAATAGACCCATCTGTAGTATACTTGGTCTGATATATCTAACAACATTGAACCATCTTTCTTCCCTTATGAAGAGAAGTCAAATCCCAAGTGTGATTGTTAATCAAGGAATCATATTCCTCATCCATGGCTCTGTCCCACTTAGGTATGCCTGAATCCTCTCTAAAAGTCTATATATCTAATGTGGAAGCAAAAAAATCATGTGGCCCACTCTGAAAGTTTGCTCGAGTACCTCTATCATCATTTAGATCACCTGCCCAAGTGCCTGCACTCTCAAGTGTTTGCCTAGCTCAAAGAGGGCTTGAGATGGGTGAGTTGGGTGTTGAATCCTCATCCTATGATGCATGCCTAAAATTAGATGAGTATTACTCCCCATCACTTTTCTCACTATCAAAACTGGAAGAAGAAGTGACCTCTACCTCAGGAACCTGTTGTGAATGATCTAAATCTTCAAACTAATCATTTAAATTGAGTGAAACCAATGTAGAGGGAGAAGTGTCAAGTAAAAATTTGATGGGACTCTCTTTAAACCTAACACTCCTCTTGATGAATAATTGATGAGTCATAGTCTATAAACCTTGACCCAATTTAGATACCCAACAAATATGCAAGGTTTGGATTGAACCTCCATAGCCTTGCATTTATTTATAGGAATATGTGCTATCATCAATGATCTGAAGACCCTAAAATGTTACACCTTTAATTTCCTATTATGAAAATATTCATAAGGAGTGATTACCTTTAAATCTTTGTGAGGAACCTGATTATGAATGTAACATGCACAATTGATATCTTCTGCTCAAAACTGTCGAGCCAATGATCTAGAGTAAATCATACATTTGGCCATCTCTTTTAAGGACTAATTTTTGTGCTCTACTACACCATTATACTAAGGAGTGTATGGTAATAACCATTGAAGATTAATCTCATTAGTGGTACAAAACTTCTTAAATCTATGGTTGATGTATTCCCCCCATTGTCTGTTCAAAGAATTTTGATGTACTTTCCTAATTGCTTCTCATATAAAGCTTTGAAGTCTAAAAAATTATCAAAAATTTTAGACTTTTATCTAAGAAAGTAGACCCATGTGTATCTGGAAAAGTCATCAATGAAGGTGAGGACGTATTTGGCCCTGATAAAAGAAAGATAGGGAAACTACCCTATGACATCATTGTGAATCAACTCAAGAGGCACTTAAGCTCTCCTAGCTTTGCATTTGCCAAATTTCTCTTCAAGATGTTTATCAAGGACAAAAATATCACAAAGTACCTTAGAGAATTGAAATATAGGCAAGCCTATAATCATATCCTACTGAATTGACTACTCAAGATAGTGATAGTTAAGGTGGATGAACTGCTTATGCCATAGTCTATTAACTCCATCTAAATGAGTAAGTAATGCAGAAAGAAAAACATCTGGATCAAAATGGGAGAAGGTGTATAGCCTAGAATGGTGATTAGCCCTTCCTAATTTAACTATAGAGTCACTATGTAGCTCTCTGATCTAAACTAAATCTGGTGTGAACTCAAATCTCATGCCCTACCTTATGTGAGTAATCTAATACACTAAAAGAAGATTAGTTTATAGTGAAGGTACACTTGAAACATTTGTGAATGTTTCACCTTTGAATTCAGTAGTCATTATTATAACCTCTGATGAGTGTCATCTAACTCCTCATTTAAATAATATTCAATTGGTGTCTTATCAACTAGGGAAAGTGTCCAAAGCTACATGCAGTAAGGTATGAGATGGTAGATCTAGAAGTCTTATTTATGGGGGTGCTTGCTAATCCTATTCTAACTTTGACTAAACTACTTGATTCACGCTTTTGCTGAAATAGAAAGAAATCAAATCAATCCACTCTTTTGCTAGAAGTAAAAGATCACACTCCTATTTTATGTTTGAAGGGAAAATAAATTCACACTCCTACTTACGAAAGGAAATCTGCTTCACACTTTTGCTATAAATGAAAAGATACTTTGTGTAGAAAATAAATGAAATAATAAAATGCTCTTTTTAAACTATGAATTTATCTTGATATTTTTATAAATAAATGCAAACAGTAACAAGATTCTAACTAATAAAATAGAACATAAATACTGTACACAGTTCCTAGTTCCAAGGAGAGTGGGCCCTTGCTCCTCTCAGACTCAGGAATAAAGCTTAATCAGTGCTAGAAAATTAAAGTATTAATTCATAAAAATGAAATAATTACAATCTGATTCAAACTTGTATGCTTATCTAATTCTCAATCCTCTATTTTCTCTATATCTTCTATATCTTCTCTTCTATCCCTTCTCATAGTCGAAAGTCTTACATTTTATACTAATATAATCAACTCAAAATAGGATGCAAAAGAATAGGACTCCTGGTCGATCCCTTAATCCAAATATAGGAGATTGGATTTCCAAGAGATCCAATTATTTTGATGAAATAAATATCCTATCTTATAATAGTTTTAAAATCTGATTATATACAAATCTATTAAAAGCAAGTCCTTCAAAATACTAGGCAATTATTTTCCTTGTTTGATTCCAACTGGAATGGTTCTTTCTTATCCTATCTGGTCTCTAGCTTCCCATTTGTGGCATTGTCCTTACAAAATTATCAAATTTGACCCTGTGGAGTCCGTAGAAATGAACTTGTGGAGTCTGTAGAAATAAACCTATGGAGTCTGTAGAAACAAGCCATAGAGTCCATAGAAACAAGCCTACAAAGTCCGTAGAAACAGGCCTGTAGAGTCCGTAGAAATAAGCCTACAGAGTCCATAGAAATAAGCCTACAAAGTTCATAGTTTTGCTAGATGGAGATCAAAATGGAATGTTCACTGTACATCACTTGTGTCTTCTTCCTGAGCATTCTTCACAAAAAATATCACTAAAACATGCTATGTATTAGACATTAATGATAAAGTAAAGATTCAGTCTTTAGTTTAATATAAACAAGACAAATATCTATTTTCCATGTAATAGCTGTCTAAGAATCTAAGATTTGTATAAGATAATATCCTTTGAGAGATGATTTGAAGGAAATAACATGTCAATAATGAGCCATATTTTGAGCTCATCATCTCCCCCGAGCTTTACCTTTTGCAATTCCCATTGTAAACATTTAATGGCATTCATAGCCCTGGATTCTACTTTCTACACTTTGACTCAAATCATATTCATCAAACTCATCTGTTATGTGTCTATCTAAATTGTTGGTAAATCCCTGATGTGTTTGAATCATCTGTTTCCATATACTAAATTATTCTTCTAACCAGGGAGCCCAACTCTGCCATCTTAGAATAGGTATGATCAGTAAAGGAGGTCTATATCTCATGCCAATCCATTTCTATTCTCCCCCAGAGTTGATTACCTCTATTAAAATTTCTAGAATTGAGGATGCTTTCCTCATACTCCATCTTAAGTTATTTGGGGACATGACTTCTTGCCTTTTAAGAGGCACTAAAATTTTATCCCATCTATTTACACTTGTAGTCACTACTAAATCATAATTCTATCTTGAAAACAAATAAAAAGAAACAGTACAATCATATAGAGCTTGTAAATAATGTGTCTTAACCTCATCATTTAACAAATTATAGTGAAAATTCTATTTAATCAATTTGGGAATAGGAAAGGCTAGTCTGACACATAATCCCATAGTCTTAGCATGATTTGTATAGTCCTCAAATCTGCCTTTCCATGCTATCTAATTTTTGAATGTAGAATGCAATGCTCTCAGTTGAAATTCTCCTACATGAAGATTTATCAAAAACTTATTGTGCTCATGATCTCCTAGAATCAATTCATGCAAATAGAATTCACAAAGTAAATCCTGCTGATCAGGTTTAGCACTATAGAAAATTTCCAATAATGTTGTTGGCTACAAAATTTTATAAGGAAGATGACAGGAGATCCGCAGAAGCTGCCATCTATAAAATTGTTCAAATAAAAACAAACTATATGCAGGAGAAGGATTCCTACATGCTAAAAGAGTTTCTCCTAATTTTCATGCATCCTGCAAATTTTCTTCTAACTCTTGGACTTTAACCTCTAATTCCTTCTTTTCATTTTCTAAGAGTTTGTTTGAAGAAATTATATCTTTGTTTTTCTATTTAAGTACAAAATATTTTTCTTCAATTTGATGTAGTATTTTCAAGGGAGGAATACCTGGATCACTTATTTGACAACCATGGTCAACAAATATTTTGGGGGGAGAAAGTGCAACAGTAGATGTTTCAAAGAATTCACCAAATTCTGTAACCTCCTATTTTTCTTCTTCAGACTTTCTACATATAGCCAAAGATCAATCTATTCATCTTCATGTTCTTTTATTATTTCTTCTAACTTGTGAATTTATGTGGCATGAGCAATAGATACTATATCTAATTTCTGTACCAAATATGAGTTGAGATGGTCCTTGTCTTGCAGTTGACTGATCAAGTTAGCAATGTCAGCTATTTTTTGTCGTTCAAGAGCTTGAGCTTGAGAAAGCTACAAAGTTAGCTGCATAATAGAATTATTTAGATTTGATGATTCACCTTTCTCATTGGTACATATAGTTTTCCCTTTATCCATTGTAGTTTCAATTGGAATAGGTGGTTGTTCCACCATGCCTAATTCCTCTGCCATGTGTGGCTCTTCCTTTGGATTTGGCTTCTCCATTATGATGGGAGAGTTTCTTTTGGAAGGAATTTCTTCAATATTTGTTGGTGCAAGAATATTCTAATGTATAGGGGAATAAGACACCATTTTAAAACTTTCTATAATATCTAAAGCTTCTTATTCATCTTCTTCTATTAGAATGAGCCTTCTCCTTCTTTTAGTTACTCTTTGAGCTACACTTGGTTGATTTTCCTTCTCAACCACCAAACCCTTGGTCGTCTCAATGTCTATAGAAACCTTCCGTCTCAATTTTCTTCTTCCTATCAAAGGAACTGGTTGTACTATAGACTCATGAGGTTCTTGTGGAGACTTTAAAATTTTAGGGTTTTGAGATCTTGTAATTCTTCTTGAAGAAGAAGAAGAAGGGATTTTTGTGGAGGCTGTAGTCTGAGATTTTTCCCTTGGTGCTATTTTCTCAGTTGTTGTGGTAGGAGGAGATGAGTGTTCCTGTGGTACATTTGGGGTTTCTTGTGTAGGCAAATCTAGAATTTGTTGTGCTATATTGTGCTAAAATTCCTCCCAGACCTCTTGACCTTGTTGAAGGAAATGATGCTGGATAATAAGTTGAATAAGGCCATGATGCCTAAGAGTAGTAGTAGGGGTTGTAGACATAACTTACAGAGCACCATAAAATAAAGATGGGAGGTTAATTTTATACTGAGGGTTTTGTCTCCCATGCTTAAGATGTATTAACATTTTCATGGTGTCTCCCCCTAAAAGACTATGTTGCCCTCCACAAATTATATATTTAAGTACCCACTTGGCTACAGATTTCCAAGGTTCAAGAAGTGAATTCCTTTTAATCCCTTTTGATTTTCCCTTGGAATCTACTAGACATGAAGTTTTGGTCTATTTATTACCATTAAACTGACTAATTAAATCACTAAATGAAACTCTACATGTGGCTCTCATTCCTTCTTCTAGATCTTTTATAATTTGGCTTATGATTTGAGTTGTAACAGGAATAACAATGCCTTTCACAATTGAAAATTTAGGGGTGAGATTGATAATAAATTCACTTACCATTGTTTCATCGAAACCTTGGAGATTTTTAATGAAAGGTAGCTAGCCATTAACTCTGAACACTACTATAGAAGCTTTGTCTTTATAAAACTTCGCTGGATCCTTCAACTCTGATCTTGTCTTCTGTCCCATTTCTATGCAGAGTCATAGTTAGCTTAGTTCCTTTAGCTCCAATTAATGTGTAGACCATTCTTTTGTTGAAGTTAGTAGGCAAAAAGGCTCTGAGGATCAGCTTCTATTGAAGTTCATAGAAAGGAAACAGTTCATTTGAAATGCTACAGCTGCATGAGTCCATAGTGTGGTATGATGATGTGATACAGTTAAGCACCACACATTTCTATGGAGTGTGCCAACCATTTTATCTCATAAATACAAGTCATGTAAAATGATGATGTGTCATATTGACGGTGATATCAATTCATTTCTTCATTTAAATCCCCTTTTTATGATGTCCTATCATTATGGTACTTAATGACTCAATTGATGATATTAAAGCTGCACACTTATCTATACACCTTTGGTGGCTCAGTTGCATGTTTTTTTTATTATGGCATGTGTCATTCTATTTTGGCAGATTCAAATCTAGGTCATCTTAGAAGAATAGGGTCTTAATCAAATCGCATATAATTAGTTAACTAAACATAGAGAAATGAAATATATGTCTTACTTACTTTAACCTTAGACGTTATCCTTTGTTCACCATGTGTCCTACACAAATAAGGTTGCATGGATTAGTTTACTGCATGTCATCGACTAATCATAGTGTTATGATAAAATTTTCTTATAAATTTTGGTTTTTTCCCTTTGGCTAGCCGTTGCTAGTTTTCTAACCAAAGCCCTTTTCGTAATGCATAGCCAGCCATCAAGCTGGTTTTCTGGGCATGCATTGTCAATAGCATCCCTAGAAGGATTTTCACTATTGATTGAAATTTTTATTTATTTTTATTTTATTTTTTATTTTTTTATTTTTTTGCTAGATTATCAAGGAGCATGTACACTGGAAGAAGTAGAGATTTCCAGAACAGCTACTTGATCCTTTAATTTTTGAATAAATTCATCTTTATTGAGAGGTTTTTGATAGAGCTTCAATCTATGTCCATTAACTAACAGAGCTTTTCTACTATCATCAATAGGTATCAGCTTAACAAAACCATTTTCATAGACCTCTTCAATCTCATAAGGTCCCAACCATCTTGTTTGTAGTTTTCCTTTGAATTGTTGAAATTTAGAATCAAACAACAGTGCCCAATCTCTTTTCTGAAAATTCCATTGCTTTATTTGTGCATCATGCTAAAATTTTTATTGATGTTGTACCAATTCAGTTCTTTGTAGTGCTTCCATTCTCATTTCATTAAGTTGATTAAGTTGTAGGAGTCTTGCTTTCTGTATATCTTCTAACTCAATTCCTAATTTTATAGCTATTTTCAAAGTTTGTAATTCAAATTCAATAGAGAATAAAGGTTTCTTACCATAAACCAATTCATAAGGTGAGAATCCAGTTATTGTTTTCCAAGTAGTATTATAGGCCCAAACAACTTCTGGTACTTTATCTGCCCAATCCTTTCTGTTGGAATTAACTACTTTGATTAAAATGATTTCCAGTTCTCTATTGGTGACTTCAACTTGTCCATTTGCTTGTGGATGGTATGGAGATGTTTTTTTGTGTTGAGTTTGATACACTTTCATAAAATACTTTATCATGTTTGACATGAAATATGGTCCTTGATCTGAGACTATCTCTCTTGGAGCACCAAATCGTTGCATGATTTTGAAATATAAGAAATCAGCTACCATCTCCTCTCTTGCATGAGTTAATGCTTCCACTTTTGCCCACTTGGTCATGTAGTCTGTACAAAATAGAAGATATTCTTTTCCCCTGGAAGGAGGATCCACTGGACCAATAAAATCAATTCCCCATTTCTAAAATGGTTCTAAAACCAATTGAGGATGAGGGTGCAGGGGCATCTCTGTTGAAAGAGTAGGCTATCCAATTCGTTGACAAGCATCACAGTGTCTGACATATCTTTTTACTTGCTAATGAATATGAGCCCAATAATATCCTTCTCCCAATATTTTATGTACATTTCTTTGAGCTGAGTAATGGCCTCCTCTTGGTTCATCATGATAAGCTCTAATGATATCATAAGCTTCACCATTTGTCACATACCTAAGAAACACATGATCAGGTCCAAGTTTAAATAACATTCCATTAATCCATTTAAAATAACCTTCTTTGATTAATCATTTTTTTTATTTTTATGAAAAATGAAGAGGAAAATTCCCTGTGGTGAGATAATTGGCTATATCAACAAACCACGAAGATTGTGCTGAAATAAAAAATAATTATTCATCTGAAAAGTCATCTTCCACTGGTTCTTCTTCACATGTAGTGTTCATTCTTGACAAGAAATCAACAACCACATTAGACTTCCCTAGTTTGTCTATAATAGTAACATCAAATTCTTGTAAGAGCAATAACCATCTAATAATCTTACCTCTCATAATTAGTTTGTTCATAAGATATCTAATAGTTGAATGGTCTGTATAGACAAATACCTTGTAGCCTATTATGTAGTGTCTGAATTTGTTCATTGCATAAATTATAGCTAAGAATTCCTTCTCAATTGTGGTGTAATTTCTTTTAGCAGATGTCATGTTTTTTCTAATAAAATATATAGCATACATATTACCCTCTTCATCCTTTTGTCCAAGAACTGCTCCTAGTGATGTATTGGAAGCATCTATATATATATGGAATGGCTTAGTCCAATTTGGTCCTCTTAATACTGGAGCAGTAACTAGTTTACTTTTGATGGTCTCAAAGGCCTGCTAGAAACTATCACTCCATTCAAATGTACTATCTTTTGTAAGCAAGGCAAACATAGGGGCAACTATTTGGCTAAACTTATCTATGAAGCATCTATAGTAACTAGCATGTCCTAAAAAACTCTTAACTTCAGTTTGTGTTTGTGGAATGGGCAAGTTGGAAATTATTTCAATTTTCTTTAGATCTACTTGAATGCCTTTTGCAAAAATATGGTGTCCCAGGACTATTCCTTCATCCATCATCAACAAACATTTGTCATGGCTTAAAGATAATTGATTTTTCTCACATTTGATCAATACTCTTTCCAAGTTGGTAAGAGCTTCTTCATAAGTTTCACCATAAATAGTGAAATCATCCATATATACTTCAACACAATCATTTGTAAGGTTAGAAAAGATTGCCAAAACTATTCTTTGGAAGGTTGTTGGAGCATTAAAGAGTCCAAATGGAAGTACTCAGTTAGAAAAATTTCCCCAAGGGTAGGTAAATGTGGTTTTATCTTGATCTTCAGCTGCTACCATTATTTGGTTATACCCACTGAACCAATCTAGGAAAGAAAAATATTTCTTTCCTGCCAAGTTATCAAGAACTTGATCAATAAAAGGTAAAGGAAAGTAATACCTTAATGTTGATTTGTTTAATTCTCTATAATACACACATACTCTCAAATTTCCATTTTTCTTGGGCACAATTACCAGAGTTGACACCCACTGGCTATCTGAAATGGGGTAAATAAACCCAACTTCTAGCAACTTTTGGATTTCAATTTTGACTATTTCCTTTAGTGCTGGGTTTATTCTTCTTTATGGTTATCTAACTGGTTTGATAGATTCTATGTAGATGTGATGAGTGCATATGCTAGGGTGAATTCCTTTCATGTTGGTATAATCCCAAGTGAAATCCTTGGTATATCTTTCCAATACTTCAAAGAGTTGATCTTCCTCTTCATTTGTCAACCAACTATTGATGTTCAAAATTTTTCTAGGTAATACCATGATTAGTTTTGTACCTGGGTAGTTAGATTCTATTTTATTAAACTCACTAATTAATGAGTTTAAAGGAAATGGATGAGGAATTAGCTTATGAAACATATTTACATTACCAACAAACTCTTTTCTAGGAGGAATCAGTCTTGCTAATGAACAATGAAATGCATCTAAAAAATGAGTTTGCTGTTGTTCTGCCAATTTATACACACTTTCTTGAATCAATCTATGATCATATGATGAAGAAGTAATAACAGAAGTAGAAGTGGAGGTTTCAAAATTTTCCATCGAACCCAAGAATCCTAAACTAAGGCAATCCATAGCTTTCAGACTGGTAGAGTCCATAGTTTTTAGACTGGCATAGTCCATAGTTTCTGCACTGACAGAGTCCATAGATTTTGGGTATATGTCTCCATTCAATTCTTCCAAGTGTTTTTTGACTATGATCATGGCTGAGAAAATGTTGTTTAATGTGTTATCTGATTCATCCACCCAAAGTTCTTGTATGCAATTTTTTGATGGTTTTGTAAGAGGATACAAAGAGATGCATTTAGATTTTAACCCATTGGAAATGGTCATGTCTCCTGATTTACAATCAATCAATGCTGCTACAGTAGCCAACCATGGTCTACCTAGGATTATAAGATATCTTATATTCTTTATTTTGGGTTGCAAGACCATGAAATCTACTGGATATTCCCAAGATTCTATTAATACTTCAACATTTTCTATAGTTCCCTCTGGTTTTGTTACTGACTAGTCTACCATTTGAAAAATAGTAGTTATATGTTGAATTTTCATAATAGATAATGCATAGAGAGTATCAATTATCATGACATTGATTGATGCTCCCAAATCTACCAAAACATTAGGAATTTCTTTTCCTCCGATTGTGACTGTGATCACTGGGTTTCCCAAATCTGCATATTTTGGAACTAATAGTTTTCCTGCTAATAAATCAGCAACTTTTTCGTCAACATGAATGGTTCCAGGATATTTTACCTTCCTCCTAGGTGTCTTAATACAGAGGTTTTTGATGATCTTATTTAATTCAGGTATATCCCTAATAGCTTGTAGAAGGGGTACCTCAATATTGATCTTTTGCAACTCATGGACCAAGTTCGAGTCTGGTTTGATATCAGTTTCTCTTAACCTTTTAGGAAAAGGAACTACTGGTGTAGCAGTGTCTCCTTTGTTTACTTTAGGGCTCTTTTTGATTTTAGCTTCTCTAGTTCTTAATTGAGATGACTCTATCTTTTCATTTTCATTTGGTATCTCAGAAATGAGTATTGAAGGTTTTTATATAGTTTTTCCTGATCTCAAATGTATATCTGAGCACTCAATAGCCCCCACATTGATTGTTTCTTCCTATTCATTAACATAAATAGGTGTTGGTTGTTTATTTTTTGGATTTGCTATTGGTTTTGTAGGCATTGAGGGCTGATTAATTTGTCCTTGTTGCTAAATAACTAGGGGTGGCATAATGGTTTGTTGTTGAAGTGGTCTTCTTGGTTGGGTGAATTGTGACTGTGGGTTCCACTGCTGATTCCATTATTGATATGGCTATGACATCCAATGCTGCTGTGGTACCCATTATTGATGTGGCTGTGGCACCATCCATAGAGGTGTTGGCATCCAATCTTGTCTTGCCCATGGATTTTGAATTTATGGAATCTGGGGTTGATTCTAAAATGGTGAAGGAACTAAAACATTCCATGGTGCCATCCATGGATTAATTGGATTTCTTGCACTAAATTGTCCTTGAGCCTGGTTTTGTGGAGCAAAGTTTTGTCTCTGAATATAATTTATTTCTTCAGTGGACTGGACTTGGGTTTCCATTTGATTCTTTAAAATAGGCAGAAGGGTGCAATATTTGGTATCATGATCTATTCCATCACAGATCCCACATGATGAAATATTGGTTCTATCTAGGGGCAGTCTCTAAGGGCATGTTTCTATCTACACTTAGGACAGTAGATTGCTAAAGGCTCTAGTGCATTTGCCTTAGCCTGAAGGCCATCTAAAGTTTTGTTTAGTGTAACTAGAATATCTATTTTGAGATTAGCAAATTCTTCCATTAATTTACCCACTTCATTAGATTTCCCCAACTTTCATTTCCTAATTCCAAGTTTTTTTGAGAGAAATTGGTACAAAGCTCAGAAATCTTATCGAAAACCAACTTATTTATGTCTCCTCCACCCATCAGATTTAAGGCATCTCTAGTGTCTTCATCCAATCCTTTCAAGAAAACCAATTTTTGAACATCTTCAGTGATTGGATAATTGCTTCTTTTATGAGTGAACATGAATCTATCCAAATAATCCTCTAAATATTCATCCTCATTTTGTTTGATGTTGAAGAAATCCTCTTTTCTTTCTTGCACTCGGTAGTAATCTTGGTATTTATTCAAGAATTCAATTTCCATGTCATCCCATGTTTTAATAGAATTTCTAGGTAAACCCATGAACCATCTCATAGCTGCATCTTTAAGTGTAGAGGGAAATACTTTTAATTTCTGGCTATCAGTTGTGTAATCATAGGTTTGACATAGAACCTTAAACTCAAACAGGAATTGATCAGGATCTTCTGTAGATCATCCCCAAAAATTTGGCAGATTAGCTGGTGAAATATTTTTTATGGGGGTTTGATCATTAAGATCTGCAACAATAGGAAAATAGAAAGTTCTTCCTAGTTGTGTGACTTGCTAATTTTTTTGGTGAGCCATTTCTTTTTTTGATGATATTTCAAAACCGAGATGATCTTCCCACTAAATGTTTGTGGTTTCAATTATAGGTTGATACAAGTTCTTAGAATTTTCGTTAGCTATGGATCTTTGAAATGCTTCTTCTAAATATTTGGCAATCTCTTAATAATGTCTTCCTATAAGAGATGGATCTTGAGGAATTTGTCCTATGGGGCTTGCATGTGGCAATGGCCTGGTTTCTATCCCAGTTTTAGAAGATTCTTGCAAATAAATTTCACCTGTATCTTCTTGTTCACTACTTAGAGATGTTGAAGGAGTGTCTGCTTGTGTTCTTGGGGGAAACTTTGGAATAAAACATCCTTTAGAATCTCTAGGATAATACATCAATTTATTGATTGTTTTTGTTTTATGATTTTTACAATTTTTTTTACTCTAGATCAATAATTATTACCTTACTAACACCTAGTGTTTCCCCGATAACTATGCCAAAAATGATGAGTGTCGTATAACTCCTCATTTAACCAATATTCAATTGGTGTCTTATCAACCAAGTCCAGTGTCCAAAGCTATCTTCAGTAAGGTATGGGATGGTAGATCTAGAAGTCTTGTTTATGGGCGTGATTGTTGATCCTATTCTAACTTTGACTAGACTACTTGATTCACACTTTTGCTGAAAAAGAAAGAAATCAAATGAATCCACTCTTTTTCTGGAAGTAAAAGATCACACTCCTATTTTATGTTTGCAATGAAAATAAATTCACACTCCTACTTACAAAAGGAAATCTGCTTCACACTTCTGTTGTAAATGAAAAGATACTTTGCATAGAAAAGAAAAGAAATAATAAAATACTCTTTTTAAACTATGAATTTGTCTTGATATTTTTATAAATAAATGCAAATTGTAACAAGAATCTAACTAATAAAATAGAACATAAATACCGTACACAGTTCCTGGTTCCAAGGAGAGTGGGCCCTTGCTCCTCTCAAACTCAAGAACAAAGCTTAATCAGTGCTAGAAACTTAAAGTATTAATTCATAGAAATGAAATAATTACAATCTGATTGAAACCTATATGTTTATCTAATTCATGATCCTTTATTTTCTCTATATCTTCTATATCTTCTCTTTTATCCCTTCTCATAGTCGAAATTCTTACACTTTATACTAATACAATCAACTCAAAATAGGATGCAAAAGAGTAGGACTCTTGGTCGATCTCTTCATCCAAAGATAGGAGATTGGATTTCCAAGAGATCCAATTATTTTGATGAAATAAATATCCTATCCTATAATAGTTCTAAAGTCTGATTATATACAAATATATCAAAAGTAAGTCCTTCAAAACAATAGGTGGTTATTTTCCTTGTTTGATTCTAGCTGGAATGGTTCTTTCTTATCATATCTGGTCTCTAGATTCCCATTTGTGGCATTGTCCTTAAAAAATTCTCAAATTTGACCCTACGGAGTCCATAAAAATGAACCTGTGGAGTCCATAGAAATAAACCTGTGGAGTCCGTAGAAACAGGCTTGTAGAGTCCATAGAAACAAGCCTGCAAGTCTGTAGAAATAAGCCTGAAGAGTCCGTAGAAATAAGCCTACATAGTCCATAGTTCTGTTGGATGGAGATCAAAATGGAATGTTCACTATACATCACCTGTGTCTTCTTCCTAAGTATTCTTCACACAAAAGGTCACTAAAACATGCTATGTATTAGACATTAATGACAAAGTAAAGATTCAGTCTTTGGTTTAATATAAACAAGACAGATATATATTTTCCATGTAATAGCTATCTAAGAATCTAGAATTTGTATAAGATAATATCCTTTGAGAGATGATTTGAATGAAATAACATGTCAATAATGAGCCATATTTTGAGCTCATCAACCTCCACTAGAGTGTCATCACCTAAAGTGATAGAGGACATGCTGTAGGGATCTAAGTCAAGAAACTAAACCTCTAAGGAATCCATATGGTGTGAAGCACCAGAGTTGATAACCCAAGATGAAATAGATGTGGAAGCCACTACAACTAAAGGTTTGACCTTAGGTTTCTCCTTCCCTTTTTCCTTTGTCTTAGAATATTCTTTGGCTGATGATGACTATTTAACAAAATTAAGGACCCCTATATTATTTTTCTCTAGGAGATGTATAAGGTGGTCTAATTGTTTCTTCATACACTTGTGCTCATTGTGCCCATTCATCTTGTAATAGGAACACTTAACCTTTTATCTCTTAGGTTTCCCTTTGGTGGAGGAGGTTTCAGTGCTAGTTTTTGTAGTGGTTTTTTGTTCTTTCTTCTCAGGATCCTTACTCTTCTATTTCTTATCCTTGTTGCTAGAGGCTTTCTATTTTCCATTCTTGACAATAAAGGCTGAAGGTTTGGAAGACTTGAGGGTTCCCATCTAGATTAATTTATTTTATTATTTAGTTAAATTTGCAATAAAGTCATCTAAGGATGTTATTGTCTAGTTGGCTCCCATGGCTCTCTTGGTCGCATAAAAGGTAGAGACAAATACAAAGTAATCAGGTCCTAGTTTTGCAAGCATAAAAAGAATTAACTACTCATCTTTCTTCTTGGTTCCACACTCTTTTAATTGAAATATAAGTGACTTAAGATTGGTGAAGAATTCCTCCAAAGTGTCAAAGTTTCTAGGGCTTAGATTAATTAGCTCAATATCAAGCTCATGACCCCTCATGGTGTCATTTTTTCCAAACAATGTCTTTAGGGTGTCCTATACTTGTTTGGGAGATTTGGCCAACTCTATGTGAAATAGGAGTTCTGAGACACTGAAAGACTTAATATTCCAAAAATCTTCATCATAGATATTAAACCATTTTATCTTATCTGATTCAGTTGTGGGCTCAACTTCAACCCCCATAGTTATGTAAAATAACCCTTTACTTCTAAGAACCATTGTAATCTTACTTTTCCATTTGTAATAGTTGAAAGGTGTGAGTGCATAAAATATGCTAAGATACATTAAAAAATTTAATATTAATGTGTTTATTGTTGCAAAAATCAAATGTGTGGAAAATAAGAGAATTGTAGAATAAAATCACAACCATAGTACAACCCCCCTGAAACTATGTTAGATGCCCCCGCTCCCCCCCGCCCCACCACACCCCCAAATTTTGGCACTATATAAAGTAGTGCATTCTACAAATAAAATTATCCTAATACATGGGAAATAATAAAATACACACTTTTTCAAAATATGCTACTCAATTTTGTGTTACTTTTTGCAAGATATTAACAAAAAAATTTCCCATAAATAGGCATATGACTAAAAACTTGCACTCGAAACTTAAAAAAGTACCCTTGGGAAAAATAAAATATGCCTTCCAACCACTCATTGGAACTATAATTTTATCATAGACTTTAAAAAGTCAATAGAAGTGAAAAAAGGTTTACCTGGTTGCCTCAGTATGCATGAAAGTAAATGTGGCTTCCTCTTTAAGCAAAAAATATAGCTAGTAAAAGAAAATAATGAAATTTTAGTTGTTTTTAAAGAGAAAAGTGGTGGATTATAGTCATCTTTGGGTTCCACAAGAATATCCAACATAGGCAGGTAAACCTTCCACTGCCAAGACCACGCAATAGCCTCTACGAATCTAGGAAAAATCAACACAACCCTTTTTTGTGTTGTGGATCTAATCTAGTACATGAATAAAAGAGATGATGTCTAGATTTGTAGGCCTGAAACACCTCAAAAAGGATGCCTAACTGGGATGTCACTTTTAAATTCTAAGATACTCAAAAGGTGCATAGTGTTTTAAAAATGCAACGTAACACTGTTGTTCTTCCAACAATTAAAACACACCTCCTCTTGTCCTCTATGCAATAGCCAACATGCCTTTCTCTTTGCCTTTAATGTAGTCAATAGATGATTACAGATAAAAGATGCCTCTTTTCTCAACACACAGTAGCTAGTTTAGGTCCACACCAATGTAGATCACTCCTATGCAATAGATCTGAGTTTGAAATGCCTAGTAGTAGATCCAATGCTCTCTATCTCTTTGTTGATATAAAAGGATGCCAATTTACACATACAATGTAGTAGTTTCACATAAAATGACACAATAATCTAAAAAAGGGCAACACTCCACCTCTTCTCTCTCTTTCCTACCATGCCTATCTATATATTACAAACAAGGATGCCATTTTTTGGAAAATGATACTTAAAAACAACAGATCCAATGAACCAAGTTATCTTAAAAAAAACACTTTCAGATCTAAAATCTCTCACAAAAGTTATAGTGTATATTTTTGACAAAAAGAAATGCCACAAATTGAGAAGCTTCTCAAATAGATCTATAATGCTTTGCTATAAAGAAGGCTTTCAATGCATATTATTCAACAAACAAAATAGTCTTGAAATAATTTTAGCATAAAAATACATCAAAACTACTAATCTTGATTTAAGACACGCAATAAAAAAGATGTTAGAGAAAAAAATACTAAGCCCATATATGAAGCAAACAAGGAGACAAATTCAATGCCTAGCCTCTTTCTTTCACTACCACAAAATAATGAAAAACTTGTAGAAAAAACCTATCAATCCTTAGATCTAGATCGGTGTAGACATAAAAAATCTACACATGATAGTTTTTAATGTCACAATCCCTCTAGACCACCTCAGAACCCCTTTGGGCCCAGCCTATAACATTAACCCCAAACTAGGCCTAACCCAAGTCAGGTTGACCTACTGAATTAACCCACCTTTTATACTAACTTTACATTATCCTTCGACTACTGAAGATAACCTTAACCATCAACAGTCACCCTGACCATCGACAGTCAGGTTACACCACCTAAACCAACTTAACTCACCCTTCAACTCTATGTTGATTTTTTATAATTAGAGTGTCTAATTCATATGCAAACCCATGCATGTCAAAGTTAAAATTAGACATCAAGTTGGACTCCTTGTTAATATCTTATTGTAATTATCCTTCCTTGCCTTTAATAAGAGAGGAGCATGAGGTGAAGAGGGATCCATAACTATCAAGATATTTTGCATATAAAGATTCTTTTGCAAGTGTTTTTTTAGCAATCTAGTAAGCCAATAATCTAGCCATCACAATAGAGAGTCAACTCATTATCTCCCTTCAATCAACACTCAAGTATTGTTACTTTATCAAAATCATGCCAAACTCTACCAACAAGTCAATCACCTCAACCATTCATCCAACCAACCTCCAGCAATCTAAGTATTTACTTTTCATTATTTAATTATTTTATTTGTATTTTGTAATCAACCTAACATAAACCCATCTCTTAGAATTGCCTTATGTGATCCTATCAATCTAACTTTTCAACACCCAAAACCAATACATAGTAATCATTGATGGTCACTCTGATCACTAATGGTCTATCCAACTACCAATGGTCACCTCAACCACTGACTTTCACCTTAACCACTAATGGTCACACCAACCATCGACAGTCATTGTGGTAGAAAATAAAAAGCTATTTTCATCCACTTACCTTATACCAAATCCAATTTTCTTTTCATCTGCCTGTTCATAGACCCCAAACCTATTTTATGAATCACACCTAAACTATTTATCATTAGTATTGACCCACTTATTTCTATATTAGTCATTTTTTGTCATTTCTTTAACAAGTATTTCTTGTATTTAATTTTAGTAGCTTTTGATTATTGATGCAAGTACTTTATCTTTTATTTTCTAAACTTAATTTTTAAAATGTGTGGATTGACAACCCCCAAGGAAGCTCTTGCTTCCAAAATCTAGCTAGCACCAAGCAATCCATCTAGCTATCTATCTAACCAACCATTTACTTTAGTGTTGTCTTATTTGTAGGTCATCCTCCCAAGCCAAAGAGGAGCTCTCCACAATCATTTGATTTAATGTGCACACAACCAAACAAGTTTTTCAACCATACCCGTATCTAGTTTATTCTTCTTCCTTTTTGGAAATATAAGCTAAAATTCATTGAAACATTATAGCACACCCAGTGGAACCTTGAGTCTCTACTCGAGTTTATTTTATTTGTATATACATGATCTTCTCCCTATTCTATGCTCATAATCGAAATTGAAATTTATTTTTGGTTTAAAATCAATTCCACACATTGATTGCTTACAAGTTTAGCTCACATAGTTTAAATTTAATCAAAGTAATTCAATTGTAGCATTAATTTTGTTGCACACACTAAACCAAACCACCTACATCAATCAAACATCAAATAACTTGATACAAGGCTTGAATAAGATTTCACAACCTCGCTGCCACCTTACCATTTTTTAGTGATCTTAATTGGAGGTCATTACCAAGGGGAGAACCAACTCAACTCTCTGGTTGAGTATAAACTCTAGAAATTGATATATATTGGCTAAGGACCCAAAACCCTTATTGCTATAGTGTGTGAAATGAGAGGGTAGGCCCCAATACCAAGCCACATATTGATTTACAATACATATCTTTTTGAGATCCTAAACACAACCTTAAACCAACCATAGACTTCCTTTCTAGTACCCACTCTACAAACCAATTTCAGTCACATAATTTCTTACAAAGCTTAAGGCATAAGCCAAAAGAGAGACTAAAAAGAACTCTAGGACTCAACATATTTTTTAGTGTGTGTTTGATTTCCTTGCTCATTTATTATCTTCTCTTTGTTTGAGTGGTGATATTTTTTTGTATCTTCTCTCCATTATCTTATATGGTTCTAAATCATCAACAATGAAAGAACCTAATAGAATAAAACCCATTATCAAACCAATCAACCTCTTCTACCTCCTCATTTATGGAGTATGTTTCTAAACTAGAGAACTCTCCTCATCCTTCAAGAAGTCCTTTCCCTCAAGAATTCCCCCAAGGAGATATAAACTTTGCCACCTTCTTAGTTAACAATATTGTGGCCCTTCAACATTATATTAACACCATGCCTCACCGTACCCCTACTTCAGTTCCACTTGTGGACCCACCTTATGGCATGCCTTTCTACCTTACGAGAAACACTTCTATTTCCATAGTCACCATCCAACCATTGACTACCCAAGCCTTTTCATCTACCAAAAATCCCTTTGATGCTACTATGGAAAACCAACCTACCCAACCTACAAACACCCTTATACCTTCCACCCCCACCAATAACTCCTCTACCTTAGGAGCAACCCAATCGCTAGCCATCTATACTCCCCTAGCCATGGGAGTACCTACCACTAGCATTTCCAAACTTCCTTTAGCTACCCCCAATTTGCTAACCACTATCCCATTTCAAAATCTTGTGGTGTTTATACCTTCTACCTTACCACTAATCAACACAAAGGTCACTACCCTTCCTTTTATTACCAACCCAACCACAACTTCTGCCCAATAAGTTCCCATTGCACCAAACCTAGGCTACATCCTTAACCCACAAGAGCATGCACCTCTACCTACTACCCAACCACCTGCATCTACCTACCCCTACATAGAATCCACCCAACCACCTATGCCCACATATAAATATGTGGTAGTTTCTTAACCTTCTACCAATTATCAAGTCACCTAACCACCACAAAAGTATGCACCTTATAACCTTTCAGGTGCATAACCCCAAGTAGATTTAATGAAAGTGCTCATAGATAAAATGACTACTTTATAGTCATCCATATTTGGTGCTCACAACATCTTATCATATGACCAGATCTATAACAAACCCATTCACCCCTTTGTCCCTATCAGACCATATCCTCCTCAGTGGGAGATTCCTAAGTTTTCTAAATTCTAAAGTAAAGAAGACCCCCAATAACACCTTAGGGCATTTAGGCATGCAAGTTATTTGATTTCCTATGATGATGCCCTCCTTCATACCTTTTTTATGTCCTTGTCTGGTCCAACATTAGATTGGTATAGTACCATAACCAAACACTCTTTATTCTCATTCACCCAACTGGCCCAAACTTTCTTAGATCACTTTTCAATAAATATCTCTAAGAAGGTTTCCATTACTGACCTTTACTCTATCCATCAATTTGATGATGAATCTATTGCAACTTTTGTAGCTCATTGGAGAAGCCTAATCAATCAACTTTCCTTCTCTTTAGCCCAACCCAAACTAATAATTTTTTTTACTCAGGCATGTGTCAAGCACATCTCTTCTACATTGCATGTCCATATATTCAAAACTTTTGATGAAGATTTTATCATGGCATGTAAGCTAGAAAATGGAACCATTGATGAAGGAAAGCTAAAGTTGAAAAACAAAAACTCTACCTATAAAACTAATGAGGCTTCCTCTTCTAAACCAAGTAACCAAACCAATACCAATACCAAGAACAAGAGAACTAAAAATGTAGTTGTCCTTAAAACCACTCCTTTAGCTCCTTAAAAAAACATGAGGAACCAAAACTAAAATATTCAAAAGAACTTTACTCTGCATAGAGAATCTTATGCTTTAATCCTAGAGAAGTTATTAAAAGCTAATATCATATAGGTCCCTCCTATCAAGCCACCTCAAAAATTTGATTCCTCTCATCCTACACCTAGCTGGTATAATGAGACTGACCTATGTGCTTTCCATCGAGTGGTGGGGTATGATGTTAGTAGGTGTAATACATTTAAAAGCATTGTTTAAACCCTCATTGATAAGGGGGAGCTTATGTTGGATAACCCCAACACACCTCTGAACTAATCCCTTGAAATTTTTAGATAACCTTTCCCCAATCATTCACCTACCAAAAATGATAACAATAAATCTGAGTGTTCTCATAATGCCCATACCATAAATATGGTTCTTGATACACTCATTGCTAAAGAACCCGCCACCCAATCTACCTGTTCTTCACCCTCTCTACTTATTGAGGTAGTGGAGTTACCTTATCTTCCTTTAGAGACCCAAACTAAGGAATCACCCATTTCTCCTCCTCCACTTCTTGAAGTAGTGAAGTCATCAACCTCTTCTTCAATTGACATACCATAACAAACAACCATCACCACATTACCTTCTCCTTCAACTCTTGATGAATTTAATTCCCCTTTGGAGAGTATTCCCAAGGAAGAAACCACTACACATACACATCCCATAGAGGAACCACCTATCCAAACCTTACACCCTTTGATTAAGGAAAGGGATGAGGTCACCATCCCCCTTTCTCAGCCTATGGGTTTATATTTCGAGCTCACTACCCAGGGAACAAGACCGGTCTATAAACTATTCTCTAGACTAGTTTAGAGGTTAGAATTTGTCTCTAAACCTAATGTGGATTAGGCCATATTTTGGAAATAATTGGGGCTCCCTTAAATCACAAAACAAGAACCTCTAACCACACCTTTGGTAGACCAAACCACCACTTCTATTATCCAAACCCCTATCTTATTAACCAAACTAATAAAAACTTCTACCAACCCAACTATTTCTCAACCATCCAAAGAAACTAAATCCCAAATAACTAAATCATCCTCTCCAAACAAACCAAAAAACCAACCAAAAATCTTGGCATCTTCCTTATGTATAGCCTTAATCATCCATCCTTGAAACTAGAGTTCACCTCACTGACCAAGCACCAAACCAAATTAACTAAGGAGGTAAATCCAACAAAAGGCTAGAGGCCCAAACCTATACCTCCCTCAACCTTTCCCTCTATATTGAGGCCTCACCCCTCCACTTTGATTAGAAATCCAACTGTCTAAACCAAAAACCAATCACCACTATTGGTTACACTACTGATGCACCCATCTTCATCGAGCCATCAATAACTAAACTACCTACCCTAAAACCTCCTACCTCTAATTTATCAAATTCCACCTTACCAAAACAAAATCCATCGACTAATAATGCCACCATATTTCCCAAAACCTCTACCACCAGACCTATTCCTACAAAGACTTCCATCTCACTAACTAAGGCTAAAACCTCTAAACCCTCTCCACCTTTAGCTGATTCTTACTTGACTATTTTTCAAAGGTTATTGCAAGATTATTTCTCGACCTTACCCCTTATTAGGCCATTTGACCCTCTTGGTCCAAAACCAATTTGGTATAATGATTTCCAAGTGTGATCTTATCATAGGACACCAGGGCATGACACAAAAAAATGTAAAGCTCTCCAAACCATAATCCATCAGCTCTATGATGAGGATGATCTATTAATAGAAGAACCTCCCATAATCCTATTACCAATCTAACAACCACTACCCAATTCCTACCTACTCCCCTACCCTCACCTCAGAGTGATGAGGAACCAAACTAATCTTCTACCCCAACTCTTCCCTCTATCCATACTATTTATGTGGTCACATGATCACATACTCAAAAAAAAATATAAGGGGAAGGCTAAAGTGTCCATCTCATGGACATACCCATCTTCCACCTCTCAACCAAGTCAAAATTAGGCACCTTCACCTTCAACCAAACCTAAGGTATCTATCTTGGGTACCTCCCAATCCAATCTCTCTGAATCAATGAGGAGAGTGGTTCTCAAACAACTTCACTAGACCTCAAAAAACATGAGCTTAAATGAATTGATCTCTACCTCACCTCATCATCACCAAGTGAAGATAGAAGCATTGTAATCAATAAAGGTCTAACCTGAAGACCCTCAACCTCTGGCAACCTTTGTTGGCACTCTCCAAATTTCCAACCTTGTCACCTTCAAGGATTTAGAAATACCTTCTATCCATTTAGATGACCTAAATCTTCCTCTCTTTATTACTACCTACATCAACTAAACCTGCATAAAATGGGTCATGATTAATGGGGGAGCTAGTATTAATATCACCTCCTACCATGCTTATGAACAACTCAAACTACCAAACAATTTCATGTCCAAAACTTTGACCATCCTTTGATCCTTCAACAACACCATGGCCACTACTTTAAGAACTATTGTCCTTCATATCCATTCAAGACCTTGCACGCTCCTAGAGCTATTGTATGTAGTGGAATGTAAATTATAGTATAATGTTTTGTTGGGATGACCTTGGATCTATTCTATGGGTTGTGTCCCCTCTACCCTTCATCATTATACAAAATTTGAGAATGAAGGTCAAGTTATCACTATAAAAGCTGACCCTAGCCCCTTTTCATCATGAAATATGACTTATCGACCCAATGACATCCTCCTACCTCCATTTAGCATACTCTCATCGACCAAAGATAAGCCCTCAACCATGAAGGATGAACCCATATCTTCTTCTACCGATGTAACATCTACTAGCTCATCCATCCCTTCAGACCAAATCCCCACCACAGATAACTTAGAATCTGCATTCCAACATCTTTCATTGGGGGAATGTCTCCTCCTCACCCTTGATGCTTTCCCTACTCCCCAAGAGTATGGGAAACTTGACCACCAACTTAGGTATGAACCCAATATTAGAGCCATTATTCCCTTTAGACCTTCAAATTGGTAAACTTATTTCATACATGGAGGACTTGACAAACCACTTGACACTTCTATCACCTCCTTTTTACCTCAACCATTCACCTCTAGCTTCTCCTATCTGGATAACCCAAAATTTTCTAAGACATACCACCATAGGTGTGCTTGGAAGGGATTTGACCTAGGATGATATGAGAATGGCCCACACGAGTTGATTTCCATCGAAACCAAAAAGCCTCATAAGAAACATGACCTCAGTTCATTCTACCCAATAAGAGGAAAAGCAAACCACTTACCATCATGATCATTGAGGAAGACATTCCTTACTCAATAACCCTTTCTCCTCCTAAGTGTGTAGATGATGACATCATCTCACCTAACTTTTTTTATCAACATGATCAGCCTCGAACCCCTAACCTATCAAAAGGATGGGGTGATCATAACCATCCCTATGACACATCCTAAGATGATAAGAGATGACTCTCTTACCATTAATATCATTTAGTGTTAGGATGATGATTCCATTCTCACCTATTTTGATATCCTAGACTCTTCCATCCACAAATCTCTTCCTTCAGAGACTTTAACCATGTTAAACAAATCCACCATGGATATCAACTTGGGTACTCTGGATAACCTTTACATTGTCAAACTTAGCCAATCATTGAATTTTGATGAATTTTGGGACTTACCCTCCTTCTTGCAAGACCACAACTTAGCCTTTGCTTGGTCATATGATGACATGATTGGAACTAACCCCACCATTGCCACCCATAACATAGTCACCAACTGTGATGCCAAACTTGTTAAGCAAAAAATTTAATGAGTGTATCCTTGTATATCCTATCTCATCAAAGAAGAGATTCAATGTCTCTTATCTATCAATTTTATTCAACCCATTGACTATCCCCAATGGGTCTCAATTGTCATTCCTATCACCAAATCCATAGGGGGACTATGCATTTGTATGGAATTTCATGACCTCGACCTTGCTTGCCTTAAAGATGACTTCCCTCTACCAAGCATTGACCAACTAGTTGATCTTACGATTGGCCATAAAATGTTATCTCTCATGGATAGATTCTCGAGTTATAATCAGATCATAATTACCCCTAAATATCAACACAAAATTGCCTTTATCACCCCATGGGAAACCTTCTGCTATAGGGTCATGCCTTTTGGACTAAAGAATGCTCATGTAACCTACCAACATGATATGACCTACATCTTCCATGAACTTATCCATAATATTGTTAAAGACTACATGGAGGACCTCCTTGGTAAATCCAAATATCAGAAAGATCATTTATCCATCCTTAAGATTATATTGAAGTGACTCATCCATTACTATGTCCACCTTAACCCTAAGAAGTGCATTTTTTGGGTCTTATTGGGAAAGATACTTGGATTTATTGTCTCCTTTTAGGGAATATAAGTTGATCCCACCAAAATCAAAGCAATCCTTGACATGTTTCCTCTAATCAACCTCAAATAACTTCATATTTTGCAAAGAAAGCTCCAATCCATTCATCGCTTTATCTCTTAGCTATGAGATTGATGCTAACCCTTCCACCACCTTTTGAAGAAGGAGGTATATTTCAAAGGAAAAACAACTACCAAAAGGCCTTTGATTTAATCAAAGAGTACCTTTTGTCTCCACCTATCCTCACCCCTCTTAAGGATGATCAACCTTTCTACC
The DNA here is from genome assembly GCA_037957365.1 of Torreya grandis. Taxonomy (NCBI): domain Eukaryota; kingdom Viridiplantae; phylum Streptophyta; class Pinopsida; order Cupressales; family Taxaceae; genus Torreya; species Torreya grandis. The sequence goes on from JARHVA010001161.1 coordinate 2,506,210, forward strand.
TTTATATCTTTTCCACTGATCACTCCCTAGAGGCAATGCTTACTCATTAGGATGAACAACATAAAGATCAAGATGTATACTACATCAACTACATGTTTTTATAATATGAGACTTGGTATACCCCAAGAAACTTTACTTATCCTTAGTCTTCATGGCCACCAAACTTTACCACTACCTTCTTAACCACAAGACCTATGTCATAAACAATACTGACCCACTCAAGTATATGCACTCCAAACCATACCAAAACCAAAGTATGGCCAATTGGGTCATGATTTTAGTGGATTTTGACCTTGAATTCTTTAGCAAAAGTTAATTAAAGGGCAAGTCATTGTCGACCAATTGGCCAAAGCACCATTGGTAGACTTCACCTATTAGGTGACCATGTTCTTTGATGGATCTGAGTGTCAACATGGTGGGGGAGCTGGTATCATCTTTATTACCCTCCATGATAAACCTCTTCCTTTATCCTTCAAGCTATATTTTGAATGTACCAACAACATGGCTAAATATGAAGCCCTAGTCATAGGCCTTCAAATTACATTAACCTTGGGAGTTAAAGTGATCAATATCTTTGGTGACTCTCAACTTGTGGTGAATCAAATCAATGGCTCTTATGAGTGTAAGAATGTTGTTTTACAATAGTATAAATAATTAGTTGATAAACTCTTAACATCATTTGAACACTACCATATCCAATCCACCCCACAATCTACCAAAAAGTTTACCGACACCATGGCTTTCCACACCTCTCAGATCCCCTCTACATCCTATAACTCTAAGATATTTGTTATTATCCATAAACTCACCCAACCCTATTATGTCAAAATTGATTCTCCCATCATTTTTAATTAAAAAGAGACCCAACCTAACCTTTGGTATCAGTAGACCTTTGAATATCTCAACCTTGCCATGATTCCTTCTGGTCTTCCTAAGAATGCTCAAAGATAATTTATCCATAGTACCTCACATTATACCATTATGGGGTATTTATTTACAAATATGGCTTTGGTGGTCTCCTCTTTCTTTGCCTATGCAGTCACAAATCCTCTCATGCTATCAAGGAAACATATGATGAGATCTATGAGAGACACTTTATTGGCCTAGCCATCACTAAACGTATCCTTCACCTTAGATATTACTAGCCTAACCTTAACCAAAATTAATGTGATTATGTGAAAAACTATGTTAAGTGTCAATAATATACCAATTTACATCACACATGTAGTCATAGTCTTTGTGTCTCCACTGATTTATGGACCTTCTCACGATGGGGTTTAGACTTTATTGGTGAAATTAACCCCCATTCTTCATAGTGACACAATTCTATCATCACCACATCCAATCATTTCACCAAATGGGTAGAATCTATTCCTATTGTCTCCACCAAAATGAAAAAGATTATTGCCTTTATCAACCATCACATCATCTGTTATTTTGATGTTTATCACAAAATCATCACTAATAATGACAAATATTTTAAGAACAAACAAGTCCAAAGTATTTGTGATGTGTTTGGCATCAATTTATGTTTTTCATCACCCCACTACCCTCAAGCAAATGGATAGGCTGTAGACTCTAACAAAATCTCCATAACATGCTCACTAAAATGGTCAATACCTCTGGTCAAGATTTGCATGTGCACATCCATTTCTCATTATGGGTATATCATACTAGCATTCAAACCCCTATGGGTACCACAAATTTTTATATTATGTTTAGAGTGGATGCCATCTTGCTTCTTGAATTCCAAATACCTTCTCTTCACATATATTTTCAAGATATCATCTATGAAGATGATTACCGTCAAGAATTTTCAGCTCAACTTGATCTAATTGACGAGCATCATTTAGCCACCCTTACCCATCTTCATGTTTATTAAGAGTGCATCAAGAGTGCCTATAAAAAACACCTTAGAGTGTGAGAATTCAATATCAGAGACCTCATTCTAAAGGAAAATCAACATGTCACCAATATGGAGAAAAGTAAGCAGGGCAAGTTAGATTTCAATTGGCTTGGACCTTATATTATAACCCATAAGAATGGATCAAGAGCTTATTGGTTGTCCTCTCTTGAAGGCAACCCAAAACCTGAGCCCCTTAATGCTTCACATCTACATCCTTTCTTTTGTTAAAGAGGATCAAACTCACCTTTTGTTAACTTAAGATCATCCCTTGATTTCATACCACATTCATCTCCCTATTTTAGGGGCAACTGGTTAAAATTGAATCATGTGATTATCCATCATAATTATAGCCTAATATTGAACAATGGGTACCATAGCTCTACCTATGGCATGATTATCATGGTACTTTTTTGCCCTTTTCATAAGGATATATTCCCATGATCATTGTCACCTAAACCTCTTTACACCTAATCAACCTTCTTGTGCTTTTAGTTTTGCCTTCACAAAGGTGAACCCTTAAGCCTATATAAGCAAGTCTATGTCAAGCAAAATCAAACAAAGCAAAAATCAAAACAAAACCAATGGAAATCATGGGTCATTCATAACATTTGTGGATTGCTCTCTTGAAGGACAACTATTGAAAACATATTCAAAATTTCTCAAAGTAAGGTGGTCTGCTCCCTTGAAGGATAGCTATCAAAAGGCATTAAGCAAAGCATACACACTTAGACCACTCCCTTGAAAGATGGTTGAGTAAAGCATTTATCAAAAACATAACAATTTATTGGAAGCTTCCTACATCGATCAGCTTCCCCAACTCCCAAACAATAATAAATAAGTAATAGACCCATTATAAAGTGAAAGCAATAACAATAAAATTTTGAAATCCACAATCAGCTCTCATCAACAATAATTTTGACAGCCACAATCAACTCTCATGAGTAGACTTACTGCATCAATCAATCTACATTTTGTCTGACATAGAATTGTTTATACTAACTCTTTGATAACCTCTAGAAGAGTCATGCTAGTCTCACAACAAGGTTCCATTTTCATCCATATCCCCTTCATACACTATAAAGCAAGGGATTGTGAGCTCACTTGACATTGTGTGATCAATACATATTTTTAATAAAATAATGAATGCTAATACAAAGCATTCAAAGGGATTATATTCCTTAAGCCAATCTGAATTTGATCTTGTTTTAGTTCTTACCAAAAAAGAAGCATCATGCCCTCTTCCTATCCTACCATGACTAGTTGATATATACATTAAGACATTTGTCTCTTGATTATATTCCCTTTCTCACATCCAGTGTTGATATTCAAATTAATTTATGTGTCTTAATTTAAGAAAAATGACCATAACCATAACCATAACCATACCACATCATATCAACATATATCATGAGTAAAAACAAGCATCATTAGCATAAACCATGTGCATAAACATAACCATCAACATCATATTAACTCCATACCATCCATTAACATTAAAAATAACAAACCATTTCTACCACATGTCTAAATATAAATGAGGAAGCATATACTCATTCAATTTTAGCATGAACATCATCATCATATCAACATCATCATAACCATGAACATAAACAAAATACATCTCATCACATGTCTAGTTAGCTGAGTCTGCATCATCAAATTTCATCATGAGAATAATCAGTATAACTTTCATCAATATCAACATGAACATCAAAACCATGAACAAAGAGTAAAATAAAAGATCATATATATAACTCATGAATGTACACCTCATAATGTATACAAATAATATACATGTCTCTCTCTCTCTCAAAAATATACATCTCACTGCATCAACTCATAGGCCAATAATTTCAACCAACCTCAAAAAGCACCCACCCATGAAGACTACCTTCTCCGTCCACCTTAACCACCTCATCACCTTGCCATTGGTCCATTTTTGCCCAACTAGTGCATGTTTTATGAAAATTTTTACTTGGTCCTTTTAACCGTAATGATAATATCTTCTTGAGATCACTTCTCACCTTGAATACCCATGAATTTTCCTAACTAGTTTATGTTTTTCATAAGAGCACTTCCTACCTTGGATACCCATGGAAACATTAACATCACCTAAGAGACTTACATTTATGAGTGTACCTAGCCACCATGCCTAAATACATTTATTTGGTCCATTTGTCACTTATTCTTATAATACCAACCTTTATTTTTACCAACTATGGCAATCTAGTCTATGCATGATCTTGGCTATCCCACTTTTTTTCACACTTTGTGTGCTTATTTTTGCTTCAGTGCCCAACCTATCATTCACCATTTTTATCATTAACATACCAACTCATCAAACCCACACTTGATTCCATTTTACCTCATCAACTTCCATTTTGAGGGGGAACACTTCCTCCCATGCTTAGGGAAACCAAACCTTCGACCCATACTCCATTTTTGTTTTATAGCTCATTAATAAAAAATACATAACAAAAAGGGGAAAAATATAGACACCAAAAATCCACACATGATGGTTCCAAATGTCATAATCTCCTTAGACCACCTCAGGACCCCTTTGGGCCTAGCCTAGACTGTTCGACCCTAAACCAAGCCTAACCCAAGTTAGGTTGACCTACTAGCATAACCCACATTTTACACCAAATTTACCTTGGCCCTTGACCATCTATGGTCACCTTAACCATCAAAAATCACCTTGACCAATGATGGTTAGGTTACACTACTTAAACCAACTTAACTCACCCTTCAATTTCACCTTGATTTTTTATAATTAGAGTCTAACTCATGTGTGAGCCTATACATGTCAAAGTTAAAATTAGACAACAAGTTGGACTCCTTGTTAACATCTTGTTGCATCTCTCCTTCCTTGCTTATAAGAAGAGAGGAGTAACAGGTGAAGAGGGATCCACAACTATCAAGAGTTCCTGCATCCAGAGCTTCTTTTACAAGTGTTCTTCTAGTAATCCAACAATCCATCAATCCATCCATCATGATAGATAGTTGACTCATTTCCACCCCTTGATTGATAGCCAAATACTATTACTCTATCATAATCATACCAGACTCTATCATCGAGTCAATCACCTCAACCATTCATCTGACCAACCTCTGACAAGCTAAGTATTTGTTTTCCATTATTTAATTACTTTGTTTATATTTCACAATCAGCCCAACATAAAACCATCTGTTAGAATTATCTTTTATGATCCTACCAATCTGAATTTTTAGCACCCAAACCCAATACACAGTAACCATCAATGGTCACTTTGACTATCGATAGTCCATCCAACCATCGATAGTCACCTCAACCACCGACGGTCACACTAACCACCAATGGTCACTATGGTAGAAAATAATAGCAAGATATTTTCATCCATCTACCTTTAACCAAATCCAATTTTTTTTCTTTTGCCTGTTCACAGACCCTTAACCTATTTTATGAATCATACTCAAACTATTTAGCATTAGTGTTGCCCTGTTTATTGCTATATTAGTCATTTTTTATCATTTCTTTATCAATTATTTCTTATATTTAATTTTAGTATATTTTGCTTATTAATGTAATTACTTCATCTTTTATTTTTTAAACTTAATTGTTTAAAACATGTGGATTGACAACCCTCAAGGAAGCTCTTATTTTCAAGATCTAGCTAACACTAGGCAATCAACCTAGCTATCTATCTAACCAACCATTTGCTTTAGTGTTGTCTTATTTGTAGGTCATCCTCCCAAGCCAAATAGGAGCTCTCCATAATCATCTGATTCATCATGCACACAACCAGATAAGTTTTTCAACCATACCTATATCTAGTTTCTTTTTTTCTCTTATTTAAATAAAATCTAAAATTCATTGAAATAATTGGCTCTGGTACCATATCAAAATGAGCTCCAAAAATATTGATCCAAGTAAATGCATTGATTTAAAATGCAATATGAGATGCATATTATACAAGATAATATAGAGTAAACAATGCAATTAGTAATAATGAACGAAAGAAAAATAAGACACAAATGAGCCAAAATAACCTACACAATATTGAATTAAAAGTATGAAGGGAGAGAGGTGCATATATAGGTTGGAGAGGGAAAGAAACCACACATTATAGTGAATGTGGTACTAATCTTTCCGAATAACCAACATGACCTCTAGAGCCCTAAGCAAGTTAATACAACCATGTAGCCAAAACCCTATGGTAAAAAGGCTTACACCAACATCTTTGAGGTATTTAGATATGTATGTAGTGGCCAATCATCAAGGGGTGATTAATATTACCTTAACCCATTACATTTTATTTTTTAAGTTTCAAGCTCTTAACAAGACCTCAAGTTTTGAAGGGAAAAAAGAAAAAAAATGATCTATATGACATTCTCTGAATCTAACTATCATAGCCTAATTAATAAACACATGTGTATAATGTGAAACATGTAAATGTTGGCATAATCAAAGTGGAAAAGATAGTAGTAAAAGGATGCAGTCAACCTATGCTATTGTCTAGAAGGAGTGGTCCTATCTAAGAATATTTTTAGATTTTGCTTCTGATATTGCACTATCAAGATTTTGTATTTCTCTAATTTTTATTGTGAAAAATCAGATATATTCCGCTAGGATAAGTTTGTAGTCAACAAAAATGACTTGTCTGCATTGATGTCTAGGGACCACATACATGTCCAAAAATAGTTTCAATTTCTACCTCTGATCACACACTATCAAAAGTTAAAAATTCAATAGAAAGTCAGGTTTGAGTTAAGTACATTTCTTATTAGTGTTTTTTAAAAAAAATAATACACAACAATTTTACAGTAAAAATTGTTAATAATTATATATCTTTAGCATTCTAATATATTTCAATTTTTACACATATTAGAAAAACATATTAATTATTAAATAATAAAAAGGATAAAATAAGAATCTTAACAATAACTTCTCTTTCATAGATGCACCTTTGCATGTCATTGGAGTAGGGGGTAAGACTTATACTTGGGGTAAGGATCAATAAAGTGTATTTGATATGTCCAAACATAAGATTATCCATGCTTCAATTTTATATTGTCCTAACTTGCAACTACCCTTTGAGGTGGAAATAAATGCTAGTGATTATGTTATGGGGGATACCCTACTTCAAGGAGGTAAGCTGGTATGTTACCATTTAGAGTTATTTCATATGGAAATTATGAATTATTGTATATACAACAAAAACCATATGCTTTTGTTCAATCAATCAAGAAATTGAAGAATTATCTCATGGGTAAGGAAGCAATTATCCATACAGATTACCAACCTCTCCAATATTTTCAAGATCATTCTAAAATTCAATAAACCAAACACTATAAGTGGATGGCATTTAAAAAAATAATTTGGTTATCAAATGTAAAAAATGTGTGACTAAAAAACTAGCTAATATTTATCTTGACCTCCATTGTTTTCAGCCATGGGCACCATAATTCATCTTGAGCCTTTTATATGAGTCTTATGTAGAGATATATGAGCATGATGCAAGTTTTTAGGAGACATTTCTTCAAGTATAAAAGTCCCAAGGTGCATGTTTTGAGCCCAAGGAGTATTATTATCTTCATGATGGATTTATCTACAAGTTGGGTAAGCTTTGTGTATATAAAGAGGAAAGAGTTCAAATAATAATGGAAGTACATGATTCAAAGTTGCAGGACATTTTGGTGTTACAAATACAATTGCACATTTATAGTTGTATGTTTATTGGCCTAATATACAAGTAGATGTTGCTAAGTTCATAAGAGGATATGTATTATGTCATACACATAAGCATAGTAATAGGAAGTTAGGTTTGTATATGTCATTATTGGTTCCTTCTAGACCATGGGAAAATATTTCCATGTATATTTTAGATGGGTTTCTTATTTCAAGGAAGGGGAATGAATATCTCTCTATGATTATGGATCGCTTTAGTACGATGTATATTTTATTTCTTATAAGAAGACCCTCAAAGGTAGTGATGCAATTGAGTTGTTTCTTACTCACATGTGGGTTCATATTGGATGGCCTAGTTCTATATTCTATTATTTAAAAATGAGACTTAAGGTTTCTTGGAAAATTTTGGCCCATATTGTGGGATAAGATGGATACTAGGTTGAAACAATCTACTGCCTTACCACCTACAAAATGATGGAAAAACTGAGATTGTAAACAAAACATTGGTACAATTATTGAGATAGTATAATAGGAAACATCCTAATTATTGTGATGAAAATTATGTATATAACACTCCTACAATAGGGAAGTGCATTATTATACTAGTAAATATGTTTTTGTAACTTATTTTTTCTACTTACCTCTATGTGCATTTGATGTTGTTTTGAGACAACCATACAAAGGTATTGGGAGAGTGGATCCAAAGGTCCACAAAGATAATAAATTCATTGAGAATATTTAACAAATTCACCTCCAAATGTAATAGGTTAAACTAGTCTCAAGCCAAGTATAAAGCAAAATATGATCAACATAAGACTAAGCATAGTTTCCTTGTTGGAAATAAGGTATGGTTGTACTTGAATAGAGAAAAGTTCCAAAGTAAGTCTAAGATGATTAAGCCTCTTAGGTATGGTCCATTTTAAATTCTATAATAATTGGGCAAGAATACTTTTAGACTTTATTTTCCTCCTTATATGAAGATCCATTCAATTATCAATGTTGAGAACTTATGTATTTTTAGACTTCTATGTTATAAAATGAGGATGAAGGGTTGTTGCTACATTTAATTTAAGACTTCAATTTAGATAATCATTTGGAATTGGAGGAGGATGTTGTATTTTATAATAAAGAAATGACAATGTGAGGAGGAGTCAAGTAACATTCACTGGTTGGCTTAAAGAGTCAGCTACCTAGAAAGGTCAAATGGTATTCTAGAGAAGTTGTTGGGAATAAATTTCCTCATGATATTCTTAAATATTTTAGGGACTTAAAAGCCTCAAACTTGTGAGGTATGATCCAAATTTGGATTCTAATGTACTAGTCATATATACTAGTTGTTTTCATTATGTCAAATTATATGTAACCTATGCTTAGAAGACACTATTATAAGACATTTCATACTCAAAACATCATATGAGATATGATATAGTGGAAAAGTTAGTGTTAGAGTGATCCATAAATATTCAAAATGATGAATTCAATGAGTTTATACTTTTGAAATGGAGGGGTTTATCATAGATGGTAAAACCACCATTATTTATAGGGTGGTAATTTCATAACCACCTTAGAAATTATATAACCACTAGTGTATATGTGTTAGTTACATAGCCACTTCGACAATGTTGAAACTTCTAATTTGCATAAACATGGTTTCCTCACCATATAAAAATCCCAAAGTTGAATAGTTTCAAACATTTCTTCTTCTCATTTTCAATTTGTCTAAGCTTTTAGTTGGATTCCAAAGTTGAGAGGGCATAAATTTCCCCCCATAATTTTTGACTTAGATTTTTTGTTTCAATTGATAGTGCATCTAGTTACATTGCAAGCATTTTTTTTACAATTTTGATAGACTATATAACATAAAATGACCTAAAAAATTGGACTATTTTTACATATTTTCAATTTTTTGAAAACTATGACTATTATACCAAATAAAACATCTCAAATATAAACAACACTCTATTTATATAATTAAAAAATAAAATTATGGTATTAACCACACTAAAAATATGAATTTTGAATTCTAAACCTACAAATACTAAAGACTATACACTTAAATTACTATTTTTGACTTTGTAAATGACATTCAATTTATAACTTTGAGAAACCACGTAATAAAATCTACAATCTATAAATAAAAATGACTAATTGACCAATCAACCAAACTATACTAAAGAAAGAGTAATTATAAGCTATAAACAGTTTATGGACTATAATGACAAACTAAATTTAATTTAAAAATATTGTAGGGTTGAGGGATATTAAAGGTGGGTCTAATTTGATGTGGATGGAAAGAAATAATTCATTGAATAATGTGAATAGGTGTTAGGATATACCAATGAAGACTAAAAAAATGACATACATGCATGGATGATTTAAAATGGAGACCAATTAATTGCCACAATCCTTTTTGAGTAGTTCTTGGCACATAGAAACATGGAATGCTCAGATGGAGGCACAACATGTAGTGTCCAAGTTGGCATAATAACAAGTGTAATTGGTCATCAAGTTGAGCTTGCTTCCTAAGGAATGGTTGATGCATATTTGGTACACATTTAATGGTCTACCCTTAAATGATAAGACATGTGCACATCATATGGAAGCTTCAAAAATAACATGTGAATTTTGATCTAACAAAAGCATATGCTATGATCCATGCACATGAAAATTACTACCTGATGACTCTCATCACTGTTATATAATTTTTATCACAAGGAAACCATGATATAATACCATATTTTAGAAATGATCAAAGTTTATGTAGCAGAGCCAAGTATTTATATTTAATCATTCATTACATATCAGACACTATATTTATATAAGAAAGCATCTCTTATAAGCAAGGAGGCTTCCTCAATATTTGAACCCATAAATATATCAACTATATAAACTCCTAACCCAAATATAAAATATATTGTTTAGAATAATATATTCATTTAATCAATTAACCAATAATAACCGTATTAATCATATGGTAAGTTACACACAATAATTTTACCTCAATGTAAATACTAAATTCTAACACCATGATGGTGTGTTTTTATATCACATATGGATTAAAATATGTAAACTCTTAAGTTTAATTGATTAATGGAATTTGTAGAATCAAAATATATTTTCCTACTTAAATTATACTCCAAATTGATATATTTAAATGCTTTAGGGACTAAGAATTAGTGTAGTGTGTTGTTAGAAACATAAATTATTTGTACTACTAAAATTGAATGTAAACAACCATGAACAAATCAAAAGAAAATAAAGAATGACATTTGACACCAAGATGTTTAACATGGAAACTCTAGTGTGGGGAAAACTAGTAGGAAGCTATAATAACTTAGTTTTTAATTTTATTATGACTAAAGATAATTGATAAAGAGATCAATATAATAAATATAACATTGATAGTTCTCACTAAGCTCCTCTTTGTAGCCTTTTTTCTTCCTACTTAAATTATGATCTGAATTAATAGATTAAATTCTTTAAGGATTAATAATTAGTGTAGTGTGTTGTTAGAAACATAAAAAACTTATATTACTAAAAGTGAATGTAAACAACCATGAACAAATCAAAGGAAAATAAAGAATAACATTTGACACCAAGACATTTAACATGGAAACTCCATTATGGGGAAAACTAGTTGGAAGATGTAATAAATTAGTTTTTTAATCTTTTATGGATAAAGACAATTTATAAAGAGATCAATATAAAAAAATATAACATTGATATTTCTCACTAAGCTCCTCTTTCTAACATTTCTTCCTCCTAAAACATACTAAACATCAACTTTATCTATCACACACTCATGCTTATAATTAGATTTTTTCTTTCTTATCATCATGCTCTAGGATTGCCATTTTGTGAACTAAAGGACTCTCAAATGACTCATAACTAATGAGACATCATCATTTTATAGTTACTTTGACTTTTAAAATCACTTGGATGAAACCAATACTTTAAACAAACTAGTGGTTTCAAAATCATTGTGGCCATTATGTAACTACCTCTGAGTTAACTGACATTTATGAACCATTATCTATAAAGTCCATATGTTACACAAAAACCTCAATTATATATAGGTAGTTTTGTCACCATAATTAATTGGGGGTCCCTTAAGGGTTGCCCCACTTCTGAGGTCTTGAGGGTCCCTAAAAAGTCTATTTAAGCTCAAAAGGGATCTCTTCTAGAAAGGGTCAAAATCTCACTCAGTTTTATATTTTGATTTTGTATCACCCTTTTATGTAAAAGAACACAAAAATTTAAGGGGGGACACTTTGGGCCACCCAGATCTCGGGTCTTTGGGGTTCCTTGAATAGGCTACACAAGCTTCATGAGGACTAGGCTTCCAAAGTAAATCTAGGTTTAACTTTAATTATATAAAGTCCTTAGATTATATAAAAACATATAAATCAACCTTACTAAAATAAGATTTGAAAATGATTACAAAACAAGTTTTTCTATTGAAAAAACAATAGATCCACAACATTAATACTAAACTATATAACACTATGTAATTATTTAATTAATCAAATTGAAAATGAAGGATGGATCTATTATAAGGTAAAGAGGACATGGTCATATTTCTAGGTCTTTGGCCTAAACACTATGAACACCACAAAAATTGAAGTAGTTACCACTAATAGATGTAAAAACACTATCTAGGTGCATCACCACCATTGAAATACCAAAGGACCACCATTGATTATGCAGAAGGGTCATATCTATGTCACAACTTCATCACTTGTCAAGTAGTCCTACGAGTGTCTACCTTGACTAGGAAATTAAGTTTGATACTATGGGAAGATCTTCAAGAGATTCACCATCAAGAGTGGCATTGCAAACACTCCATTAGTCCAAGTCCTCTAACACTCCCATGTTTTATCATGCCACTTAGCAGCTCTAAAAAAATAAAAGATTTGAGCTCAGCTAAAACTAAGCCCTCCAACCTCTCCTACAGCCAGAAGGCTTCTTTACCAAGCTCTTTGGCTGTCAGGATACATTGAAACCACCTCAGTGTCACTTTTCCCAAACAAGGCATCTAATGATCCATCCTAGCATTTGACCATTAACGATCAAGTGCAAGTGATCACATTCAATCTTGTTGCAACTTTAAAAACTACTAACATATTTATTTTTCTTTGGGTGTAGTAGCAATCACACAAGTGACCAAACACTATCCCCTACCCTATAAGAAAAGGATTGTGTAAACAAATATGAACTTATAAGATACTAAATTTCCAAAAACCATATTATATGCCCTGTAGTGCCAAAAATTATGAAATTAAATTCTATAATATTTAAAAACATGAATTTTAATTTAAAATTATTTTAGGTATAATTTTTGTTCTATCAGCATGTAAATTAATTTATTGAATTTAGGCCATTTTACTAAAGAATTAGGGTAGAATAATATCAGAATAGCCAAGGAGATATAAATAATCTATAGGATCAATTTAGAATACATGATCACACAATAAGTTCATACACAAACAAAATAACTCAACCAAAAAAATAAAAATCTAGAAAATAAATAATTACTTCTTAATATAATTCTAATATAACCACTTTGTAATAATCTCAAACACCATTATTCTCTCATCAATCTCTACACTAAGGGAATGAGAATATAAATACTAATAGTTTATTTTCACAAATAAACTATAGTTGTGCAATCACTAAATTAAGGAGCTACTAAGGATTCAATTTCCCTATATTTTTGTGCAAACAATCCTATGTGCTAATATAAGTTGTGACAATCACAAATATACAACTAACAAATAATGCAAATATAAAATCTATGTGAATAGACAAATATTATCTTATGTGAGCTTATTACTATGTATGGTATCTTGACGTAAGAAAAAGAATTACCCTATATAAGTTTACATACACTATTCTAACACCCTCCCATAAGAGAAACTTAAGGAGTGTAAAAAATAAAATAAAATGGGTCCCAACTACTATCTTGATAAGGTACCCATGTACAATCCAAGAAAAAATAAAAATGGAAGGAATTATTTCATGTAGAAAATCCCCCCTCAAGGATAAATTCCTACACCCTAAGCAGTGATTATAACTGTAAATAGAAAGAAGAAGCCAAGGGATTGGTGAAGATGGCAAAAAATTATTCAGAAGTAGGCATGAACTCCAAATAAATGAATCCATCCTAAATAAGATATCGAATAGAGTGAATATGTAGCTCAACATGTTTAGTTCATTGATGCTCAACATGATTAAGTGAAAGAGCAATTGAACTTTGTTTATCACACCAAAGAATGGTAGGACCTTGTTGGGTGAAGCCAAAATCTCTAATTAATTGTCAGAACAAAAGTGTCTCCTGAATGGACTTGATAGCACCTTGATACTCAACCTCAATATAGGAAAATTCAATAGTTATCTCATTTTTATAAGCCCAAGAAACATGACCAAAACCAAGTGTGTATACAAATCCAAAAGTGGATTTATGAGTATAAATATCACATGTCTAATCAGAGTTAATATAACTAGTAAGATGTGTAAAAATCTATGATGTGTAATGTATACCAAACTATGTGGTACCCCGAATGTAGCACAAAAATACACTTTGATACTAGTCAATGAATCTTATGAGGTTCATGGGAAAAGTGAGACACAAGGTTTACATAAAATATGATGTTAAGATGAGTGTGTCAGGTATAGAAGACTTCTTACAAGTTGTTTGAACAAAGTTGGATCAACTAGAGGAATCGTACACATAACAGTCAAAACAACACTTGACTGATATGGAGTGGGGGTAGGCTTACAATCAACCATGTTGAGAAAATGTAGAATATTTGAAGAATACTTATTCTACCCAATAGATATATCCTCATAAGACTAATGAACTTGTAAACCAAGAAAGTAATGCAAAATTCTTAGGTCAGTCATGCCAAACCTCTTGCTCAGCTTGTCCTTGATGTCCTAAATTAAGGAGGTTGAATTGGATATGATAATGAAGTCATCAACATAAAAAACCAAGATTAGAGTGTCCCCTCCTTGATTTTGTATGTAAACATCATGGTCTAACTCACAATTATAGAAACCAAAACTCAGGAGAAAGTTATCCATCTTCTCATACCAAGATCGAGGATATTATTTGAGACCATAAAGAGAATAATGGATTCAAAAAACCAATGATGAGCCTTGTACAAATACCTAAGATTGGGCCATATAGATCTCCTATTGGAGATCACAATGCAAAAAATCACTCTCCACATCCATTTGAGAGACCATCCAATGATGTGAAGTGGCAAGTAAAAGTATAAGATGAAGAAAATTTATCTTAGTAACATAGGCAAAGGTTTTAGAGTAATCAACACCTTAAAATTTTGAAAATCCTTTAGATACTAGTCGAAGTTTGTATTTATCTATGAATCCATATGCAACATACTTGGTATTATGGACCCATTTAAATTTCATAATTTTTCTACCCTTAGGAATAGGTATAAGATCAAATGTATTATTCTTCATCAATAAAGAATATTATTCTTGCATAGTGACATCCCACTTAGGTGTATCAATGGCCTCAAAAAACAATATTGGATCATCCATAATAACATGACCCAAAATAGCAACACAAGAGGTTTATGAATAAGTGAGGAGAGGATCAGATGGATCACCAAAGAAAGAATAAAATATATTTAGATTTCTTTGTGCCCACTTTGGCATCAATTATGAAGGAGGTGGTAAAATATATGTAGATTTCTTTGTGCCCACTTTGGCATCAATTATGAAGGAGGTGGTTATGGTGGTTGAACAAGATCAAGATCAATAACATCGACATAATTATCAATAATGGGAAGTAGGTCCTCACAATCAATTGTAGGAGGAGATGCATAAGAACTTGATATAGACTCATGTGGACTAGCTTGCTCATCAACTCGAACATCTTGTCAAAATAAGATATATTTGGTGATAGGATCAAGAAGATGATAAGATTTTACATCTTCATAATAATTAAAAAATATGAGGTGTTGTCTTTTCTTCTCCAAGGATTTTTGCTTGTCATCAGGAGCAAATGCCCAATCCATACTTACAAAAATATAAAAATATGAAATATTAGACTTGATCCCAAACCAAGCTTATTTAGGTATTGTGTTTCATACAACCTTGTGTGGCATGTGATTCTAGATGTAATTAACATAATTAACTACTTCAACCCAATATTTAGGTGGATTTTTTTGGAAATTATCATACAATTAGTCATCTCTTTCAAATTTTTATTCTTCCTCTTAGCCACACCATTATTTTGTGGAGTGTATGGAACAATGAAATGATGTTGGATGCCATGCTCAATACATAAATATAGGAAGGAATTACTGTCACATTCCTCCCCATTGTCAGTGCATATCTTCTTAAGAGGAAGAGATGATTATTTTTACACAAAGGCTTTGAAAGATTTGAAGGTCTCAAAAACTTCACTTTTCAACTTGAGAAAATAAACCCAAGTTTGTCTAGTGTAGTCATTAATTAATGTGAATGAATACTTGGGTTCTTATAATGAGAGATATGGAAAAGACATAAAATCACTATGAACCAACTCTAAATGTGCATGTGTACGTGTGGCCTTACCCACTATAAATGGATCCTAATGTTGTTTACCAACTAGACAACCAAGACACACTCCATAAATGTAAGAGACCTTTGGAGGGCCATTTAAAATATTATTTACATTATTTGATGCATATATATATACTTAAAGTTTCATAACCTCTCATGCCATAATTTTATCATTGAATCACCATGAGTAACAAAAGATGAAGCAAAATTAGAATTAGACTTAAAATTGTCAAAAGTGTAGAGCTTGGAATCATGATTTACTACTCCTGTAACTATTAACTCATTAGGATCATTACATTATATTATTAAAACATATATTGGAGTAAATTAAATAGTTTTTATAATACCATAAGTACAAATTCAATACACAAAAATAAGATCAGAAGATATTTTAGTACAAACAATACATTATTGATGAATCTGTTGACAATTTTGACCTCAAAGGTCAAATTGTCACTGCTACCACTTTAAAATTTACTTGTTATGACATGGTGTATATTTTTAGGCATGATAATATCTTATGGATACATTTTAAAACATTTTCATTAGGTTTCTCAAGTGATTTTGACAATTTTAGTGCTAAAAATGCCTATTTTGAGGCCATCCATATAATTATTCAAGCTAAAATTAATCTTGAGACATATTTAGGACATTATTTATATATTAAAAGGTCTAAAAAAGGATTTTTAATAGGTTTTAGGTCTTAAATTGAAGAAAACTAATTTATCTCTCATATCGACCTCTTTGGCATCTCTAGAAGGGCCTTCATTTTTTGTTCAGTACATCAAGAGAGAGAGATTTAGGATTAAATATCCTTGAAAATTATAGGGCACATAATTAGTGGAATTGGTTTTCAAATTCATTCCCCCATATTTATGAACAATTACTAAGAGTGCAAGGGGGTCTAAATGGCATATTCATTTAGATAGGGTCTAGGTTTTCCTCCATTTCTTCACTTCAGGATTCTATGGGAAATAATGGTTATAGTGAGGTTATTTTAGGGTCAAATGAGACCTATTTCATGTAGATTCATCAGGTAAATCCTTCTAGGAAGGCATATATCACACAAACTCATTTTCTTATAGTATCCTTATGAATGGTCTATTTGATCAATTTTGGAGCATGATTTGAGTTGTAAATAAAGTGTCTTCATATTTAGAGGTTCTCAAGTCAATATATAATTCATTTCACATCTCATTCATCCAAGCAAAGGTTCACAAGTCTCCATCTTGAGTATAATCTCCTTTGAGATGGTTTTGGGTGAGTTAGTCTCTTCAACAAGGTACAATTATAGTTAATGAGATTAATGTCAGTGGTAAAGGGGTTATGAAGTAATGAAGGAGATGTGGAAGAACATGAGATACCACCAAGAATTATCTAAGGGGTCAATATGGATATAAATACTCTTGAGAGCAAAAGTCTTTTTTAAGCCTAGAATGCCTAAATAACACTAAAAGACTGTATGTGACTGAGTTACCATATTGAGAGACCTTAAAGAGATTTGGTGTATTAATAAACATGTTTATGAGGTTTTTGATGAACCTTTAAAATGGTCTAAGATATTTGAATAAGATGAGAGTGTTTAATTAATCTCCAAAGTATATCAAACCATGAAGAAAACCTCCTTAGAACTCACTTTAGCAAAGTTTAAGGTAAGTTAGCATTGTTTAAGGTAATATGTTATTTCTTGTTTCCATGATATTTAGACCTCCTTATGTAAATTTAATGATTCTTAAATTTAGTTGTGAATATTAAAGGTTAATTAGGGTCTTAATATCATTTCAGTCTCTTGGAACCAACCTCTCATCCCTCCTCAGTTTGTACAATGGGTATAAATAACTACCTACAACAGTTAGTCATAAGCTAGTATGTGAGATATATTGTTTATGAGATGATGGAGTTTAGTGTATTTTCAATAGATACTAAGAGGTTTAAGTGAATATCATATACCTTTATAAGTCTCATTGCATCCTAAAAGACACTTACAACCATTTAGGTACAGTAAAACCTCTACCTACAGTCATATGCTTATCATAATGTTCTATGAGTTAAGTGAGATGATATTAATATGTTTATCATATTCTATATGGATCCTTGAAGGAGTGAAAACAAGTTTAATGGAGCTAAAATGTGTTGAAAGGAGCTAAGGAACTCAAAAAGTGGCTTTATATCTTATACAATCAAGTAGAGACTTACAGGCCTTAGGCTTGTAGGTCCATTTTTGGGACCTAGATCAACCTCATGCCAAATAAATGGAGTCTCAAACATGGAAATTAAACTAAATTATAGATTAAAATAATATATAAGCCTTTTAAGAGAATCTAGGCCACTTGAGCAATCAAAAGAGTCCTAGAAATGGAGTTCATAGTCAACTAATCACCTCTAATACTATTTACAAACTAGGCAAGAGACAAGTAATTTGAGAATGTCATAAGTTGAAGTTCATAGAATTTATAAGATAGTAACAATGGAATAAACCCTTTTGATCTCTCAAACATCATGCCTAGTGAAAGGAGTAGGTTCAAAACTTCTATATATAGTTCATAACTTAAAAATTCACCTACAGGACTATACAAAAGGAGCAAGTGTAAACATTGTATGAAAGTGTCATAAGAAGTCTATAGACATTGATTATACAATGGAATAAAATCCTTGATCTAGATCCTTTAGGTATTATGGTAAATTAAAGAACTAGTCTCAAATCTCCTAAACACAGTAAATATGACCCTGAAAGGCCACCTATAACCCTATTTGAGGTATCATTCCATATTCAAACCTAGGAAAGGAGTTGAGGTGTTTGAAAGTATTGAATCCTAATTGAAAACTTCAACTAAGTCCATGAACTATTTACAATATCAATGACTTTCAAGGTGAAGTTTCAAACCCCAATACATAGTCATGACTCCTAATGAGTACATACAATCCATACAAACCAGTAGATGAACTAAAGGTGTATATAATAAAGTGGAAAAGATATTTAAGGGTGTTTTGAAAATAAATTAGGACCCTAATCAAGATTCAAGGCCATTGTAAAAGTTGTGATGTGTGAGTGAGCTTCAAAGCTCCTAA
The DNA here is from genome assembly GCA_037957365.1 of Torreya grandis. Lineage (NCBI taxonomy): Eukaryota > Viridiplantae > Streptophyta > Pinopsida > Cupressales > Taxaceae > Torreya > Torreya grandis. The sequence goes on from JARHVA010001161.1 coordinate 2,525,427, forward strand.
ACATAGTCAAAACCCTCTAAAGGGACCTATATGTGGCTAATGAAGAAAACTGGTCTCAAGGATAAAGAAATAATATCGAGGTGTAGGTAAATGTCCTAAGATGGTTTTTTATTGTCAAAATATATCCAAAAATCATTAAATAAGGTTAGTGAGGTGGAAGTGAATTCTAAATCAAGATACCTTGATAGCCACCTATAGGTTGCTAGTGTGATACTCTACCAAGCAAACATAATCAAAGAGGTAAAAGTGTTTGAAAAGTGATATGAACATATATTTATACTTAAACCTATATCATGAAACATTGGGAAGGTTAGTAATATGAAAGTAGGTTCCTAGACACAAGAAATGTAGTCCTAACTCCATACATAGTCAAAAGGGCACCTACATGCAGCAGATGAGGAGAAGTTGGTATTAAACCCAAGAAAGAATTGATAAAATGGTGAAGGAACATTTAGGTTGATCTTAGTCAAGAACAAAGTTTCATAAGGTATGTTGATACTAAAGGAGCTAAAATGAATATTGATCAAACTAGGTTCCAAGACCTCTACCCACAATCAAATCCTATAGTCCAGTCTTGAGGGAAATTAAAGTTTTGAGGTCCTTATGGGCACAGTCACATTTTTTAAATTGGTACATAGGGTTTTTATGAGTTGAAAAATATGTTCATGGTATTTTTAAGGCCATATAGGCAATGGATATAACCACTATTTTGTTTTATACCTTGCCCTCTCCATTGGCAAGGAGTAGTCATGAGACCAAGGGGTGTTTTTGAGATCAAAATCATGAAACAAGTATTAAAAACCTCATAGAGGGCCTTTGTGTCAATTAAAAATAATTTAAAGGATCTAATCACACCTACAGATGTCACCAATGCTTAGGTTTTATTCCAAATTCCCTTGAGGGTTGGCAAGGAGGTAACAAGCCTAAATCCCAAGTCCTCTACCCAGTATACTAAATGCATAAAGAGGAGTCATGAGCACTACCAAGGAATGTATAATAATTGTGAGGATTATTTTTTGAGGTATTTGATCCTATCCAAGTAGTGATGTATAATTTTGATACCTAAAACTTAGATTAGACCTCTCTCAAGTCCAAAGAGAGCTAAGCATGTCACCCAAGGAACAACTTCACATAATTATACCATCTATCACACTTTTAATGGGAAGATGACACATTTGGGATAGTTAAGGAGTTAATTTAAGAATTTTTTCCAAGTTTAAGGAGATCAATTTATGATCTTTCATTTATGAATAATTGTTAAGACCCCAAACAGGGCTTAAACTCCTTTAAAACCCTGATAGTGACCAGTTAAGGGAAATGGATCTCAAATGCACAATATAATTCCATGTTTTTATCCTAAAACATATTATATTTTTTTAATTACTCAAAGGAGGTTATAAATATGTACTTTGATGTTGATATCACTTATATGGACTATCACAAATGCCCTATTTTTGCACAATTTTTATGTTTTGTAGTTTTTCTGAGAATGGGAGAACTTTATAATAATTATATGATGTCATTTTTGATGTGCCATAGATATTAAATCACAAAAAATTCATAGGATATTTTGTAGGTGATTAAACTAGGCCCATTTTTTAAGGTAGTCTCAAATAGGCTCAAAATGAGACTAGGTGACAAGGTGATTTCTTAGTTTGCATATTTCTACAAGATCTCAGAACCCCAAAATTGACATGGATATTTTTAAAAACATGGTAAAATTTAATCAAAATTTTTTAGATATTTCACATGTGTGGGGCCTCTCTAGATCAATATTTCTACTTTCTAGGCCTAATTTGGGAGAGAGAATGAGCTAGAAAAGACACTTACACTTAGAATTTGATCATGAAATTTTATGTGGAGATGTAAGGGGATATAGGGTTATAAAAAATGTGCCTATGTTTCTAATTTAATATGTACAATATTATGGACAAGGAGCTTTACAGGTTTTTAAGGCTATAAGGAATAGGTGCTAAAACATGCCATATGAGCAAAATCAAATCTTTTGGGCTATTTGATGGTTCCAAATGATATGTTTTAGGTATAAATTAATGTTGATAATACTTAAATGGATTTAATTTATCTTTTTCAAATCAAAATCCTTATTTATCTCTCATGTGCCTTTTGTTCATGTGAAGGATTCAAGTGTTCAAATACAAGTAATGGATGCATAGAAGTTTTCCAAGGGATTTATTGATGTTTATCCTTCCCTCATATGCCTATTAAAGTGTGGAATAAATCAATTCAAGTATGGAATAAGTTTTCAAATGTTGAAAGGTTCTCAAAGACTCCTTATAAATCCTTCTTTCCTTCTAATGCCTAAGATGTTGAAAGGGTCAAACAAGTATAAAAGAGATCTAACAGCCCAATAAAGATGGAAAGACCTTGTTAATGGTTTGGAGAAGGTTTAAAATAAATACTTTATCAATTAATGATGACCTAAATTCATATATTAATACCTATTTTCAAATAAAGGACCTTTTCTAGTCAAGAGAGACATTCAACCAAGAATGTAAGGTTCCTTGGCAAGGATTTAGGCACTATTATTGGCTAAACTCCACCAATCAAGGATGATGACCTCTTGAAGACTCCTTAAAAATTATAGATAAGTACCATTTCAACCCATAAACCATTTTATAAAGTTTTATGAGAGATAATCAAGGGAGTACTACATTGGGTTTGAAGAAGGACTAAGTAATGATACATTCCTAGTTTATTAGCTCTTATCTCTTTCTCTCTCCTCCTTCTCAATTGTCTATATGTAAGCCTATGTTTGTAATTTGAATCAATACTTAACTTGAGTTGTGGAAAGCCCATGCTCAAAAAAACACTTGTACTTTCCTATTTTAAATTAATAATATTGAATTCATGCCTCTTCAAAGCTTGTGTTTAGTGTATGCTAATGATTAGTTGATGAATGACAGTGATAATACATGCTTCCTATCATCTTTTCCTTTAATTTTTACCTATTTTTAGGTGTTATTTAATACCTATAGTTTTCATATTATGCTTTAACAATCTTGTATGTTTTTTATTTGTGATCTTTCTTTAGTGACTTTGAGAGACCTATTGACTAGTTGCTTTAGATCACGCATCAAACTAAGACTCTGTGTGAAACATTGATGTATGGAGACCTATATTTTGAGAAGTGCAATCAGGTCCATGTTCTTATTCAGCCTTATTAGTGCATATTATATAAGTAGAGGTCACATTTTGGTGTATCATCTAATTTAGATAGGTTTTCCTTTCAATCTACCTTATTCTCTTTTCTCTTGAAAGTTGGTAGTGTAGAGTAGAGATCCTAACCAATACATCAAGGGGAGATATCCCTTAGAATATATAGATTCAATACATATATTAGGACACCCATAGACTATTATTATCTCTTTTTAAATTTAGACTATGAAGGATTAAAACTACCTTTATAAGGGTGCAAGTTTATTAGTTAACAACAACCATCATGCATCTCAACTATGTCAGATTCTAAAACATCAACTCATGAAGAGTTACCCATAACAATTAATGAGGTACTAAAATCATATAAATAAATAAGTATTTCCCATGAATGAGTTATATGGTGTGAAGTAGTTTAATAAAATATCCAATCATAACATGATATAGATGTAGTCTTAGCATAAATGGCTTTTCCTTTGCTCAATGAATTTGCTACAAAATACCAAGTAGGAATAGACATATTGTGTTGTTTAACTATAACTTCCAAGGATTCCATAATTTTTAAAAAATTTGGATTAATAATGGTTTGTGTATACACATAATATTTTTAAATTTTATCAATTATTAGTTATTTTTATCTTACAAGAACTCGTCGAGTCTCAATATCTCTAAGTGCACACCTTAAAGGGTGCACTAGAAAAGGGATGGGAAAATATTTGGTGCTTCAAAATATAATTATTCTCTATACCTCTACCTAAAACCAATAAAAACCCATCTTATACATCTACCTAAGCTTCTACACCTCTCTCACACTCTTATTTAAGTAATTCACTGCCTCAAATATCTTTTACCTTAGTAAAACCCATTTTTAGTAGCATTTGAACATAGTCGAATGGGTTGATCTAGTCCTAGGAATAGTGCATACTACAGACTGACCTGACCTTGGCCAACTGAGTCCAGGACCTAATGACTTTATTTTATAACTAAAAAGGTCGACTAGGCTAATTACATTGGCTAAAATTTTAGAAAGTCTTAGGGTCAAATTAAGCTATATATACACATCTTTCACCCCATTTCCAATAGCGAGAATCATTCATTTGCATTTATTTATTTGATTTTTTGCCATTCTACTTGAGGAGTCATTGCTTAGGGTTTCATGCATCTTAAAAGAGAATTTTTTCCTTGTGAAGGGTTGAGATTCACTAGGAGGTCCTTGTCTAGACTATAGTCCATTGTCTATCCTTAGTTTCTTCAACAATACACAACAACCTCTTGCAAAACATCATTGGCCAAGGGAGAGGTTAAGGCTCGATGGGTTCGTCTTCAAGGTAAGTATTCCTAACTCTCACTCTTCTATTTTAGTAGATAGATTTACATGAATAATAGTTAATGAATGTATTATCTCTCCTTGCTTAGAACTACCTCTACAATGAAATGAGTAGAGTTTTAATTTGCATGTTTATTATTTATGTTTTCCCCCCATTTGTGTCACAAGCTTTAGTGAGCACTAGATTAGATTTTATTTACTTTATTAGTGCATTATTATCAGACCTAGCTAGGTTTATTATGTGGTGTTGTTTGACTAAATCATTTATAACCTTATCTAGTCATATTATATGATAAAATATCCCTTAGGTAGGTTTAGCGGTACCATATTGATCATAACCTCGATTATCTAAGTATTGCTAGTGATATAATTAGTTGATTTATGTTCTCTAAGTTAGGATTGATTTGTATATTAGCTTCACTTTTGATTCCATACATTATGGTGAACCCAAAGTAAACTAAATCTTAAAGATTTTTAATTTTCACTTTCAAAATATTGGATCAATTCAATCAACTCAATATAATAATTTATGTGCAAGTCTTAATCTCAGTCAATCGAATCGAATTAGTTCAGCTCTATGTACACGTCATTATCTTCTATAGATAATTGGATCAATCTAATTGACCCAATGAAAGTGTTATCAAAACTCTTCAACCAATATCTCTCTAAGAACTTATTACCACAACCATAGATGCTTTAGCATACACTCAAAGAACAAAAACAATTGTAAACAAAACAATTATTATTCACAAAAGCATATGAAAAACATATGTGAAGGATATGTAAAAGATATATTGTGCAATGTAGAGCCCTTGCTTAAATAGGCAAAGAGAATCAAAATTCAAGCTAAATTAGGTAATGTGGGATAAATCCACACATAGGATAAAACTAGGTAAAGACTACTAGAGTATCTTATTACTTATGCTTACTAGGTTTTAACTAGGTCATTGGTCTTTTCCTAGTTTTATCTTATGTGGGGATTTATCCCATATTGCCTAATTTAGCTTGCATCTTGTTTTTCCCTACCTATGTAAGGAGGGGCTCTATATTTTAATATACATGCTTTATAATCTTTTTGCATATCTTTTTTAGATCTCTTTTGTGAAAAACAATTGTTTTGTTTTTAATTGGTTTATTTTCTTGAGTATGCTGAAGCATCTATGGCTATAGTAATGAGATCTTAGAGAGATCTCAGTTGAAGAGTTTTGATAACTCTTTCATGGTATTAGAACCACCCTCTAATAGAAATTACTCATCTTGTAGGTTTGTTACCATTATGCTTAGCTTGTATATTTCTTGACATTATAGATCTATCATTGCTTTCTCAACTCACAAAGTCAGATTTGGTTATTTGATTGGATTTGGTCTTATAGATTCTTGGAAATATAGACATCTTGATTGGATCTAGTATTTCTTTGACCATATGGAAATTTAGTATATGCATTATTATTACATGTTAAAGCATTGGATTTACATTACTATTGATGTGACAAATGTAAGATTTGTGTTTATATTAAATTGAGATCAGATCTGTAGGTTGGAATATTTTTACAGATTTGTGCCACTTTCAAAGCCAAGTGTATTGTAAGTCTACACTAACATGTAGTCGTTTGGCTTCCTCCTTAACCTTTGTCTTTGGTATTAAGCATTGATCAAGGTTGTGCTCTATTCTGAACTATGGAGGTAGCTTTTGTTGAAAGTGGAGAGGTGGTCATTTGGTTGAGCTGGGCCATGAGTGGAACATAGTAGGCATCAAGGTCAAGCTTAATGGAAATAGGGCATAATAGGAGTAGGGTGGATGAAGTAGAGGGATAGGCATGGCATTGGCTGGTAGCATGATGGTAGCTAGTAGTGAGAACAAAGTAGATGGGTGTGGTAGTGGCTAGTCATGGTGGTGGCTAGTTTTGGTGGTGGCTCTCTTTTTTTAGAACCCTTACATCTTTTGTGTGAGGGAAAATGCCACCTTAAATCCTAGTTTTGTTAGATCCTCGCTAACATTGTAAAAAAACACATAAAGGTTATGTTGATATATATTTAAAATCTATTTCCTATGCTTTTTCTAAACCCCAATGAATGTTTACACCTTGAACATAAGCTGAAATGGAATGGGACTTATAGTTAGGGTGAAGGGATACTATACTCAGTGAAGATAAAGAGGAGAAAATATTCAAACTATGATTCTTTCAAATCAAAATCAAAATCTCCTATAGTACATATACGTTGACCATCATGTCCTTAAAAATTAAGGGTTGATGCTCCAACTCCTACCACTATGATGACTGTGTGATTTTTCCTCTATTCACCATTATGTGTAGACTTGTATGTGTAAAATGGTGGTGGATCTCTTCTTTTCTAAAATCAAAACTATGAATTAGCTAACGATGCCCTAAAAATGATTAAAATTAAATCATGTTTTAAATTTCATTTAAAATAGCTTTTTGATTGTTTAAACTCCTTGTATTTATGCCTTTAGTGGCCTTTTTTATCGCTTTAGTGCTTATAAGGGTGTACAGGGGCATGATTTTTTAATTTAGTTGATTTAAGGAGATTCTTGGTTCTATGACAATTCCAATGAGTGGTTGGAAGGCTAGGTACATCTTAGTCAAAATACTTTTTTAAAACTTTTAGTGTAATTTTTTTTATTAAATAGGCCTCATTTATGCGAAATTGATTGTTTAATAACTTTTGATCGGTAACTCAAAATTGAGTGCCATATTTTTAAGAATTTCATATTTTTTTATTTTCCACATTTTGGTCCTATTTACATTATAAAACACACTAAAATATAAAGTGCCACATTCTAGGGGGTCTCTTCGCATTGGTTGTGTTGCCTTGTGATTATGGTTTGTTGTCATGAGGTGACATTTTAGTGGTGACGTATTTGATATCCTATGAGCATTTGTTGAGAGAATATTTTTTTTACATGTACTTTATATATTTTATTTATCAAAGATCAGAGGGTGAGGTCTAGTTTGGTAGGACGTCAGACCTCCTCATAGGTAACACAAACTTCCTTATTAATTCTTATAGATTGCATTGTCATCATTTGTTGCACTCATGGATGCATTTTAAATTGAGTTTGACATCTTATTATTGAGTGTGCATTATCACTACTAGGGGATTTCTTGTGTTATAGGACCTACATTGTACTTCATGTATGCACTATCTCGAATGCATTTTCAGTTGAGCTCGATGTCCTTTTTACATGTGCTTTGCATGTTGTTGATTTTTAGATGCTAATTATTTTGTGTGTTTTTACATACATGGCTCTTTTTTGTCATTTTACACACTATTCCATCAGCCTACAACATGCATTGGTATTTTGACACACTAGTCATATATGTCATGTCTCCTCAATGCCCCTTTTTTAGTGCCTCACCTTCTTCTATGGGGACACCTCTTAATTTCCTTATTTTTAGAGCATCTTTCTTGATGGATTATTCAATAAGTCGACAACATCCTTATTTAGAGCTATTATAGTGAAGCCTAATGTCTTCCTTATTTCCACATGGTGTTTTTTGTGTATGAGTTATATTATACTCGCACTAATTTATAAAGTGCCATGGGGTTTTTTGATTCAACCTTATCTACCTTCATGAATTTGTGTGCTCTATTTTGGGAACCTTTTCACTTATTTAGTTGATTATCTCTTCCATCACCACTATGGACCATCATTTTTGAGAGACCTATTTCTATATTTTTGACACCATTTTTTGATAGTTGACAATCTGCCATAGTTTGAAGTGTAGCTATTCTGGTGAATCCCAATGTCATCTTATCTTTTTTAATAGTTCAACAATTTATTTCAGCATATGGATCTATTCTAGTGCATATAGTTTCATCTTATTCAATGTTTAAGTAGTGGATTTGGACCACTCATGTAGACCTTTTTTCTCTAGTCCACCTAGTCAGCAATATGGGGGGTGTGTATATTTTGCTTCTTTGGTGTTGAACATTCCTTACACATGCAGTACTATTTTGTAATATCATCACCACTATCAATCTTCTTGATTAAAGCTATTCTGGTGAAACCCAGTGTTAATTATTTTTGTGATCAAGTAGTGGATTTGGATCACTCATGCAAATTGATTTTCTTTGTGACTTTCAAGTACTGGGAGTGTAGACTAATTTAATATCATATTTAGGGGGATTTATATATCTTTATCCTTCTTTTCTCTCTTTTAGAGGGGGAATTTTTCCAATGGGTTTCTTCCTTTTTCTCCACTTTATGAGAGTTATATGTATTTTGCACTTTTGAGTGTTTTTCAAATTCCTCCTTTGTATATGGGTATCTTATTTAAGCACTTTATTTGTTGGAATCCATATGAGGATTGTTACTTGAATCCATGGACTTCTTGGTGATTCTTACAATGATACTAATGTGGTAGCCCCATCAGTCTTTGTGCTCACTTCTCACCATCTTATTTAAGGGTATTCAAGAAATGCTTTCTCAATTTCATCATTCTACCTAGTATTTTGGGGTGTAGTGTTCATATTCAGTGATCCTCATATTCAACACCATTCCTACTTCAACCTGGCAGTCACAATGAATCGACATCTATGTAATCTGGCAAGGTGAATTAGCATCCATAGGGACATGTGGCTTCACACTAAATCCTCTATTGTTATCCCCTAGATTTACTTGATGGATGGTCTTAGATTATCTTATTACTCATGTTTGTTAGGTCTTGCAAAGTCATTGATATTTTTCTAGTTTTTTTCCTATGTGAAGATTTATCCCACATTGCATAGTTTAGCTTGCATCTTGTTTTGACTTGCCTATTTAAGTAAGGGATCTACATTGTAATATACATGTTTTATGATCCTTTTGCATATCTTTTATAGATATCTTTTATGAATAACAATTATTTTGTTTCAATTAATTTATTCTCTTGTGTATGTTGAAGCATCTATGGTTGTAGTAATGATCTCTTAGAGAGATCTTGGTTGAAGAGTTTTGATAACTCTTTCAAAAAAAAAAAAACCTAATTAGAACCTAGAAAACATGAATAATAATATAATTTAACACCCCACTCAAGTGAATCTAGGGGCTAATAATAGAGTATGTAGTGTGAAGTCAAAATCTATCTTGATGGAGTACATAGATGTTGAGTCATTGTAATTGCCAAGTCAAAATAGGAATGGTGCTGATTATGAGGATCATTGAACACAAACAATATGCTCTAAAATATTAGGTAGAATGATGAACCTAAAGAATCATTACTTGAACACCCTCTAATAAGATGGTGAGAAGTGAGCATAAAGACTAGTGTGTCTACCACCCTAGTGTCACTTGTGGGGATACCACATTGGTGTCAATATAAGAATCACCAAAAAGACCATGAAGTCAAGTACAAAATCCTAATATGGGTTTTGACACATAAAGTGTCTAAATAAGATACCCATGTACAAAGGAGGAATCCATAAAACACTCAAAAAGTGTAACATATACATATAACTCTCATAAAGTGGAGAAAAATTAGAAGAGAGAGAGAGAAAGCTCGTTAAATATGGTGTCGAAGTAGTCCATACTCCAAGTCCTCAAAGAGTTAAAAATAAGCTTAATATACATGAGTGGTTTGAATGCACTACTCAATCATAAAAATAATTGACATTGGGCTTCACTAGAATAACTTTAATCAAGTTATGGGAGATTGTCAACTATCTAAAAAATGGTGTCAAAAATATAGAAAATGTCCCTCAAAGATGACAGCCCATGGTGGTGATGGAAGAGATAAGCATTTGAATAAGTGAAAATGTACCCAAAATAGAGCATACAAATGCATGAAGGTAGACAAGGCTAAATCAGCAAACCCCCCATTCCACTTTATAAATTAGTATGAGTACAATATAACCCATACATAAAAAATACCAGATGGAAACAAGGAAGACACTAGGATTCACCAGGATAGATCCAAATGAGGAGACTATTGACCTATTAAATAAGCCATTAATAATCATGAGAGATGCTCTAAAAATAAGGAAATAAAAATGTGTTTCCATAAAAGAAGGCAAGACACTAAGAAAGGGGACACGAAGAGACATGACACAAACTATTAGTGTGTTAAAGTACTAATACACAAACTAGAAAATTGTGGGATGATGGAAGAGTGTGGAAAATGACAAAAAAAACCATCATGTATGCAAAAAACACACCAAAAAAAGATCAATAGAAAAAAAAAAAACCACCTGCAAAACACATGTAAAAGAACATTGGACTCAACCAAAAATGCATCCAAGATAGTGCATGCGTGAAGTAAAATGCATAAAGTAGTAGGGACCATAGCAAAGGTAACACCCTTAGTAGTGATAATGCATACTCAACCAAAAATGCATCCATGAATGTAATAAATAATGATAATGCAATCTAAAAGAAGTAAGAAGGAAGTTTGTATTGCATGTGAGGAGGTATGACCTCTTTCGAGGTCAGACCTTACATTCAATCTTTGACAAATGAAAGAGATAAGGTATATGCAAAATAAATAATATTCCATCAATAAATGCTCACAACATAATAAATGCTTCATAACTAAAATGGCATCTTATACTCCTTGCAGGTCATCTTTTACTCTGTCGATCTGATCGACATAGTTAGGGAAGTATCTTACAAGTTATTTAACCAAGATGAGCATGTTGATCTTATTTGGCTGTCTGTGATTTAAATTTCCCTCTTAACATGCTAGATTGATCCCATTGATTTAGTTTTTCATCATATATTTCAATTTTTCTCACAAGTTCTATTTAAACTACTAGATCGATTATGTTGACATAGTTATTTCAATTGTTTTAAATTATTCAGATTTATGCAAACTCGGTAGACTAGTTCAACTCTATTTTAACATTTTATCTTGTAGGTTCAAACCCTCATCTAGTCAACATAGTTTAAAAATAATAATCTCAATATTTTTGTACATTACTGAATCCATTAAATCAACTTCATCTTAGTCATCAAGTTCATTATAACTAGCCTAATTATTTCATTTTTCTCAATCTCAAACTTTAAAACTATTTTCCCATGTTTTTAGTTATATAAAACTTTAACCTTACAGTAAACTAAGTCAATTGGTTCAACTTAATTTTGTAATTGTTTTTTTCCCAAGAAACTTAGTTGACTTACTCAATTGCATTTTTTTGGAATGTTTTTCATTAGTCAGAGTTAACTTGATTGACTCTATTTCATACTATTTGCATATTAGGTAAAATCAATCAAATTAGCACTGTGCATTTTTTAAGAAAAGGAAATTAACTCACATTGGTAGTAATTAATTCATTTTTCATTTATCTATTTGCTTGATTAGAGTAGTGCACATAGTATAACTAGGAAGGTTAATTTACCAGATTAGTCACTTTCTTCCTTCACACACTATCAAATCATAAAATATCAAATAAGTATTTAAATAATTATACCCAAGTCTACTTACTTGGATTTCATCACCAAAAGGGAAGCTGACTCAGTTTTCTAATTGAATATAAATACGTGGTTGATGGTATATATAGGTAAAACACTTGAAAACCTTATTATTATATAATTATGAAGTGAGGGGGTAGGCTCAATACCAAGCCATTACCATTACCAATACATATCCCTTTTAGCCTTAACATACCTAAAACTAACTTTTGCTTACCTTTTTTTAGTTCTTTAGCAAATCCAAACACCCCATCACATTTTAAAACATAATTTAAAATACATCAATAATGTTAAATCATTATATTAAAATTTACATTTTATTATTGATGCTTTTTTTTTTCCAAATTTTATTTTGTATTTTAAAACTTGTATTAGCTAGTGTTGGTACAAGGATTGTGTTGTGTGCTACAACTAGATCAATGTAGTCAATATAATTGCTTGTGTGTTTAGCTTAATTTTGATGTAGGTGAATCTTAATTAGATTCAATTTTGGTTTTATTTAGGTGTATTGGTGTCTTATAATCCTTCTTGGATCTTAGTTTGGTGTTCTATAGGTGTTATATTGCTTGAAACATTCAAAAAGACATTTCTTGCCAAAAACCATCATTTGAATATTTGAATGTTGGGAAAGTTGTGAGAGGTTTTTGATGTTTCTTAGCTAGGTAATGTTTGTATAATGCTTATTTTAAATATATAAGGGGTTTTTAGAGGTCATATAACATTTGGTTAAATGCCTTTAGTCATAATTCATCTATAAGCCCATATGAGGTAGTTTTCAAGAATGAATTGGAGGTTTTCAAGAAGTAGTTAGGGTAGTTACTTGTGTTATAAAGCTTGCCATTTTTGGATTCTCAGTGGGTTTTCAAAATGTATTCAAAGGATTAGGGGAATTAGACCCAAGATAAAATTAATGAAGATGTCATATTTTGATGAGAAAACCTATAACTCTATTTTTACTTGCATCTTGCCATATATGTTGGTTGTGATCAAAATGTTCTATGAAAGTAGATTAAAAAATGATTTGTTATTGAATATTGATTTGTGATTTGGTAAGTTATTCATGTTTTTTAATTAATGTATTGAAATTAATTTGTGACATCTCATGTATTTGTGTTGGAAAATAACACAATTTTGTGAAAAATTACACAAATAAGCAGTAAGCATTTAAAGTGTGTCTAAAGCATATACAGAGGCATTTTGGTGAGTGAAATTTAATTCCATACTACATATATAATATTACCAAGAGATATAAACCTGATTCTAAGTTTCTAATATCTTTTTGGATAACTAATTTCCTTATGATAATAGTTATCTAACTTGCAGACTATATATGCATTTAGTAAAGGACAAGATGTTGAATATTTGTTTGAACAGAGATGATTATAGATGGACTATGGATTCCAAGAGGTGTTATTAGTTATGGAGAACTTGTGTTAATATTTTTAAAAGTTTTAAACCCTAAAATATAATAAACAACCTCAATAGTGTATTTGCTAACCCTATTTCTTATGACTGTGCACACATAATAGTTAGGCAAGTTATTGAAAATGTGGAACATATGAGGTGTGGTGAAGAAAAATTATTGGAATAGGTGTGTCATGTATAAATAAAATTATATTAATATTCATAGGTCATTAAGACCCCTTTGGTAACTTAAAACCCTCAATACAATGCTCTAAAGAAGTCTGTAGACCGTGTCTATGTGTGAAAAGACACTAAAATCTTGCTAAAGGGTTGAACATCAAGGTGTAATAAGAAAACCAATGGTTTTATGAGGTGTTCCCAAGTGATAAAAACCTTAAACAACTCTTTCAAATATTTTAAATCATATAGAGCATGAGCAAAATCAAATTTAACGTCCTCAGGTCTTCATAGTGATTGTTTACACTAAACTAAGGTTTTAGTTTTGAAATGCCTTTTTGAGAAGATTTAACTAGTGGAACACTACAAAATTTGGTCATTTTCTAGGATAAAATGAGTATAAATATATATTTTTTATTTTGAAGTGGTGAAGTACATTTTTTTACCATTATAAGAGCTTGTTTGCAAATAGGGTTTAGGTAGTCCTAATTAGGCCTAACCAAGTGCAAAATAGGGCTGGTAAAGTGACTAAAGGGTGAAATCACATGATGAAACTTCATAAAAAGGCAAATAAAAATAAATGGTAAATTAATCAATGATTGGTTTCTCATATACTTATATACACGTCTGTACCAAACATTAATGCCTAAAAAGGCTACTAAGGACTGTGTAGTGTAGGCAGAGTTGTGTAAAGAGGTGATTTGAAACTTGAAGAGATTTGTAATATGAGTGAGGAGGTATAAGAGTCATTAAAATATTAGAGAAAGGTGTGAAACCACTAAATACAATTAGTGAGTTCAAAAACACAAGTGACTATTACATTATTCAATCATTAACAAGAAGGATTTGTTAAAAATGAGGATAAGTGCATTGTGTGTGTATGTGCTCTGTATCATTTGGTATCAGAGATAGAAAAGATTATTAGTGGATTGTGAAAAATATTAACACCATGTTTTTTGAGGTGAATTATAGGATAGGGTACCAAGAATAGTGTTCTATGGAGAGAGTTAGCAGAGATCAAGAAGTTAATGTCAAGAATATGATAGACCAAGTGACACAGTTGATTACCCTATTAGTCATAAGGATTAAGGATATTGAGGATGCTCTCAAAAAGAGAGTATAGATAGAAGTGATATAAAAATAAGTATGAAATATCAATCAACAAGTTCAAGTATCACCTTTGTAGCCAAGGACAAATGAGAGAGAAATGAAGAGGTGGTTCAAGAAAGACCACAAATATAGGTAGAAGTAGTTAAAAAAGGCATGGGAGTACAAAACCATGTGTAGGAGGTCAGATAATTTTTATGAAGTATATAAAGAAGAGAGGAAGGTCATATGAGAAGTGTGCCAAGATAAAAATTTCAAGGACAATGTTGGCATTACCATAGAGAGGGACCTAGAGCAGCATAGTGTCCATTGAGCATTAGTAGAAGTATACAACAATAGAGTATAAGAGAAATGAAAGAGGAAAGAATAAAATAAATAAATGAGTCTTTACTCATGAGGAGAATATTATTGTATTATAGGAAGCAAGTCAAATATCTACTTCAATTAAGAAGCTTATTCAAAAGTCGATGCAAAGCAAAAGGTAAGGTGTGTGATTTAGTGATTGGAGGAAGCACTAACAACATTGTGTCTTTAGAGATGGTGCATAAATTGGAATTTAAGAGGATGACATACCAAAAACCATAAAATGTTTCATGGGTTCAAAAGGAACATCAAATCTTAGTAAGTGAGTAAATTTGGGTTGTATTCCATATGGGAGGATATAAAGATAAAGTATTGTGTGATATTATGCCCATAGATGTTTGTCATTTACTGTTAGGAGGACCATGACAATTTGATAGGCATGTTATTCATGATGATGAAGATAATACATACACCATCAAGAAACATGGAGAGATACATATTATTTTCCCATACAAGGGTGAAGAAGAAAGAAAAGATGAGAGAATAATGATGATGGAAATAAAGCAATATTGGAGCAAAGTCATGGAAAGTTTAGGTTTGGTCAAGATACCAAAGAGAGAAGAAATGGTAAGATGTCTTGAAATGGTTAGTATGAAGAGTTGTGAGTCCAAAAATATAGACATGAGAAAAGTTAAACAAGAGTGAAAATTGATAGTAGAGGTCATCAAGAGGCAGAAAGAGAGTAGTCTTAAAAGAGAAGAAGACATAACACCTATGAAAGTTATCAAGAAAGAAGAAATCCAAGACAAGCAGGGAAACCAAACCTTTTAGAGAGATGATAAAAAATAGTAATATAAAATGTATCAAGTGTGGATGAAGATTATCATGTGAATGACATTGATTTATAAAATATTAAAGCTCCAAAGAAGGAGGCAGATATAAGAGCCATAAAGGCTCCAAATTTTATTTCTAATATGTTATTTTGTGATATAAGTGTATGTAAGGAGAAAATAACCATTAAAAAGATTGGGATGTGATAAAGAAGATAGATGTTCAGGGTTAAGGAGCTGAAACTCAGTCCATTCAATACATAACTTGCCAAGAGATGAAGATTGGAGGAAAATAATCAAGTTTCATAGTTCAAAAAAAAGAAAGAGATCAAAGTTTAGAACAAGTAAAGGATAAGTACAAGGTAGAGATAGAAGAACAGGTATAGGATTTGTTGCAACAACATGAGAATAAAGAAGGAGAAGAGGAAGACAAGAAGGTACAGATGAAGCAATCTCTCAATGCATATGAGATCCATAATAGCATTCAAGTTGTAGAGTTGCAATCTATAAATGTAGACATCAATAAATCACAAGCAAAAGATGAGATACAAGATAAAGTTGGAGTCAAAGTGGTGGAAGTCAGGTCTGAGTTCAATCACCAAAATGAAAGCAGGAAGGAAAGCCATTCCTTTCTAAAGTTGTCAGAAGATGAAGGCAAGGAAAAAGTACAAGAGATAAATCATTTTAAGGATGTGACAGTGGTATCCATAAGACTAACTAAAAATATAAAAGACAAAAGACCTTTAAGAGATTAGAAGAAGAGAAAGAAAAGCAAGCAAGTCACATTGAGCTTAGAGCTTAATTTCTTTTGCCCTTGATAGTATGATGCAAGGGAATCTTAGTTAGATTCAATTTTGGTTTGATTTAGGTGTCTAGGTGTCTTATAATCCTTCTCAAATCTTATTTTGGTGTTATAGAGGTGTCAAATTTCTTGAAACATTCAAAAAAACATTTCCCACCAAAAACCATTATTTGAATATTTGAATGTTGGGAAAGTTGTGAGAGGTTTTTGATGTTTCTTAGCTAAGTAATGTTTGTCTAATGTTTATGTTAGATATATAAAGGTTTGGTAGAGTTAATACAATATGTGGTTAAATCCTTAAGTCATAATTCATCTATAAGCCCATATGATGCAGTTTTTAAGAATGAATTGGAGGTTTTCAAGAAGTAGTTAGGGTAGTTACTTGTGCTATAAAGCTTTTTATTTATGGATTGTCAATGGATTTTCATAATTTATTATAATTATTAGGGTCATTAAACCCAATATATAATTAATGAATATGTCAAATTTTGATGAGGAACCTATAACTCTATTTTTACTTGCATATTGCCATATATGTTGATTGTGATCAATATGTTCTATGAAAGTAGATTCAGAAATGCTTTATTATTGAAGATTGATCTAGGATTTGGTATATTATTCATGTTTTTTAATGGATGTATTTAAATTAATTTGTTATATCTCATGTATTTGCATTGGACAATAACATAGTTCTGTGAAAGATTACACAAACAAGTAGTAAACATTTAAAGTGTGTATAAAGCGTATACAAAGGCATTTTGGTGAGTGAAATCTGATTCAATATTAAATATATAATAGTACCAAGAGATATAAACTTGAGTCTTATTTTTAAAAACCTTTTTGGAGATCTAATTTCCTTATGACAATAGTTATCTAACTTATAGACTGTATATGCATTCAGTAAAGGACAAGATGTTGAATATTTGTTTGAATAAAGACATTTATAGATGAACTATGGATGACAAGAGGTGTAATGAGTTTTTGGGATATTATTTTAATCTTTTGAAAAGTTTTAAACCTTGAAAGATAACAAATAACCTCAATAGAGTATTTGTTAACCTTGTTTCTTATGACTGTGCACACAAAATAGTTAGGAAAGTTATTCAAAACATGGAACATATGAGGTGTGGTGAAAAAATAATAATTGGAAAAGGTGTTTCATGTCTAAATAAAACTCTAATAACCTTCATAGGTCATTAATACCCCTTTATTAACTTAAAACCCTAATACAATACTCTAAAGAAGTCTGCAGACTGTGTTTATGTGTGAAGAGACACCAAAATCTTACTAAAGGGCTAAACATAGAGGTGTAATAAGAAAAATAAAGTTTGTATGAGGTGTTCCTAGGTGTTATAGACATTAAACAAATATTACCAAGATTTTAAATCATATAGATCATGAGCAAAATCAAATTGAATGTCCTCGGGTCCTCATAGTGATTGTTTACACTAAACTAAGGTTTTAGTTTTGAAATGCCTTTTTGAGAAGGTTTAACTTGTGGAACACTACAAAAATTGGTCATTTTATAGGATAAAATGAGTATAAATATATTTTGGTTATTTTGAAGTCGTGAAGTACATTTTTTTACCATTATAAGAGCTTTTTTGCAAATAGGGTTTAGGTAGGCCCAATTAGGCCTAATAGAGTGCAAAATAGGGATGATAAAGTGACTAAAGGGTGAAATAATGTGATGAAACTTCATAAAAAGGTGAATAAAAATATAGGGTATATGAATCAATGATTTTATTTCCCATATACTTCCGTACACATCTGTACCGAGCATTAATGCCTAAAAAAGGCTACTAAAGACTGTGTGTAGTGTAGGTAGAGTTGTGTAAAGATGTTATTTAAAACTTGAAGAGACTTCGACTATGAATTAGGAGTTATAAGAGTCATTACAATCTTGGAGAAAGTTTTGAAACCACTAAATACAATTAATGTGATTGAAACCACTGAGTGACTATTGCATCATTCAATCATTAACAAGAATGATTTGTTGAAAATGAGGATAAGCACATTGTATGTGCATGTGCTCTGCATCATTTTTCTATAAATTACCACTTATTCATATAGATTTATAACATTCCAAATTTTTCCTACCTACATAACATAGTCACCTTAGTTGACTCAATCTCTTATAGGATATTCTATATATTTACCTGTGAACCACTATTGATTTGTTCAACTTAGTTTCCAACAAACCCTTAAAACATAGTCAACATGTTTGAATCTATTCTATACCCACTATTATGTTTACCTTATTACATAATGCAGTTGGTCAAGTTGATCAATTTCTAAACTACTATTTAGCTAGTCTCGTCTAGTACCTGGCCAAATTTGTCCAAATTTATTAATTTTTCTCCTTTTTATATTCTTATTATAAATATCATGAATTCCCCTGTAAGAATATTTTTGGGTAAATTTAATCCATTTAGATGATACATAGATTATTCTTTCCTTCCTACCCTAGTTACCCAAAAGGATACTCATTCTTGGTATACCTTCTCTCACCCTTCATCTATGGATTGCAATATTGTTCAAATTACCCAAAATGGTGACATCGATGGATCAGATCCATTTCACACTTTTAAATACACTACCCTATCCAAACTACATTATTACACTATAAGAGAAATCAATACAAGTCTAAAAAATAACCTTATAGGAAATCCCTTAACAAGTAACATCCTTATTCCTAACAATGCGAACACTCCTCTTCCTAACAACACCAATATTCCTCCTAATACTAACATTAAACTTCCCCCTTTGAATCCTAATAATCTAAATACACCAATCGATACTACTCAAATCCTTGTACAAATAGTCTAACAAATGAATGTTATGAAAACAAAAAATACATCTCAAATGATGCGAATGTAACAACAATTATTACACATGAATAATCAACCTCCTCTTATTTTGATTTAAACTAATCAAAACTTTATCCATTTTCCTCTTATATATGCCAATGGAAATATCATTTTGCAACCCCTTATGTATAACAAGATGCTTCAAAATATCTAAATGAACCTTTAGATCCTTTCATTGTTTCTATTGATATTGGAAATATTTCTCCAACTATTAAATATGATGGGAATAAAGACCCTGTACCCTTTCTTAAGGCATTTGGTAATCTCTACAAAGAATGGATTAATATAAACACCTTCACCACCACCAAACTTCTAGTCAAAACTTTTATAGATGTCCTAAAATGGTATAATTACTTACCTCACCATTCTATCTGGAAATTTGAAGATTTGGTTAATGCCTTAGTTAAATAATTTCAAATAAATGACCTTCCCAAAAATTATCTTAGTAATTTTATCAATGCTAAACAATCACCCTCTGAATCATCTCATGACTTCATTAAATGATAGAAATATTTGGCTCATAAATTAGATCATAACATGAATGATGATAATATATTTAAACTTTTTATAACCACATTAACACTCTCAAAAAAATGTTAGGTTCAAACTTTTTCTCCACAAAATATAAATGACGCACTTGATCAAGCTAAACAAGAAGATTTTTTTATGAAACAATTTGAGCCAAATAATAAATCCATCAAGGGATCTTTCCAACATTCAACTAATGTAATTACTAGCAATCCTCTTAAACAAAAACATGAGTATTCAAAGTGGATAGTCCCGTTACTTCCCATACACTGTTAACAATCTAATAAATGAAGCAACTATTATCTCCCTCTAAACCTTTTACATATAATAATTTCCTGCTTCAAGGTATGATCCTAACAAATTATGTTGGTTTCATGATGATGTAGTTCATTCTCATGAAACATGTCATGGAATTCTTAAATTCACTACTTATTTTATGCTAAGAGATACATTTGACCATGATACTATGAATAAATTACATCCATGACTATGTCAAAGCCTCTCAAAAGAAATAATTTACCAAACCTTCATCATCAAAACCTCAAAAATATTTCTCTAATTCTAATCCACAACATTCAAATGAGGATATCTATGCAATCGATGATGATTATGACCAATATTATATCAATTTCCAATATGTGAATGTAGTTAAAGTCAATTATAGATGCAAACATGCCCATAAATAACTGGTCACTAAACCTAAAAAACCATCAACCAAAGAACAACTACTTAAAGACACCAAAACTACCTCACCTTCCAAACCAAATGAGGAACCACTCCGACAACTCAAACCTCACTCTTTTTATCTTATTTGCATGAAATACATAGTACCTCATAAACATCATGTTGGTTATTCATCTTCTATATCACAATGGAATTTCTTGAGAACTCAATTCAACGCCTTTTAAAATTCCCCTCATGGAGTTAGTTCGTACTTCTCCATATCAATGTAAATTTCTAATGCAAAAATTACAAGACATCAAAGAACCATCCCTTGATTTGGAAGATCCTCCTAAAGATCCCTCACCTATATAAGTACATACTATTTAAACTATTTATACATATTATAAACCATCCATTTAATTTCTTGAAGAAGACATGATTAATGACAAAATTCTCTTTTGAGTTGATGATCCACCCCTTTTCAAAATTATAATTTTAATCAATAATACCATTATTTGAAAAGTCTTAGTAGATGAAGGATCAAGAATTAATGTTACCTCTCTTTGCTTAATAAAACATATTGGATATACCAAAGATAATCTTAAACCAACTCATCTCACATGTAGAGGATTTGATTAAAAAAATCAAAAACCACTTGGTTGTTTTGGCTCCTACTCACTATTGGAACCAAGATAATATGAACTAAGCTCATGGTTATTGATTTACCATTATCTTATAATATGCTCATATGTTGCTCATGGATGCATTTTATGTAGTCTATTGCCTCCTTAAGTAGTCAATGTATTAAATTCATCCATAATGGTAAATGCTAAAAACATGAGGTTGATCCCAATACATGGAGTATACAACTACCAAACCCCAAATTTCAATATCATATTCCAACCACCCCATGCATTAATAGTGCATCTCTACATGAATTTGTTAACATGAATCCAAATTTACAGGTCACTCTCATTGATTCTGATGATGATGAACCTAATGACTTGTAAAATACTTATAATACCACTAAATTACCTCCTTACATTGCAAAATGAATTCTTCCTTATTTAGTTCCACGTAATCATACCATTCTTCTAGTTGATGATATCATTGAAATTCCTCCTCCATGTAATGCATACAAAGATTCCTACATAGAATATGATTTCACATGTGATGAGTATGGAGTGGCCAAAATATTCCAATATCCTTTAACAATGTCTCAAAAATTTAGCAACTTAGGCACATCTACTTATGATTCTCCCACAGAAATAGATACATGCACTATTTCTCACACATACGATGATAATTATATCATATCCCAATCTCAATCATGAGACTTAGATGTACAACACTATCAAAATACATTAGCCAAAATACATTCCTTCAAATATGATGACCATGTCATTCACATATCAATTAATATCGAATCAGACCCTGAAGGTTATGTATCTCACATTAATCCTCCACTATTAGATTACCCATGGGTACTTGAAGGACTCTCAACTCCAGAACCTTCTACACTTTCTACAAAGCCAAATATTTTACAACCTTTTCCTTCCATTAATACCATCAAGGTTATCCACCTTAATACAAATGAAAGTTCATCTACAATAAAAACTAAGACACCCATCTTAAATCTGATTGACACCACTCAACCTAATACCCTCAAAATCAAACCTACAACCAAAATTAACTTAGATGCTAAAGCCATAGATGTATGAAAAATACATTCTGAATATGATCATAAAGCTAAAAAAATCATTGATATTTAAATATATGTTCAATACTATGGACTATTACCCACACTTATTAGTGATGAAGTTATACTTGAATTACTCCATGCTTGATAATTTTAGCTTCTAAGATAACATCATAAACTGGGAAACTTTATGCAAAAATCTCCTTGTTTTAATAATTTCATTGCTAGTGTGGATCCTATAACAAAACCCTATTTATTCTCTCACTCATGTTCCATATCATTTCCAAGACATAAATGCTATGCTCATTAAAAAAACCATAAAAATAGAATATGGTACACCAATATATCATTTACGTATTGTTATCTCTAAAAAACTCACTCCAACAAAGCATGATAAATTTAAATTATTATTTAACAAGTACCGCAAAACATTTGCCTAGTCATATGAAAATATGCCATGTATTGATCCAAGAATCATTGTACATAATATAGTCACTTACCCATATGCCAAACCTGTTAGACAAAAATAATGAAAATTTCCACTTGAAATTTCTACCTTATGTAAAAAATAAATCATTAAACATTTGGATGTCAAATTCATCAAACCCTATTGAATACTTGGAATGGGTATCAAACATCATTCCCATTCATAAAAAGATCACCGTGGTTATTCGTATATACATTAATTTTCATAATATTAACTTAGCATGTCCAAAAGATAACTTTACCTTACCTTCAATAAATGTTATAGTCAATTCCATCATTGGATATGAAATGCTATCACTTATGCATGTTTTTTTTTGGCTATAACCAAATTCATATAACTCTTGAAGACCAATATAAACCAACATTTATTATAGAGTGGGGCATCTATTGTTATGTTAAAATTCCTTTCAATCTTAAAAATGTTGGAGCAACCTATAAACATGAAATGATCCACATTTTCCATGATCTTATACATAAGATAGTGGAAACCTATGTAGATGATCTCATTACCAAATCTAAAAGTCATACAATGAACCACATTGATCTAGCTATAAATTTTGATCGATTAATCAAATATAAAATTATACTTAATCCATACAAATATGTATTTGGAGTTACATCTGATAAAATTCTAGGGTTCTTAGTCTTTTTTTTTTGAGTCATTTATATCAATTCGACTAAATTTAAGGCCACCATAAACATGCCTATTCCTCATTCCATTCTCGACATACATATTTACCTTAGAAAACTTGGGGTAATTTAATAATTTATCTTATAAATTTCTTACTATACATATTTTATTAACTCACTTCTTAAAAAAAGTAATGCTCTAGAATAGATAGTTTCATATCAAAAATATTTTGATATTATGAAAGAATCCTTGCTCCATCCTCCTCCTCTTTGACCACCTTCCAATGATTTTCCCTTAATTTTATATAGCTCATCTACCCCCATATTAGCTAGGGAAATGATTTCCCAATAAGATGATACTGGTAGAGATTATGCTATCTATTACTATTGGGGTTCTAGATTACACCCTAACTGAGCAAGAGGATTGTTTAGGTCCTTTGCTCAAATCTAGACCAACATGGGATCAATCCTAGGCTGTGGGTATCCTAATAATGGATCAGACCTCTGGAGAAGGTCATCTTCCTTCTGGATCTATCATGTAAGCTAAAACTAATTGGGAAAAGGGAGAGAAAAATGGGTAACAAAGCGTGCAAACATGTAAAGGAGGTGATGCATGAATAATGTGATTTTTCATCCATTCTATCTGAACATCTAACAAATACTAATGAGATTATATCTATAACTCTAAATGGTTGTTTATGCATTAGTATTTCATGAAAAATTTCACCAAATGATCAAAACCTAAGGGAAGTGATGGAGAGGCCTGATTCAAGGCACTACCCAATCAATGTATCCACTTACTAATTTTAATCAAATGACATTTAACACTAAACATGACCTGTAAAACAATATAATCTAGTAACTAGGTGATATTTAGGATTTGACAAGGGAGAGATATTTACCACATATGCAAATCAATCTGACATTAACACACTATATTAGAATCATGAAATCTGAAAAAGAGTCCTTTATTTATCTCAAGAGGTTACAAAGATAAAATCTAGATAGAGTCTAGTCATGCCTAAGAGAGGGATTATCAAGATAATTTTAAGTCTTAGAAGCCTGCATTTATAGAAAATAATGAGAGAGAGGGAACTATGTGTTGGAAAAGGACCAACTACTTCTGATGGATTAATACCAATTCAAGGATGCTGACCCATGACCTTATCAATAAGGAACAATTGAAAAATAATTGAATGGTTTGTGATCTTTATCTGGCCATCAAGTCATCATTTTAGGATTTCATGCCATTTTCACCTGATCTATTGATGAGGACTAACCCTTCATACCTTGGAACTAAAAGATATTCTTGGTCTATTTTGAATGGATGTACCTACCTATTTATTGAAAATGTCACCCTACCAATAGGTGAGATGTTTATCCATGATCATATTTATGTCTGTACTAGTTCCAACTCAAACCTCCATTTCATAGATAGAAAACCAATCTCAGACCATTAGTTTTCACACAATCATAATATTTATGAAAACCTGCAACTACTTGACCTTACTTCACAAACACTAGTCTATCTTTGCCTTCTATATTAGACCTAAAAGATCTATTTTACCTATATAGAGATTTAATGATGATGTTTTATCTTGAATTATTCATCCTAACTCAACCCAGATCCATCCCAGATCACATTCGATCTTGATTCCTTTATACTAGCTTACCCAAGTTGAAAAACTATCTCCTTGACCTTTATCAAAAGTCCCTTGCGCTTGATCCTACTTATTAGTGGTCAAATGCTAACTATAGCTATTGAATATTTGACCCTATTGGCTTCATTAATCTACCTATGCATAGATGCCCATGAGCCATCAATTTTTTACCAACTGAATGCACTTGTGCCACTTGTTTTTGACTCATTAGCTCTTTGGATTTGCTAACCAGTTTGACTAAACTGTACCATTTGATCAAGATGTACAAGTTCACGGTCACCATAGATCTCCTTAGTCCCACTTTCTTGTCATTTTTTGCACTCCATCAAATCATTGGTATGATTGAATGTAAGCCCTTGATTTATCTTAGACCCATCCTTTTGTTAGTGAATTTGCTTTGTTAGATCTTGGCTTGATTATCCTGCATCATTGGATTATGTCCAACTTATAGATATTTAAAGGCTTTAACCTAGGGACCTTTTGACTTGGTTAAATATAGTGCCAATCATTAGATCTTATGTGTTATTATGAGAGCTCCCATGGACCGTTAGATCTCAACCAACTTCAAACCTTTTAAGGACCTTTTAAACCCAAATGATTACTTGCTTTGATTAAAATTGATGTTCATGTAAACATCATTTGAAATCCACACAGACGTATTTGACATCCTAAAAATCATCAAATTTAATCACAAAAATATTTATGCTCGAGCTTCATTTTGACGTTAGTGTGAATGTCTTATGTTGTAGATCCAACTTTGGAGGCCTATAACTTGAAGTGTAAAAGTTATAAAGGCACCAAATTTTCAATAGATGTTCTTGAGACTGAAAAGAATGAACCCATTTGATCTGATGGTCTCCAAATTATTTTGAGTGAAGACATAAAATGCTCAAGTTGACTGGTCTATTCATTCCTTCATGACATCCTAAAGACAATCTAGTTCATTTGGCTAAGTATGGGAAACTTAACAAAATATGATTGAGGAGCCAACTTTGAACATACACAACTTCTATTGTGCTTTGGTGGATGATCTAAAAATTAGCACGTAGTAACTAGGGACCAAATTGGACAAACCCATGTGATAAATTTTATCTGTCACTACCATATGTGTGAGATATAACATTGGTAAATTGCCTACTTGGACTTTTTTCCACTAGAATCAAATGTCAAGATGGACTTAATGAAGAACCAAATGAACTCCATGCACTTCCATATCTATTCCAAGCACTTTTGACACCACATGGGGTCTTTAAAACTCTAGACCTACTCCTTATGACATTGGGTCACTCTTCAATTAGGATCTTGCTCTTTTCACTAGATTCTTAGACTAGGCACATTTTTGGTATGTAGACCAAATTTGGCCAACATCTTTGGTGACTTGGTTGCACAACATGCCTTCTATGCTTGAACTCAAATCATGTACATGAATCATGACTTATAACAAATAACACATCTATTTCGTGACTGTAGAAAACCACTTGATTTGTAAAAAATAATGGACTCCACCAAATAGGGGAAGAAACAAAATAAGGTAGGGAAACTATCCTAACAAAGTAAAATGTACAAATAAAGCACTTATCTAGGATAAAATATAAACAAACTAACCTAATTAACCATGACAAAACATGATCCACCAAAATTAAAAGGGAAATTCATGAACTTACTTATTCTAAGAGAAGGTACAAGTTTTAAAGTAGGGGGTTTATTGAACATGGCCTTTGAAGAGGCACTCTTTTTGCCAATTATTTATCTTAACTCTCCTGAAATGAGCCATCAACAATAAACCAGTCATAATTAAATACAAATTCATCTTACACTTCTAGATATTTTTATGCTACTTGTCAACTACAATCTTGTCAAGTGACATCTTATCTATGTATTATCCTTGAGTGACCTTATCCTTCTTATCAACTATTGCAAGTTCATCAAACTATTCAAAGAGATATGAATAGTCAAACCGAGTTACATCATGATCTTGAATACGTGATTCTTGATCCATTTCTCAATAACATTCTTTTCAATGGGCAACATATCTCTACAAAGATTTTCAATCTCTTATAGAGATTCAAGATATAGATGCCAATAATTCTTTTATTCTTCACTTTGATCAACTTGAAAGGTACCTTCAACTTCCTCAATTGGAGATATCTCAATCTCATCTGTGACATTAGTTTGTATCAATTATTCATGGATTCCTTCCATATCAAGATCTACCTTCTCATTCTACTTGGGCATCCCCAGAGTAGCATTGTCTTCTTGAAGCTCTAGAACATTAATGGAATCCTTAGATGACGATTCAACCTATTGCATTATTTTCTCATTCGTATCTATCATCGTAAACTCTTCAATTTCACTCGTGACATCATGTTACTATTGCCAATGGTCTTCTTCTTCAGTAAGGTTCTCTGCCTTAGTAATGGTATTGTGTGAGTTGTCCTCATGGATACCTTCCAAAGAAAGATGAGCATGTACTTGATTTATATCAGCTACCACAAGATCTTAAGAAAAATCTTGATCTTAGACAACTAATATATAATTACTAGGTTCTTAAGAATCAACCTATTGATACACATCTGAAACTTCTTGTTGGATCTCATCTCCAACTTGCATAACTTCCTACAGCTCATCCTCTTTGAAATTATGAAAGATTGAGACATGATTACTCTTGCCAAGTGGTGTCCCAATAATGATCTCCTCTTCTTGGTCACTAAATTCATCATTATTTTCTATCTCATTAACTACATATTCTTGATTTGCCTCATAAAGGAGAGGCTCTTCCTCCAAGAGTGGCTAGCAGTCCCTTGAAAATATTCAACAAGATAAGAGAGGTCTAAAGAAGTTACCATAGGTACCTGATTTTACTCTTAAAGTTACTCTTCTTGGATCAACTTCACCTCCTCTTCCTATTTCTTTTCCTCTTGAATGGCTCTCCAAGAAGGAAAGGTTTTGGTATTTTGAGGGGAAAGGAGTGGAGACTGCATGGAAGGTTGATCGTGATCAAATTTTTTGATCTTGGGAGTAATAGAATTTTGGAGAAGAGAGAAAGAGAAGCATTTGACAACCTCTACATTCTACTCCTTCCACTTGGATAACACTTCATCAAATTCTAAAACCTTTTTGTCCTCATGGATAACTTGAACTTGAGGGATGATTGGTGAAGAAAGGGGACTGCAAGAAGGTTTAGCCTCTTGAATAGGCTCTTGAATTGGCATATGAATAGGTTCTTGACTCCAACTAGGAATCTCCATTTGCTCACACTAATTATGAGAATAAGGAATATAAGAAGGTGGGTAAGGAATATAAGAGGGTTCTTGAGACAATTGATCCAACTAAATTTGTTGCCTCTCATAAGCCTCTAATTTCTTTAATATAAAGGTACAAAATTCAAGCCTCTCTTTTATATTATTATATACATTTTGAAATTGTTACTTCAATTCTATATACTGGGAGTCTAAACATACTTTTCTTGCATATGTTATAAATTTAAGCTCTATTTCATCCATCTTTTCTTATAAACAAGATTGATCATATGTAACATTATATCTATATGGGAAAGGTGAAATCCAGTCTTGAGACTGATATGGTTCACAAGGAAGGTAGGAGTCATGCTCTTGCTAATAAAGATCATGGGAAACTTGATAAGGCTCATCATAGCTTCGATAAAATTCTTGGTAAGGCTGATTAGGCTCATATGGATCATGACAAGGCTGGTATGATACATCATAGGGATGATAAAGAGGTATTTCATAGAGATTTCCTTTATACATAGCCATGAAAATAACATAAGGATAATGCAATGAAAATGAACTTACTTGAAAACTGCTTAGACTTTAAAAGCAATTTCTTGAGTTTGAAACCACCAAATTCTTTATGAAGAACATTGATACAACTGCAATTACACCAAGACAAGCTTCAATGTGTCGCATTAGGCATGCCAAAATTTTTAGGGTTATAGATTGCACCCTAGCTGAGCAAGGGGATTGTTCAGGTCCTCTAGTCAAATCTAGACCAACATGAGATTGATCTTAGGCTGTGGGTATCCTAATAATGGATCAAACCTTTGAATAAGGTTAGCTTCCTTATATATATCATCTAAAATAAAACTAATTATGAAAAGGGAGAGAGAAATGGGTAACAAAACATGCAAACATGTAAAGGAGGCGATGCACCAGTAATGTGATTGTTCATCCACTCTATCTGAACTTCTAAAAAATACTAATGAGATTAGATCTACAAATCCAAATGGTTGTTTATGTATTAATATTTCATGCAAAGGTTCACCAAATGATCAAAAACTAAGGGAAGTGATGAAGATGCCTGATTCAAGGCACTAACTAGTCAGTGTAACCACTTTTTAGCTTTAATCAAATGATATTTAACACTAAACATGACCTCCAAAACAATATAATCTAGTAACTATGTGATATTTAGGATTTGACAAGGGAAAGATTTCTACCACATATGGAAATCAATCTGACATTAACACACTATATTCGAATCATGAAATCTGAAAAAGAGTCCTTTATTTATCTCAAGATGTTACAAAGATCAAATCTAAGCAGAGTCTAGTCATGCCCAAGAGAGGGATTATAAAGTTGATTTCAAGGCTTAGAAAAATGTATTTATAGAAAAAAATGAGAGAGGGAACTGTGTGTTAGAAAAGGACCAACTACTTCTGATGGATTAAACCAATTCAAGGATGCTAACCCATGACCTTATCAATAAGGAACAAATTTTAAAGCTTCTGCAAAATAATTGAATGCTATATGATCTTTATCTGGCCACCAAGTCATAATCTCAAGATTTCAATCTATTTTCACTTGATCTACTGACAAGGACCAACCCTTCATACCTTATAATTGAAAGAGATTCTTGGTCTATTTTGAATGGCTAAATGTACCTATTTATTTAAAATGTGACCCTACCAATATGTGAGACATTTATCCATGATCATATTTATGTCTGTACTAGTTCTAACTCAAACCTAGGTCCATTTCATAGATATAAAACCAATCTTAGACCATTGGTTTTCACACAGTCATAATATTTATGAAAACCTACAACTGCTTGACCTTACTTCACAAAGACTAGTCTATCTTTGCCTTATGTATTAGACCTAAAAGATCTATTTTAACTATATGGGGATTTAATGATGATTTTTTGTCCTAAGGTATTCATCTTAACTCAAATTAGATCCATCTCAAATCACATTTAAGCTTAGTTCCTTTATATTAGCTTACCCACATTAAAAAAACTATCTCCTCAACCTCTGTCAAAAGTCCCCTAGGCTCGATCTTGCTTATTGGCTATCAAATGTTGACTTGGGTTGTTGACTCTTTGACCCTATTCACTCTATTGATCTTCCTATGCATGGATGCCCATAAGCCATCAATTTTATACCAATTGAATATGTTTGTGCCACTTATCCTTGACTCATTAGCTCTTTAGATTCATTGACTAGTTTGACTCACATGCATCATCTAATTAAGATGTACAAGTTTATGCACACCATAGATATCCCTGGTCCCACTTTATTTTTATTTCTTATGCTCCATTGGATCATTGGTACAATTGAACATGAGCCCTTGATTTAGCTTGGACCCATCCTTTTATCAGTGAATTCACTATGTTGAATCTTGGCTTGATTTTCCTGTACCATTGAATTATATCCAACTTGTAGATCTTTTAAGGCTTTAACCTGGGGAATTTTTGACTTAGTTCACTTTAAAGGATCATGTCTAACTTTGAAAGCCTATAATTTGAAGCACAAAAGTCATGATGGCACCAAATTTTTAGGATATGTTCTTGAGACTGAAAGGGATGAACTTATTTAATCCATTGGTATCAAAATCCTTTTTAGTGAAGATATAAAATTCTCAATTTGACTGGTCTATTCATTCCCACATGACATCCTGATGATGGTCTAGTTCATTTGGCTAGGTATGGAAAACTTAGCAAAATATGATTAAGGAGACAACTTTGAACATGCACAACTTCTACCACTCTTTAGTGGATGATATAAAAATTAGAACATAGTAACTAGGGACCAAGCCACGTAAACCCATATGATCACTTTTCTCTATCACTATCATACGTGTGAGCTATAACATCAATAAACTACCTACTTGGACTTTCTGCCACTAGACTCAAATGTCAAGATGGATTCAATGAAGAATTAGGTTAACTCCATGCACTTCCATATATATTCAAATCACTTTTGACACCTCATGGGGTCTTTACAACTCTAGACCTCCTCCTTGTGACATTGGGTCACTCTTCAATTAGGATCCTGCTCTTTCCACTAGATTCTTAGACTAAGCACATTTTTGGTATGTAGACCAAATTTGGTCAACAATTACATCAGTCAAGGACTCACTGATTATGATAATTGTTATACCAAAGTATAACATGATTACCTTGTTATTATTTTTTAGTTGAAAAGCTTCATCATTATATGCTCTACCAGAGCACTTATGTCATTGTTCATTTTGATCCACTTCGTCATTTCTTCTCCAAAACATTCTTACCTAGAAATAGAATTGGAAAATGGATGATCTTATTGATGGAATTTGACCTTAAAATTGTTACACAAAAATATGTCAAAATACAAGTCATCACTGACCAAATTATGATGGCATCTTTACCAACCACAAATCACCTTCAAGATAATCTCCTTTATGGAGAAATTCTTTATATTGAAGGTCTTAACCAAGATATCTATCTCAAAGATTATTTTCATAATTTCACTATTGATTTAGAATCAAATAATCAAAAAGATACTGATATCACTCCTACTACTACTAAACCTAAAGTAGTTATCAAAAAACTACCTAAAGATATCATTGATTTACATGAAGACACCTGGACACTTCACTTTGATTGTGTAAAATGACTTCAAGGAGCTAGTGTAGGGTGTATTCTAATAAATACACATGGTAAGATCATACATTTAGCATTCTGATTAACTTTTAATATCATTAATAACATGGCTAAATATGAATCTCTAATATTAGGTATAAAAGTTGTAATCAACTTAGATATTCCATATTTACACACTTTAGGTGACTCAAAACTTATATGTTACTAGGTTAATGGTGATTATAAATGCAAAAGTGAAAATTTAATTGCATACCATCAAATGGATACTACACTTACTAAAGAGTTTGCTTTATTTACCATCAACCAATTCCAAGAGATTAAAATACCATATTTGATTCTATTGATTCATCAACATCTTTATTTCACCCTCATCAAGTACTTAATGATTCCCAACTTCTTATCCAAATTAGAAAATAACCTTATTCTATAAAACCAAATGACTCCCTAATATATCACATTGAGATTGTCACTATTCGATATAGCCCATGGTATAAAAATATAATCTAATTTCTTGAACATCAAACTTACCCTTCAGATATAGATTCTCATGAAAAAACTTGAATACGCAACAAGATTTCAAGTATGTGTTTTGATACAACACCCTTTATTACCTTAGTGTAGAAAGAACCCTACTTTGTTATGTAATGCAATAAGAGGTTCCTACTCTTTTAGAATAAGCACATGAGGCATTTGTGATGGTCATTGTAGTGGACATGCTACAACCCATAAATGCTTATGTATGGGTTAATTTTGGCCTAACCTAGAAAAAATGCTATTAATTTTGATAAAAAATGTAATCTTTGTCAAATCCATGATGATCTAATCCACTCACCACTAGTTCAACTCCAAACAGTGGAGTCTCCTTGGTCATTCTCTATGTGGAGATTATACCTCATTGGAAAATTACCTCCATCACATGATAGACATGTATTTATTATTAATGCTACTAAATATTTTACCAAATGGGTAGAAGTCATGCCTTTTGTTAATGTCACGGGAACCACCATTTGAAAATTTATCCTTAACCAAAACATTTGTCATTTTAAAGTTCCCTATACCATCATCTCTGACAATGGTGGCAATCTCAAAAACAAAGACATGAAATAATTATGTACCAAATTTAAAATCTCTCACAAATTTTCCACACCTTACCATCCTAAATGTAATGGCCAAATAAATACTACTAACAAAATTCTAAATAAAATATTACAAAAGACTATTTGAGAAATGTGTATTGATTGGCAACTTCATCTATATCCCACACTTTGGGCTTATCAGATTAGCATATGTACTGCCACTAGGACAACACCATTTTAACTTGTATATGGTTCTAAATAAATATTACCATTATAATTTAAACTCTAATCTTTATGTATATCTCTTCATGGTATCATTTCTAGTTAAGAATTACATGAAGCTCGTCTTCATGTTTTAGATTTTCCTGATGAACACCATTTGGACACTTTACAACATAACTATCAATACAAGGCTCACATTGTTAAATAACATAATAAAAAGGTCAGAGTTCAAAAATTTAATATTGATGACTATGTACTCAAATTAGATTATACATATGACAAAGAAGGAAAATATTCTCAAAAATGGTGGGGTCCTTATTTAGTAAAAGACAACCTTGGCCCTACTACTTATCATCTACAAACTAATGAAGGACATGTTTTTAAAGAACCCACAAATATGAATTTTTAAAAAAAATATTTCACTTAAATATCTTCCTTATTTTCATAATTCTATACATTATAAAAATTAACCCTTCTTGCAGGACTTCTCCAAATATCTCTCATTTTTAGCAGTCTATTCTATACACAAACCTTAGTCCCCTTCTTCTATCTTTTGGTTTCTATTTATCACTTTTATTTAATTCATGAGTTGAATTGTAATACCATGTATAGGACCCAATTTTCCTCATGAATATATATTCTTTCATTCATCCATTTTTTACTTTTTCTCTTTGATCATAAATTTATTATTTTAAAACATTTTATGTTCATTCTCTTTTTACTTTTCTGAATTGCAGTATAAGACCATAAATAGGACCAAGCATTCCTCAAAAATACCATTACTATTTATTTCACCAACTTAGGTTTATATTTTATGAGTTTCAGTGTAAGTCTATGGAAAGGACCAGGCTCTCATAAAATGTATATATTCTTTCAAACCTTTTACAAAATTGAATTCTATTTAGAATGTAAAGAAATGGTCATAAGATTGTGATTCCATATTCTCAACCTTGGTTTTTGTTTCTTTTGTGGATAAACATTACACAACAAACCATGTTAGCTTGTTTCCCTAAACTTACATACAATCTTATGCTACAAACTCATGTTTACCTATCATTGTATCCCTTTCACATTGTCACTTTTTTTGTGATTTGAGGTAATTCCAATTATTTCATATTCACTTCTCCTTGTCTCCCTTCCTTTCACTCCACTTTGTAAAAAACAAGGCCAAAGTCAAGATAACACTTTTATTTAACGTGAATTAACAAGACTCTTAAGCACCATGCTCTTGAAGTCCTCTTTATTTGCTAACAAGTTTAAAGTTTTCTAATTATAGTCATTTTTAGCACCCATGTTTGGTTCTCTAAATTCGTATGGAGGAGGAATAGCAAAATCCATCAATAAATTCAAATTCAAATCATTTAAACAAAATGCAATGATCAAAAGGTAATATAAAAATATAATAGTCAAAATTACAATAAAAGATGTGATTCATAAAACATCTCCTACTCCTAATCAAATATAAAACTCTATAGTTAACTTCATAATAGATCCAAGGTCCATTGGGCTGTGGTAGGCCAGTAGAATATGATAGTAAAATTCAAAATTATCTATAGTGCTACCTACTTTCTCACACAAGTACCCAATCCTCATAGTAGACTGACGACTCTATAATGGGTCTTGAAGAATGAAGAACACATTGTAAGAAGGTAGATCTTTTTTACTTTTCATGCATATAACTTTAATGGGATGATATTCATACTTTATTAGATACCCAAGACTTGTGTAGTTAGGAAAAGTTATTCAAAGTCCGTAATGTCAAAAGTCTTTTTGTTTTGACAAGATTAATTTTAGTGTCTTGACTTCAATAAAGAGTTTCTCTACCTTTATTTTTCCTAAATTTATCCCATCATCCATTTAATTCCCCCCCTTGATAAGTAAGTTTTAATTCTAAATCTATTTTCCCACTTCTATATTCCTTCTTATTCACATCTTAAAACATGCTAACATCACTTTGTTTTGATTTTATCTATTTTTAGAACAAAATGGTATACTTGAGTGACTATGGATTATTTTATTTACGCCATTAATTTATATTTCTAGAATTTCCTTAGTTTCATTTAAAACTTTAAATATTTGTTATCATTATTTTTATGAATAACTTAGTCTGTTTCTCTATTTTTTTACTTTTTCCATTGTTGAGTGAGTTTGAATTGTTACTTCTTACTTATCAATGTTGTTTTCTTCTTTACATCATTTTAAAAAAATTTAGTGAGTTTGAATTGTTACTTCTCACTCACCAGTGTTGTTTTTACTTCACGTACATTTTTTTATTAATGATTGAGTTTGGATTGGTACTTCTCACTCATCAATGTTTTCTTACTTTATGTTTCTTTTCCATCTTTTTCTAAAGTTTAGTTTGATACTCCTTTATACATTGATGTTATAATCATCATATCACTTTTACACATCCTTGGTTTGATCTTGTTTGTCACTTTTATCACCTTAGGAATGCATTTTATTTGAGTTTTTTTATCATTTAGTAGCCTTGCCTTTTCGGTTACCTAACTTACTCTAATTT
Organism: Torreya grandis; assembly: GCA_037957365.1. Lineage (NCBI taxonomy): Eukaryota > Viridiplantae > Streptophyta > Pinopsida > Cupressales > Taxaceae > Torreya > Torreya grandis. Next base: position 2,561,194 of record JARHVA010001161.1, read on the forward strand.
TGGCTTGGTAATTTTGGTTATAACTTATCATTTATCACCCTAGATTACCAAAATTCCAAGTACATCATGCCTACATATATTTTAGTTATTTTGACTTCCCTACGTTTGTTTGTTTTTGTTCTTTAGTTTTGTATTATTAATTTTTGTCTAAAGCAGTCTATGTGCCCTCTATGATCAAAACTACAAATATAATAGAGAACTATTCAGTGATAAAGGTAAGTCAAGGTACATATATATTACTTATTTATTTCAATTATTTCCTTACTTTCCATTTCAATTTATGATTATACTATAATTTATTTATCTTAGCATTATTTATTACTATGTCTTTTTGTAAAGCACCACACCTTGTTACAACCATGTGACATGTGACATGAGATGAGATTCAAGTGGGATATATGTATACATACAATATTCTAAAACTTTATCAATTATTACTACTTTCTCTCTTGCAGGAACTCATCGAATCTCAATCTCTCTAAGTACATGTCTTAAAGGGTGCATTGGGAAAGGAGTGAGAATACCTTTGATACTTCATAATATTGTTGTTACTTGTACCTCCACCTAAAACTAATACAAACCCATCCTATATGTTTCCATAAGATTTGACATCCCTCTCAAACTCTTCTCTAAGTAATTCACCACCTCAAATAACCCATACCTAAGCAAACCCCATTTTTACTAGTTTTGAAATGCAGTCGAATGGGTTTACCTAGTTTTGGGAATAGTATACATTATGAGACTAAGTCAGCTTAGGTTAACTTATTTTGGGGCCTAAAAAATCTATTTTATATCTAACAAGATTGACTAGGCCAATTATGTTGATTAAAATTTTAAAAGGGTTTAGGATTAAATTAGGGTATATATACACATCTTTCACCCCATTTCCAATAGAGAGAATCATTCATTTGCACTTATTTATCTAATTTTCTATCATTCTAATTGAGGAAGCATTGTTTAGGGTTTCATGCTTCTTAGAGCAAAACCTTTGTCTTGTGAAGGCTTGAGTTTTATTAGGAGGTCCTTGGCTAGAATATAGTCTATTGTCTATCCTTAGTTTCTTCAAAAATACACAACAATCTCTTATAAAGCACCATTGGCCAAGGGAGAGGTTGAGGCTCAACGAGTTTGTCTTCAAGATAATTATTCCTAAATCTTACTCTCCTATTTTAGTAGATAGATTTTCATGAGTAATAGATAACAAATGTATTATCTATCCTTGCTTAGGATTACCTCTACATTGACTTGAGTAGAGTTTTACTTTACATGTTTATTACTTATGTTTATCCCCCATTTGTGCCACAAGTTTTAGTGAGCACTAAATTATACTTACTTTACTTTATTATTGTATTATGATCATAACTAGCTAGGATTATTGTGTAGTGTTACTCGACTAGAGGCTTTTGGAACCCTCTCTATCCATATTATATTATAAGAGATCCCTTAGGTAGGTTTAGTGGATCCATATTGGTCATGACCTCAATTATCTAAGTATTACTAGTGGTATAGTTAGTTGATTTATCTTGTTCGAGTTAGGATTGATTTATAGATTAGATTCACTTTTTCTTACATATAATTTATCCCTCCATAAAATCCAAAAGGATCATATGTATTATTTTCTTTGAAGGGATGTTGAGGCTTTTTAGACTTAGAAGGCTTAAGAGATTGGGAGGAAGATTATGTTGGTTTGGAATATAGTGTCTTTGATTTATACTTAGGTGTATGTTTTTCTTTGGAGGTATTAGCAACCAATGCATGGCTAAGACTAGGAAGAACATCTAATGACATAAACTTATTTTCTCTCTAGTTAGTCTTTCACAAAAAAATTCAAAAGAGGGCCACTTAAACTCATCACCTAGTGTAAAATGAAGAAGAGAAAACACCATAAGGTCCTTTAAACTTAGACAAAAGCAAGAAACACATTATTTCTCACTCTTATATTTATCTCTTGACTTTAGTTGTGATCTTAGTAATTTGAATTTTGTAAGATATTCTTCTAAGGAAAAATCTAAGGGCAAAAGGGAATTCAGTTATGCATCTAATTATAACATCTTAAATTCATTGCCTTTGCCAAACACACAATAATTGATAAGTTGGTTTCCTTTCAAAGTGGCAAGATAAGACATAGATAACTAAGACAACATAAGCCAAGCTCAAGTTGAATAAATGAATCCTATGCTAAGTGGAAGTAGCTTTCGAAGGTGTGATATACTAATCTTGACTTGGAATCCAAGTGGTGAGTAGGCATATGTTTAGCAGAGTCAGTTTAACTATATTTCTCATGGGTGAGTCAAAATACATTTGGTTGGGCTCAAATGTGCTTTCTTAGACTTAGAGGATTTTTTGAGCTTGAGATATGTAATACATAACAAATAATTTACCAAGCTTCCTCACCAAGCTTATTATGTAAGAAAGGAAATAGATCCTAAACTGAGCTCCCTCATCAAGATCATTGAGTCATTAAATAGATCCTGAGATGCACATAGAAGAAGTCCCCGAACCTTGAAATTTGGGTTTGATTGAACCAAAACAATGAAGCCCTCAAATTGTGAGGTTTCAAATTGTTGTACAGTAGCATACATAGGGATATAACCTATTTAAAATTTTTATAGAGGTCATTAATGGAGATTTAAGAGAGGTTAGAATCCAAATAGATATTTTTATTACCTAAAAAGGGTTGATATTTGTATGACTTTCAACACATAAAGGACAAAAAACTAATTAGATCAAACAACTAGGTGTGTGGTTGAATGCAGGAGGTGTACGACTAGGTAGAACACAATAAATATTTATGTGTTAATATACATAGAGTTATTTAAAATCTTGAAAGTGCACGTTCAACATAAAATAAACATTAGAAATCATCCACAAAGTCATAAACAATTAATTTCTAGGAATACGTGTGAATTGAATTTTCAATAACCCTGTCACAAATTCTTGCTGAGAATTTGTACAAAATATGAAACCTTAGAAAAAGAGACTCTTATGGATTTGATACCATATCATAATAGCCAAGGAGATATAAAAAATATATAGGATCAATTTGAAAGATGGGATCCATGCAACAAGTTCTTACATAGACAAAATAATTCGATAAGGAAAACACAAATATGGAAAATAATATAATTTATTCTCAATATAATTTTAATATAACGACTCCCTAATAATCTCAAACACCATTATTCTCTCATCATTCTCTAGACTACAGGAATGGGAATATAAAGACTAATAGTTTATTTTAACAAACAAAGAATATTTGTGCAATCATTAAATTAGGGAGATACCAAAGATTCAGTTTCCCTATATTTGTATGTGCAAAATCCTATGTGATAATAGAATATGTGAGAATATTATACAACTAATAATTAATGTAAATATAAATTTTAAATGAATAGAAAAATATTATATTATGTGAGTTTATTATTATGTGTGGTAAATTGACATAAGAAATGGAATTACTCTACCTAAGTTTACACATACTACTCCAACAAATAGATTTACCTTTAAAAATTCATAATTTTTAAACCATGGACTCTAAAATTATTCCATGAAAATATATAGATTCATGGTACAGTCCAGTACATAAATAAATTATTTTTTAGAGAATTAGGTGGATATATCTTATAGAAAAAATTACATAAAATAAACTATCCCCTTTTTGGCCTAAGGAAATGCAAGCCATTTTGAAGAATAAAAGAAAAATTCATTTATTTTATTTACACTACTACATTACAACTAGTAAGATACCATATTTCACATGATATTTCCATTTCAATTAAACCATAGAACACAAAAATCTATAATTTACCACTTTGGATGTTTTGAAAAAGGCTCAAGATAAGTGTCACAATGCGTGCAAGCTCAATGAATACATTCTTATTTTTTAACACATATAACTAAAATTATTAAATTTTAATGGCTTCCAATAACTAACTAAAATTTACAAAAATAATTCAAATAAATTAATATTCAAATCCAATCTCGAAAGAAAGACATAATACTAAATCAAGGAGGGCCTCACCTCCCATCTATTTACTATCGATAGGAAGATGTTCTATGTAACTTAGAGATAATAAATCCTAGTCTGAAGCATTGTATAACCAAAAATAAATTACACAAGGTAACAATATGGCCAAATTTGAGGAAAGGGTGTATGAAACACTTAACTACACATACTATAGATAATAATATCTGGTCTTCAGTACCTAACAATAAAAAGCTTGACATATATTTATCATGCATGACTTGAGCATTAAAATTATCCTAATCCATCCTCCCATATTTTCATGCTATTTTATGAGTTAATACTTACATTATGATGTTATAAACATACAAGAAGATCATTGTATATTTCAAACCTACTAAATATCTTACATAGACATCTCCAGACTATTAATTCAGTCTGCCTGTACACAAGTCAATTTCTTTAGTTATGATTATTATCACCGGTTGATAATGATATGTGTTCATCAGAATCAACCCACTCACAAAAGTGACTATTATTTAAAATTAAACCCATCATCAGTGTCCACCCATAAGCCTAATGTGTTAGTGGCATAAGAAATTATTAAATTGGATCCATATATAAACAAATCAAGGTCTCATTCAAATAAGACTTGACACTTAATGATTATATATCTATACACTATTGCACATTGATAAAATTTACATTATTCTTCCCAATTTGAAAACCTATCATTAGGATCAGTAACAAGCCAAGTTTGAAGCACATACAAGATAAGTCAAAGCAAGTGTTGTCAAGTACCAAATCAAATCATCAGCTACATACACATAATGAAGTAACATAATTAAAAAATCACACTATATGGGTTAATTATTTATGGATTGATTTCCATCCTTGGAGTATCAGATATGTATGCAATGATTGACCATTAGGATAGGGTGATTGAGATTAAATTAGATCATTACACTTGCCCTATTTTTGTAGGTTTCTATCCCTCACAATCACATCTAGTGTTTCAAAGCAAAAGACGCTGACTTCTACATTTGCTTGCATCACTAGGGTTTGGGATCACAAATACAAATTAAAAATATATAGTTTTAAGTGACCCTATATTCATTATTCCCTACTTATACACAAGTTAGTACCAACTAACAGGTCAATATTGAGCAACAATATTTAATGATTATGTGGAACTAACCCAACATAGACAACAAATGTATCTTGGAACCAAATGAACCATATTATTGCTTATCCCTAATTTTTACTTAAAGAATATAGTCACAATCAAACATCAACCAAAAAATTTAAGTAACATGATCTCTTTAGAAAAATTGTATATTTATTATATGCCTTTGTCAAATTAGAAGACTAGATCTCAACCTTTAACATTCAAATGTATGCTTGAATTCCATATCTATTGATCATACTTACATTTCAAGATCATATATTAATTAGATTAATTTCACTTATTAATAAAAATTAGGGTAAAACACATACATAATAGAAAACCCATTCTTGTATTGAGCTATCAAAATCACATCCAAAATGACCACTTATATAATTTTTTTTATGAGACTAGACAACACAAGGGTTGTAATAAAGTCACATTTACTTGCTTAACAACAAGAATAATTTTAATATCCTTTATATAATAAGGCATACATTTAATTTATCCAAACACTTCATTAAGTACTAAATTTAAGATATGATCTAATGTATACAAAAAGTTGGTTCTAAGTGGTAACAAAACTTACCACTCACAATAATTATAATAAGAGTCAACCACAAATGAGGGTTTTGACACTCTCAAAACTCCTTAAAAGGGAGGTAAACCAACACATGGAAAAATTACCAAATTATAAAATAATCAAGAAGGCCATGAGCCATAATAATGCATCATGTCAACCATTACTATATTTTCAATAAAGAATAAGACATGAGAAATAATATTAATTAATTTAAGCCACAACTTGGAGGATTTTACAACTAGGATCCTACCTTAGGTCTTGTAGTTGAAAAAATTTATCCATTTATGATTTTTGATTCTCCCCTCACATCCAAATATAATTTCACCAAGTCATCAAAGCTAAATTATTGTAATGCAAGAAAAACTAAGAATAACCACTAAGGATGTAATAATCTAATGAAGGAAGAAGTCCCTCTGAAATGAATAGCTTACTTATAAAATAATACACCAAAACATTTTCCCAATAGAAACTTACCATATTTCTAAGTCCTTTCCCAAGACATTCCCCTCAAGACTTCCTTACCAATAACTCTCCCTTACAATTAATAAATATTTCATACAAATCACATGGGCATATACCCATGTTACACTTTTATTTACTACTCTTACACTTTATTTAATATCTCTTCTACCAAGGGATTTAATAAGGGTCAAAGGACACTCAAAATTCAACATTATGCCAAGATCATTCTCCCTAATCCATCTATAATGTTGATGGGCCCAATTAAACACCTAGGGAAGCCAAGACTTGTCTAATATTCCATCTTCTCAAAATCTGAGTTTTTCAAGTGGACATTCATAATGAACCTCAAAAAATATTCCAAAGTGTTCTATAATCTTCAAGGGTCAAAGGTCATAAGGAAACATGTCAGAAATAAGAATACATAGATTAAAACTTTATACAATTTCAAATTGACAGGAAGTTCAATAAATAAAAAAAGTCTATGCAATACAACATCACATTTAAAACCATATGGGAAACAATGGTTAACAGATGATATGTGTAGTTCAAATTCAGTCTCCCCGTAGTCTTGCACATCATTGCACACATAAAATTGCTATATCCTAGAATAGTCAAAGCAAATGAACATGAAAAAATATCAAGTAACATGTATAAACACGTAATGCATACATAAAATAATCATCAAAATAATATTATCTCAACATATCAATTGAAGTAATTATAAGTATCTAAGTATCCATTTTATTGAACACATGATATCACTATAAACATACAACAAACATAATTAAATAGGAAGGGTAGAAATTAGGTCTCACAACATAGATAACATTTTCAGATATATGAACCACTTATATGACCACAACCACATAGAATAGAAATCAAAAAAATAAATGAGTGTAATGAAACATCCAATCTCTCTTTGAAACATTATTATTTAGGGCCATCAACATCATGTCCTCCATTGGTTTATATAAATGATCCTATTAAAAATTATTTTCATAGAGTATGACAGCCATGGACTCACTTCATTAAAGATTAACCACAAGGGATACATCCATCTCTACCTAAGTTGGATGAAGTTCCTAGTTGTCGTATTATATTAAAAATGAAAATTGTATAAAATAGTGTAGTAATATATTCATCTTTACTTATATAACATTCCCCCCCCCCCCTCCTAAACTAGCTAATTTCCTCCTTATCTACAAATTAACCTAATACCTTACTAATTTTCCTATTTTTCCCTAAATTAATCTAATTCCTTAGTAATTTTTCCAAATTAACCTATTTCCCTTACTAATTGTCCCAAGTTTCTCCAAGTTAACCTAATTGCTTTAATAGTTTCCCCAAATTTTTAAAATTAACTTAAACCCTTACTAATTTCCCCAATTTAATCTAATCCCAACTAATTTCTCAATTTTATTAAATTATACTAATTCCCTTACTAATTTATATTTTCCCAATTTAACCTAATTCCATTACAAATTTCTCCAATTTAACCTAATTCCAATATTAATTTTCCAAAATTTACCCAAATTAACCTAATCTCATTATAAATTTCTCCAAATTTTCTAAATAAACCTATTCCTTACTATTTCCCTAATTAGATAATTCCTTACTAATTTCCCAAATGTTCAAAATTACCATAATTCCCTTATCGATTCCCCCAATTTAACTCCATCCCTTACTAATTTACACTTTCCCCAAATATCCTAATTTGCTTACCAATTTTCACAAATTTCTCCAATTTAAATTAATTTCATTACCAATTTCCCAAATTAACCTAATTCTCATACTAATTTTCTAAATTAACATAGTTTTTTAATTAATTTCCCCAAATTAATAAATATTTTTAAATTTAAAAAATACGGTGCAAACCCAACATAATTTGAGCCACAAAAACACTAAAATTATTATTTTATTAATTTGGGGACAAGGAATAGATAAAAAGATAGTGCGGTAAAAAAATTGACAAGGAGGCAAATAAAGACAGAAGGAGAAAGGAAGAACACCTATTTAATAAAAAAAATGTGTGCAAAATTTAGAGAAAGAAACACATCATCAAGAGTGGAAAGGAGAAGATCAATTACAAAAGAAGATGGATCTGAGTTTTCAAGAAGAGAGCCATAGAAACAATAGTTACATATGTATGATTAAACTAACATGGTCGTAGAAGAAGAATAAAAGTATAAGGAACCCCTTTGAAATCAATGGATATAGATATGGATTTTTTATAAATAATTTATACAATTATAGTTATTTTAATTTTCAAAACAAAATATAGATTGAAACATAGATAAGAATAAAAAATAATTGTAAAAACACTAGGCAAACACCCAATAATAAAATTGTAATATAAACCATAGACAAAAACCTTAGTAAAAATTGTAGATAAAAACTCTAGTAGAAATTGTAAGAAAAACCCCTTGGAAAAAACCCTATGAAAAAACTAGTAGAAACCCTAATAAAAATTATAGCAAAAATCCAAGCCAAAAACTTAGCAAAAACCCTAACATAAATCTTATGTAAAAACATTATCATGAATCCTAGGAAAAAACCTAAGCGGAAGTATTTACCTATTAGAAATAAATAATCTACAAATAGATTTTTTTTTTTTTTAATATTAGGGACATAAAAAATGATAGTATCTTGACCCACATTATTTTTTAAAAGGGCTTTGCATAGAGTTGTTTGTGGTAGATCTAATGTTCATGTATTTATAGAAATATATATAGAGGAGGATTTTTACACCCCATCCAACCTTGTTGGTCATTTTCATGATGAGATATCGATGAGTTATACACCCCTTAGAAGTTGTATAGTCTTGTTGATCATTCACATGTCGAGGATCAGAGGAGTAATATACCCCTTAGTTGTTAGTACAATATTATAATTTCACATTGTTAAGCCTAACTTATGACATATTAAGTTATAGGTGGATTGAATTTAGCCTTTAGCATATTTAAGCTTTAGCTTATTAATTATATGCCTAAATATTGCAACAAATGTGTAACTAATGTAATCCAATTTTAGGCATGACCATAGACTAGTAGATTGCCTATTCTCATGACCAATGGGAGATATTGGTCAATTATTGACTTTAATATATAATCTCCTATATTTAATGTATTTAGGAGTTAGGGGTGGCTAAGGCCAATTGTACATTAAGACAAAAATACTCATAGACTCATATTTTGTGCTTAGTTTTCTTGTGTATGCATTATGACTTTGTTTGTAAAACTATAGTAATGGCATGCTAAAGAGATAATAGAGATGATAATTTAATACCATATCAAAGTATTAAACATACAAGTGGAAGCATAATTATTCAACTGAAATCAACAGCTAGATGTATGGTTAGATTTGGGATAAAACAAGTAAAAACATATAGAACTTGTTTAGCTTCTATTTGCATTGAGTGAAATCCATAATAATCGATAATTTTTAGCTAAAGTTGTTCAAATATAGGTAATAAAGAAAATAATTTGGTTGATTATGGGATTTGAAGTTAAGAGAACTGTATATGACATTTTAAACATTTTTCTCATGAGGATTAAATAACATTTCTTGAAATTTGCTTCCATGGAATTGATCAAGTTTCTCCAACAACCAAATATTTTACAAAAGTCTACTTGAGATGGAACCTCCTTACAAAACATTGGAATTGGGCATTATAATCCTCACAATACAATAGCATCTAATCCATTAAATGATCAAGCTTCTCCACATGGCATATTTACATGCTGGACTCTTATGGGTCACTCAAGATTGGTTGACATACATTGCCTTCCACCATCTCACATTCCATGTATAATTACTACAATAGTTTAGTTCACAAAGGTTTTTTTAAATCAAATAAAAACTAAAACATAACATCCTCCACTCAATTTATAAACTTATATATGGTGGAATGGCACATAATACTTTGATAAAACTCATTCTCAATTAGAGAGGTTAAAAGTGTGAAATCACCTCCCTCCATTATTTTGTAAATCATTTTAAGAGGAGGACTATTGTATTTAGGTGGTTTGGAACTTAATTTTTAAGGAAGTAGCATATTTTAAGTGGGCCCTTTTGTATAGGGGAGTATTATTTTATTGAGGCCTTATTTATTTTTAATAGGGGTAATTTTTTGTGGTAGTTTTTTAAAGGAAGGTCACATTTTGTCCTTGAGAGGTTGCTTGTAAAAATTCATAAATTTTAATTAGGGGCATATTTGTATCCTTGAAACCTTGTATAGTTTTGCAAAGGGGAGGGACTTTTTTATATTATTGTGCCAATTAGGTCAAATCATTTTAAAAACTATAGACACATTATTGGTGGCTTATTTGAGAAATATTTTATTTGCACATTGTTAATCCTAATTTAGGACATACTAAATACTAGGTGGATTGACTTTAGCCTTTATCATATTTAGACTTTAGCTTATTATAGGCATAAATATTGCAATGGATGAATAACTAACATAATCTAATTTTAGGCATGATTATAGGCTAATAAATTAGCTATTCTAATGACCAATGGGAGATATTGGTCAAGTATTGACTTAAATATATAATCTCCTATATTTCATGTATTTAAAAGTTAAGGTTGGCTAAGATAGATTGTACATTGAGAGAGAATACACAGAGACTCAGATTTTGCGCTTAGTTTCCTTTTGTATGCATTATGGCTTTGCTTGTAATACTATGGTAATGACATGCTAAAGAGATCATGGAAATGAGTATTTAATACTTTGATTTTAGGTGCATTGATGGTATATAGGGGGTATGTCACTGACCTACATATATATTTTAATAAATTATATTTATTTGTTATTTTATATCATTTATATTTATAACTACATTTTTTTTTCAATTTTGATGACATGACCATTACATGTGTGGAACCTTGTAGCAATGAGATGAAGCAAAATGAAGTGACTCATCAACCATCACATGCTTCAAGGGAATGACAAAGGTATTTTTCATATTTATTTTTATTTTATTCTTTTTTTTTAATATTATTTTTTAAATTTATTGGATTTTAACTTTTTTTAAAAAATTATAGATTCGGGATTTTTGTGCCTTCATCGCAACATCCTCATTCTCGTTCTCATACTTGTAAACTGAGCCAACTAGAAGCCTTAATGAGATTATTCCTTTAGGGTTGAGAAGGGATGACCATGATGTGCTTTCACTCAAGTTTGACCATTTTATCTCACAATAGACAACACATGAAATGTCATGAACTCTTAAGGTCAAATTGTATGTCAATGATCAAATACAAATTTTACAAGATGTTTGATACAAGTAAGTATATCATCATAAATATTACAAAATTATTTAAATTAATTAATTCCAATTATATTATTTTAATATTAAAAAAATCAAATTATTTGTTTTTTAAAATTTGTTATAGATACTTTTAAAAAATAATAGTTTTAAGAGCCAATAAATTATTTTAATAAATTACCATTGGGAATTTAATAAGATGTTAGTTGAGTGTTAAAATTGGTTAGTCAATACAATTCAAAGAGAGTTTCGTAAATACCATGACAATATGAAAATAATTGAAAAAAATGTGACAACTATGCTTAACAGGATGATGAGGCATGTGTGGGTAAGGTCACATCATTAGTTGGTAAAAAATTTAAGTATTTATAGGTTTATAATTATTTTAGAAAGTTTATTCATCGAATAGTGGTATAACTAAAATTAGTGTCTCTTGTTAATGGGAGATCCAAGGTTCATAAATCACTCCATATTAAGATAACCCTTTAATCAGATGGATTCTTTGTTAATGAAGTGCTAAATTGGTTCAATCTATGGGAAGCTCCTGATAAAATGGTCAAAGTGTTTAAATTCCCATCCTTAGTATGCTGCCATGACTAGTGTGGGCTAGCAATCCTATATACCCTTTAAAAAAAAATCTATAAATTTCAATTTTTAGTAAATGTATATGGAAAATATGAATGAGGAGAGGTAAAGGCTCTGAATTCTAGAAGTAAATGTAATTTCTTAAGATAAATTATGAAATGATCGACCAAAATAGATTAGAAAAGTGTTGCAAATAAAATTTTAAAATAAAACCATGGCATGCCAATATTTTTTATTTTTTATGTTGATTAATTAATTTTTTTTGTAAATTTTAAATTAACATAAGGATCAAAAGTAGTCAAGACAAGGCCCATAAATCAAAATTGAGCCAGGGGAATTTGGTGGCTCATCATATAGGTCAAATGAACACAGGTTAGGTTGTACACAAATTCATAAGTTTATTTTAATAAGCTACTTAGTTTGTAATTTTTAATTGAGACCTCAATTCAACATTTGATTTTTATTATAGGTGAAGTGTTACAAATTAAAGGCCACTAATCAAGTTTAGAAGCAGTTAAAAACCCTTTTATCGAGCACCAATGTGTTCAAAAAGTGGACTCATTATAGGGGTTAGTGTCAGTAAGACATTAGTCACTGCTAACTTATGAAAAATTAATGTCCAATTATTTAATTTTAAAAAATGTAATTAGCTATCTAAAAAAAATTTAACCTCAAGTATTTTAATAACTATTTAAATAATGTCTTTGTAAGTCAATAACATATCTATGATAGTTCATGGTCATATATTTAAAGAATATGATGAAGATGATCTCAACTCTAATAATTAGTCAATGTATGAACGTGGCATAGACGATGAGATGATAAATGATGATCATCACAGATGATGATTATGATGAGTACTATGATCTAGTTGATAGTCATAGATTTTTTATTTGTATTTTAAAGGGGTAATACATTATTTTTACTTCCTTTAATGTTATTGCATACAGATGATAAATTTTATTTTTTTCATCTATATGAATTTTTTAATGTAAGACACTCATTTATATATCATTTTTCCAAATATATTTTTTGTTAAATTGTAATATTTTATTTTAGAATGTTTATATATATTTTAAAACTATTAAATAATATAATCTATATTTAGAAATATAGAAAAAAAAAATTAATAGCCATAAAATAATTTACTATCTATAAATAAAATATATAACATATATTTATTTATATTATAATATTTCTTTATAAATAATAGATTTCAAAATTTTGCAATCCATAATGTTAAAGAGACAAGCTTCTAGAGAAAATTGTGTACACAATAAATTTGAATCCAATCAACACACACACACACAAACACACATTTGTAGTTAAAAATATTTATATTACATGTGTTTATTTATTTATTTTATAGTTTTTTAATGATGGAAATTGTGTTATTTCATTTTATAGAATTAGTGGATATGCCAAAAAGGTTGACCCATGTGTTAGTGAAAATTCTATGCAAAAAATATTTCTATTTGCATCGACCATGCGTCAACTTTGTATCACAAAACTCAATGTGATAGCTTAATATGTTCAACCAAAACCATCGATTTCCACTGTAAGTTCAACCCAAAATGTGTCACTATTTGAATTTGATGTAGTAGTGTATGGAAAGATATCTCTAACTTTCTCCTTGAGGTAACATTTTTCTTGTTTTTGCATCTTCCCTTTGATGCTAAATTGCCAAGATTCATGTGGCCCTCTTCTAGTCTCTTTAAGTTTTTTGGTGCAACACTACACAATACTCCAAATCCATTTATGCATCTAGGACTAATTATTCTTCTATAAAGGGTAGATATTTTCATTATTATTCATCTAACATAGATGGTTTATATAGGGGTAAGTTATCAAAATTTACTATTGAGTACATCCTCATTGATTGTTAGGACCCCTTAATCCTAATTATTTTAATTTGTATTAGGTTTTATCAATAGAATATTTAATGTGTATGATTTTTAAGTTGTCTCATTTGTTATTTGTAATTGTCCCACATTTATGGGAAGTAGTTGCCTTCAATATATTAGTTTAAATCTAGAGTTTGTGTAAGAGGAAGGATCATCTATTGAATATTTTATATTGATCCATGCTTAAATGAGGTTGCCACTCTAGAAGAGGTCCACAATACTATGTAGTATACTTATATTATTTCAAAAAATGTTACTGTCTTATTTCAATTTAGTGCATATTTGTTATATTTTTGTTGATAAACTAATTTGTGTGTAAGCAAGTTACTAACATAGGTATCAAAACAATTTCTAGGGTTATGTTTCGCAACAACTTTAATAGTTTAGAGCTTTGTGATATTATCCACAATATTATCTCACCTCACCCAATTTGGATCTTAGTGATCCAAAAGAGGTAACATAAGTGGCAGTAATAATATTTTTTACTCTAAATCTACCTATTTATTTATATAAGTAGTTTTGTTTTTAAAATTATTTTCCAATAATTTAAAATATTAAAAAAAAAACTTTCATTTTTTTATTAAGTTGACTCATTGTTATAGGTGAATTGAGGAGTTCCCCCATAATACCCAGGCCTCAGACAATGTTGTATATAAATGTTAGCTTCCATGTACCTTTTGGTATATAGGAAGTGCATAGATTTTTTTTAATAATAGGAAACCTTCAACCATTTATAGTATGTGGTGCATCGATAAGCAGTTAACCCAAGGAAGTTACTAGAACTATTCCTTGGAAATGGGATAGTGGGAAATGAAAAAATTTAATACTCCATAGTTATATATTTGAAATATTAAGCCAACATTGTTTATGAATAGGATAAGTATAATTTGGTAGCTCATAGACTAGACACACCTTATAGTAACCTTCTTTGTCATAATCATAGCATTATTAGAGTCACATATTTTAAGTGGACATTTTTTGGAAATATAATAACCATAGTAGTTAGAACATTTCACACTATTTTGGAATCTTGTAGAAACTACATAAGTTAGAAAGGTTTAAAATATTCATGAATAACTATCTAGAAATGGTACAGTAAGCTTGTTAGTTATTACTAAAAAAAAATTTGGAATTTTTTTGAAGTTTGTGTGCCTATAGTAATCTCTTCAATATGATCATTTTGGTATATAACTTGAGTAACATTTTTTGGAAAATCACAAAAACCCCCGCTCCCTGATCCCTCTCCCCCATATGGTGGTACTAACCCGATCAAGGGACATGGAGACACAAATTGATAAGCTTATAGCATAAATAAATTAAATATGGGATTACCTCCAATCTAAACTCTCTAGTGTCAATGTAAAACAAAAAATTATGATGGACACTCTCCGTGAACTAAGTGGCCATAATTCATAGCTTGGTTCGAGTAACAATTTTGAACACAACTCCAATTTTGGGAGAATTCCACATCGTCCCACATTAGGTTTTCCTATATTTTATGATAAATATCCCACTTGTAATATTTATAGGTTATATTCATTTTGTTTAACAAACCATTATGGGATAAGATACTTATAGTCTCTTTCAACCTAAATAAAGAACGTGTCTAGCGGCTCCATTTATATGAAAAATATAATGGTATTCCACAATGGTCAAAATTTTGTGAACTAATAGTTTTTATCTTTAGCCCAAGTGCATATGAGGATTTATTTGGTCCTTAACCAAATTGAAATAGATTGATGCTATTTAGTAATATCAGATAAAACTATAAAAACACACTAACAAAATAAAAGGGTTGACAAATGACTTATTCAAATTTTATTTTGTTAGTGGCATAAATCAGGATATTAGTGTAGAGGTGAAAATTTTCAAACCTCATTATATGATGGAAACCATTTGGATACCCAAGTTAGGTAAACAAAACTTCACAATCTAGCACAACTCTTCTAAATCCCATCTATTTAGGTATTCCATACTACCATGGCTAGAAACATTTCTAGACCTAATAACTACACCAATAAAGTCCCTAAAAAAATTTGTGATGTAGGCCTAAAAAATGATTCAAAGGTACAAGTTAAAATATTAAAACTTACTAATTCCTGGCTCTAATCTTGAATCTTGATTTTCAACTTCAATTAATTTGTTTTGTGCATAAGCTTCAATGCTTAAGAAAAGTCTTTGATCTTCTCTCTAGGTTTGATAGCCTCCTCCATTCTTAAACATATTGGTTAACACCATGGATTAATTATATCTATAATTATACCATGATTAAGTCTCTCACTCATCATCTCCACTCATTCCATTCATTATTCTTTCTCTTTCCACTTAACTCATTCACTAGCTTCACACTAGTCACAACTTAAGGCACAAAACATCTTATCATGACTTAGATCTCATGAAGAAAATATATTTTCATGGATGACTTATATTAGGCACAACACATTTACCTCAATATAATTTATCCTATAAATCACTTCTTAACATCCCCTTTCACACCTCAAACTCACTATTGACACAATTTCCTTGTAGCCTTTTTTTCACAATTTTCCTTTATTTGAACAATAAACAAGACACATTAAACATAAAAGTCCATATTTTGTCACCCTAAATCTTTTTAAATCTCTCCATGAATTTTTATCAATTAGATCTTAGTGTAAACACCCTTTCCTTTGTAAGCTCTTTCCCAATCAGGCCTTTTAGCCCCCTATACACTAGCCCAGTCCTCAAATATAAACTAAAACATATAATACAATATTGAAACCTATTTAATACTTTTAAACATATTAAAATATTCATGATTACAAATTTTCAATATTTTCCATTTTTTGGAATTCAAGTTATATGGTTTTTGGTTTGGAAATCCTAGTTCCTTGACTGTAAAGGCCAAGAGGACTCCAAATTCAATATCTTTAGTTACAAAGCATATAAAAAAATTCTAAAACCTTCCCCAAGTCTGTATTTAAAACTTAAACCTTCTCCAATGGATAATAATCATGGATAAATATTTTTATGACCTAAAATGGGCAAAACTCAAAATTTTGTGCATTCTTTAGAGGACTATGTAAGGGTTTATAGACTGTTTACACTTATTAAAGGTTACCAAAATCTAAAATTATATTTTAAAAACAAGTTATCTCTTCCACTTGTTTAAATACTCAACCCACTCCATAATTCATCACATTTTCATGGCATGTATACTTCTTCTTAACACTTGACAGTGTGAATAGAGTCTTGACTATGTATGCACACAGGGTTTTTAACACATGTGAATTGTGTATTAGAGGTTGTCACTTTATATTGCATTAAAAATATATAAAATACCAAATAACCAAGTATAATATTAAATATAGGCCATCATCTCAAGTCCATACCATAACCTACACTTTAAGAAACATTAACTCACCTTCTTTCTTGATTGCCACAAGCATAAACAGGGTACGTGGTAGAGTTATCCTTTTTTTGAGTTTATAACACTCTTACACACCATATTAAATCACTCTGAGGTTTTTATGTTTCCAAAAATCTTCAATTTATTGTACCATGAAATTATTTCCTTGTCAACCTTAAGAAACACCAACCAAATCTCCTTCTACTTGAGTGTAACCCAAATACATTCTCTTAGACCTAAAATACACATAAATAGTGAAAAGTTTATGGCCTCAAGGGCCTTTCAAAGACATATAAAATTGAGATTAATCCAATAACACACACAAAAATAATTTATTTATTCATTTGAATCATCCTCTATTACATTTTTAGTCCATGAATGGACTCAGTCAACTTTCTTGGAGAGTTACATTCTTTCTTTCTTTAATTTTTCCTCCTTCTCGGATCTCTATTTCCTTCATCCTACTCTCCTCTCCTTTATCTCTACTCTCTCTCTCTCTCTCTCACTAAAATAAATTACCACCTCCTTCCCATCCAAATTCTATGTTGGTTTGGGTGGTTACCAAAATAAGAATCTCATACATGACCAACTTCAACATAAGGATGATAATTACATGTTTGACATGACCCTTCAATTTCAAGACTTTAGGAATTAGACATAAAATTACTTAAAAACACTCTTGACATGACTCATTTGACCCTTTTTCAAACCTTATCTCACCTAACCACTTCTTACTATGTTTATGGGTCCTTTAGGCTTAGTTTAAGTATTTAAATTTTAAAATCATCATTTTTAGAGGGAAAAATCCAATACACTCCAAATGCACTCCTAATGACTTAAAATTATTTTTAAAGACACAAATGGACCCTAGAGGATCCTTCACACACATTTTCATTCTATAATTGATCAACTATGACTCCTAACTAACACATGAATTTTCAAAAACTCAAAGTTGATGTTTATATGCCTTATGCTCCTACATCATACTCCCCAGGAGGGAGAAAATTGAAAGCTAACATATTTTTCTTGCCTTCCAATTTAGTCTTTTAAGATATTCCATTCTCACCTTACTGTAATTTCTTCTTTCTTGTTCTTTTCTCCTCATTAGGCTCTTATATATCTGCTTCTTTGCTTTATCTATCTTCCTTGTCCATTCATCTTCTATCTTTATGAGATATACCAATTACTGTGACTCTTTGTTTTCTACATGTTCAACCTTTTTCAACTCAATTCATACTTCCTCATACTCTGCTGCTAACAAATGGTTCTCACTCTTCATGCTTACTCTTGCTCAATGGCTTTTCTATTTATTATTCTCACTTAGTGATTGCTTCTTTAGTGGTTTTTGCTCCTTGGTTATGCTGGTTCCTTATTCTAATGATCTCATAGGGATTTTAATCTTTGTCTTCTATTCAATAAGGCTTTCTTTTGTTTCCTCTTCATTACACTCTACCATCTCTTGATGTCTCTTTCTATAACCTTGCTCATCTTGTAATAACAACCTCTCAACCAGTTCATCTTCATCATGGTACAATATTATTTGGTATCTCCTTGACTTGTCATCATTATGAAAATCAATTAACAACTCATCTATAACTTCACCAATTGAATATATTACCCTTTAAACTTCCTCATGCGTCAATTTCTTACTTACTAGTCTACTTGTTTGTAACTTTTCTTGCATAACTCCTTGTGCTTCCCTATGTTGCTCCATTCCTAATTCTTATTTGAGCTCAACCATGAGCATATTCTGTTGATCTTCATCTACTTGCAACCCTTTCAATAGACTAAAATTCTTCTTTATAACCTTCAATTCTTCCTCCAACATGAGAGCACCTATCTCTCCACATTCTTCATCAAATTTTTGACTATATTGTTCTTCATATCCTTGGGCATCTTTATCCTTGACCTGTCCTTAGACTCCCTCATTCATGAGAGTCAAATCAATATCCTTTTACTACATATAAATTTTGTTAAGCACTCTTTGAGGTGCTTCATCTTCCTCTTTCCCTTTCACAAGCCCATCCAATAATGTCATTATTTCTCCATACAAATTATCTTCACTATTTGAGTTATTCTCATATGCATAATAAAAAATAACCTTAGAAATAAAATTTTGAGAACACTTAACCTCTTCACATTGGTCATCTTGCTTACTCAGCTGCATCTTCTTCCCTTTATCTTGGTTATCCTCCACCATGTATTCTATTTTCTTCTCTGACTTGAAATATTCCCCTATCTGCATGCTTTCTTGGAGTGTATATTCAATAATATCTTGTTGTTCTCTTTCTAGGTTTTTCATAACCTGTTCTCTATTTTGTACTTCTTTGGATTGAAATTTACTTCTCATCTAATCTTGTTCATGTTTATTTGCTTGATATATTATCATGTTTGCTTGATATATTATCATGTTAGCCTGATGCAACCTACCTTTTATTTTTTCTCTCATTTTTTGCTCTTATCCTTCACTTGTATTCTTGTTTTTCATGAAATATTTCTTGAAGTTGACTTTATCTATCTCACCAACTGATTTCTTGAGCCACTTAGGTACCACATACCCATGCTCTTATACTCTCCTTGAGAACTATACCTTACTCTCCATATAATACTACTTCAAGCTCATCTTCTCTTTCATATCTTCAATTTTTTCCTTCATTTCTTCTTGGTTATCTATCTTTTCTTCCTCATGTGTCTTTTCTCTTGATTCAGTTACAATGTCTATCAAAGCATCATGAAATACCTCTTCTATCTCATCTTGAGCATGCTGAGATTATTAAATCTTTACCATATTGACTTATACAATATATCTTTTTTCATTATCATCTTATTTCATCTTGATGGGTGATGTACTAGTCTCATTGTTCACAAGATTTAAGGCCTTATGCTTGGCAATCATCAAAATTTTCTTGTTACTTGCATACACAAACTCAAATGCAATGTTGTCATATAAAATAAGAGACCACATAGTCTCTAGGAATGCATCTTGTATAGAAATTATCCTCTTTTTATTGTCCTCTCTCTCTCAAGTTCTTCTCTTAGCATTTCTCTCTCCTTGTTCTCCTCAATGATAACTCTTTTCTCAACTTCTTTGTCATGTTGCTCTCTATTGACCAAATTTAACCTTCTAGGTCAAATTAGGTACCCTATAGGTAAAAACTTGATGTTTAAAGGTTTATACGGGGTTTATTATTATGTCCTAGGGTGTATTATATGTTAATTTATGTCATTTAATGTTATATTAGCCTTGTTATTAGTCTTATTAGTCACTATGTCCTTTTGAGTCATTTTAGGAGTCAAAATAGAGCATTTAATGACTTATACAACCTCCTTAGGAAATGTGAAGATTATAAAATGTGATGTCACATGAAATATGTCCTATTATGTATTATTTAACTGTTCCTAACTGAAAATTGGTAGGCTACTTAGAGAAAGGGTAATTTTCTTGGAGAAAAGAGGAGTTTTAATGAGGTGTATGGACTTGTACATCCTCCTATAGTTTGGGAAATTTTATGAGTGTCATTTGGTCTTACATATACTTTTTTTAGTGACAATTTTGATCATAATCTCAAATAAATGAATAAAATTACTTATCTTTCCTTCCACTAGGCTTGGCATGCAAAATTGGTCTTCAAGTTTGTACTTGGTATGGTCAAAAAGAGAGGTTTCAGGGAAAATGATCTTGGGGGTGTATTATATACTAATTTAGATTATATTTTATTTTTTGTTGAAAAGGAATGGTGGCATGTTATTTATGAACCATCCTCATGAATTTGACTATGTTTTTCTACTTGCTAATCTATGCACCCTATAGCTTTTGCTCTTATTTGGATGAATCCATATAATAAAATTGTTGATATTAGTTTTATATGATTTTTAATCCATCTTATCATGATTTACATGATTATTTTCATGTTTGGAAAATATCTCATGGGCTAATTAGTTCAGTTTGCAAGTTGATGTTCCAGGTGAAATGGCAGTCAAGTTCACTACTTGTAGAAGGTTGTATTCTATATAAGGGATTAACATGAGTATAATATAGTTTTTTAAATGTTTAAATTCCATAAGGACCAAATATTTTCTTTTTTTGTCTTATAACTCCATACTTTGGTCAAACACCTAATCTTATCACTTTCATAGTCAAATTTTTGCCTACTCTCAATCTCAATCATGATGATTGAGCTCTAATCACATTTATAATGGATTAATGGAGACTAGAAATGTGTTTTACATGTTATTTTTATATTATTATTCAGTTGTAACCTTCCAAATAACATAAAAAATATATGATGACAGTCATGTATAACATATATAGTTAGGCAGCCATTAAAGTACATCTACAGGAGACTCTTAGGATGATGTCATGATGAGATGGAAAGTTGGATAAGTGTTTCAATATTTAAAAATTTTCAATATAACATTTGAAAACTTGGTTAAGGCTTGAATTTATCATAAACACATGTATCTTACACTGCCTGCAACTCTACATTTACTGCATGTATTAGAAAATCTCCACCTACAAGTGGTGCTGATAAGGAGATGAGGTCTCAATGGATATTTGAATAGGTTCAATCTGTTAGGGGTGGTGGTAATCCAAGAACAAACACACTATTCTGATTCCACCTGTTAGGATCTTGCTCCTCAGAAAGAGCACAGTATGATTACCAAATATAAGCAATTAAATATGCGGAAATAACCAAAAACACAAGTAACTAGAATTCACCAATAGCACAGAATATGAGAGACAATACACTATCTTGTATTAACACTTTACAGAAAAGAATACAACAAAGATCCGCCACACTCTTCCACCTTATAGAGGTTTGCCACACCTCAAGTGTACAGTAATTCTTCTCACACACACTCTCCTACACAAAAAAATGGTCCCAACAACCAACTCACACACAGAATTGGTGTTCACCTCACCAACCAATCAGTAATAACCCTGCCGGTACACCAAGCACTCTATAGCACTTCAAGCTGATCTCTCATGAACCTGCAACCTGCAATTCAAAGACCAAACTTACATGTAGATCCCCAATGAGCTTGCAACAACCTGCAACTCACAGATCTTACAACCAGAAGGAACTCTTCCTTTCTATCTCATACATAAACAATACATGCCAATGGGTCTATAAATATATCCCTAACTTAAAAAATAACTTAGACTCTTAATTTAGACAATTATCCTCACAGCCCAAGACTCTGACTGGTCTTAACATGCAAACTCTTCGTTCACTTAACTAACTGTCTGTGCAACGAACAGTTCTGGAACACACAGGTGACCGATGTCGGTCCCTGCTTGTCTGGTTCTGCCGACGTCGGCTGACTTCCTACCATCGCTAGTGGCCTTCTGCACTAGTCTCGACCGACTTCGGTCCTGCTATCGACGCCGGTGCTCCTAGATCTCAGCAACCTTCTGTTCCTCAGTTTGCAAAGGGTTGAAGCTTTTAGCTCCACAACCTAACAATCTCCCACTTGGAGATAAACAGATGCAACCTGTACCTGTACCTATACTCCGTCTAGTTTGTTCCCTTGGATTTGTATCCCTCCTCAAGATCACTCTTGAAGACCAACCACCACAAATCCTGTAGTGCAAAACCTGTCATCCAAATTACCTGCCACATCTGCATCTACAACCATGTAGAAAAAGAACTTGACCCTGCATAGCATGTGCACCTGCTACTGGTCCCACTGAACTGCCCTTCAGTATTACTTTCCCGAATTGACTCCAAACTTGTGACAACTCCCACTGCTTAGGAAAACTCAGGTTTAGTACATACCATGCACTCAACCTCATTATGTGAATCAAGACACCTGTTCTGTGAACTGTCTAACCATCGACGTGCTAACCGGTCTCACACAATCATTCTAAAACAAAGTCAACAAGACCTCCATGTCTCTAGAACGCACTCATGCCAAAGAATCTTGCTGCTCCCAGATTCTCCATGACATACACCTGAACTAGCTTTACCTTTAGTTCAGCAATACCTGTATATGTAACCCTGCAACAAGCACATCATACAGAAAATAGGATAATGTAGCTAATATTATCCAACCTGGTAAAGAGAAACACAATGATCAAACCTCCATTGCCCTGCAGCTAATACAAGATCATATACCCTGATCTTCCATCTCACGTATCCATTTCTGCTCTTCTTCATCCTTAACATCCATTCGTCTCTCAGTGCTTACTTCCAGCTGGCAATTCTACCCAAAACACCTATTTGGTTCTCCTCCAAGGAATCACATCCTCATCCATGCCAAGCTCCCACTGTTTCCTGGATCTACCTGTTCTACTTCTTCAATAACTTCCTGGTTTTATACCATAAGTGAGCAACAAGTAGTGTAAAGAAGGGAAATGACGAATTTAAGAACTTACTTACACCTTCAGTCCTCCATATGGGTGCTTGAGACTCCATGACAACTAGTTGTCCACCCAAAATTTGTCTCAGTAACCGATGCCGGTCACATCTCAGTCTACAGCCGACCGATGTCGGTTCCCTGTGACTGCCACCTTGTCGACATCGGTTTCCCCTGGCTGACACTGGTACTTATCTGCCCTGAGTCACCAACGTCAGGCTGCACATAGCCGACATCGGTCCCTGTCTAGACACTGACGCCGGTTTTCCTGCCGACGTCGGTCTCTGTGTTTTTCTAGTGAGACCTGACTTTTTCCCGCGAGCTCCTTTTGGATCAAACCCTTGTCCAAATCACCCTTGCTCTACTCAGAATTTCTCTGCACTTTGTGCTGAACTCTGTCCGTCACTTTCTCCTTGAAAACCAAGGCTTTCCTGTTCTTGTCACTAACATCGGATTCCTCAAGAAACGTAACTTTCTTCTTCTGCATACAGAAACCATGATCCATGCCTTCTAAATTCGAAAGCATACTCTTTGACTCAAGAACAAGCATCTCCTTCTTATCTATGTGACCAAGCCTATTAAGCCACATCTCTGAATCTACAGCTGAAGTAGATAACCCAGACAGAGAATCAGTAATACAAGTAGATAGATAAAGCGTACCTACTTTCTTACCTCTAGCTACAACAAGTGTACCCTTGGTAACCTTCCAAGAGTCCGCTGTGAGAGTTACTGTGCAACCCTCATCACCCAAACTTCTAACAGAAATCAAATTCCACTTCAAAACTGGGACATGCATGACCTCCTTTAACACCCATGTGTCACCTGTCTACAATTTCAGCTTCACTTTTCCTTTGCCAACAATTTGACAAGGCTTACCATCCCCTACACAAATTTCTCCAAAGTCTCCCTGGACATACTCATGAAAAAATTCCCTATGTGGGGATGCATGAAAAGAGGCACCAGAATCTAAAACCCAAGATTCTACTTTATCCAAAGAACTTACCAGAGCATCTTGTGCAACGTAATCCACAACATCTGCTTCTTCTCCATGTCCTTCATGCTAATCTTCACCTGATCTGCAATCTCTCTTTAAGTGCCCTTGCTTTCCACATTTCCAGCAAGTTATTCTGCCATACCTGGACTTGGATCTTCTGCCTGTCTTTGACCTTGATCTCCCACGCTCTATCTTCTCTCTTGGCCTTCCTCTACCTTCAACACTCAAAGCATCTCCTGATGATTCACCTGTGCTTTTCCTGCGTATCTCTTCATTCAAGATCACACTCACAACATCATCCACTTTTAAGACTTTTGAAGGAGACACAGTATTAGAAACTGCCATTACCAAACCTTCCCAACTTTCAGGTAATGAACACAAGATTAAGAGAGCTCTAATTTCATCATCAAATACAATATTGACGGAACTTAACTGGTTTACCAAACCATGGAAATCACTAAGATGGCTATGAACAGATCCACCTTCCAACATTTGCAAATTAAATAAATGCTTCATAAGAAATACCTTATTAGAAGCCGAGGGTTTTTCATACAAATTTGCCAAAGATTTCATCAACTCCACCGTTGTCTTACATTGTGATAAGTTGGAAATCACAGATGATTCAAGACTCAATCTAATAGATCCCAGAGCCTTCCGATCAAGAACCTCCCATTCTTCATCTTTCATATCCGAGGGTTTGCTAGCAACCCCACCCAATGGTAAGTACAAATCTTTCTGATATAGATAGTCCTCAATCTGCATCCTCCATAATTGGTAGTTCTTGCCATTAAACTTTTCCATTCGTAGCTGACTATTTTCTGCCATTGCTCAACTCCCACTCAAAAAGAAACCCTGTGAGTAACCTGTAATCAAAACACACTACCCAGATCTAAACCAATCTGTTAGTATCCCAACCAAAAGCTCTGATACCAGTTGTTAGGGGTGGTGGTAATCCAAGAACAAACACACTATTCTGATTCCACCTGTTAGGATCTTGCTCCTCAGAAAGAGCATAGTATGATTACCAAATATAAGCAATTAAATATGCAGAAATAACCAGAAACACAAGTAACTAAAATTCACCAATAGCATAGAATATGAGAGACAATACACTATCTTGTATTAACACTTTACAGAAAAGAATACAACAAAGAGCCGCCACACTCTTCCACCTTATAGAGGTTTGCCACACCTCAAGTGTACAGTAATTCTTCTCACACACACTCTCCTACACAAAAAAATGGTCCCAACAACCAACTCACACACATAATTGGTGTTCACCTCACCAACCAGTCAGTAATAACCCTGGCGGTACACCAAGCACTCTATAGCACTTCAAGTTGATCTCTCATGAACTTGCAACCTACAATTCAAAGACCAAACTTACATGTAGATCCCCAATGAGCTTGAAACAACCTGCAACTCACAGATCTTACAACCAGAAGGAACTCTTCCTTTCTATCTCATACATAAACAATACATGCCAATGGGTCTATAAATAGATCCCTAACTTAAACAATAACTTGGACTCTTAATTTAGACAATTATCCTCGCAGCCCAAGACTCTGACTGGTCTTAACATGCAAACTCTTCGTTCACTTAACTAACTGTCCATGCAACGAACAGTTTTGGAACACACAGGTGACCGACGTCGGTCCCTGCTTGTCTGGTTCTACCGACATCGGCCGACTTCCTGCCGTTGCCGGTGGCCTTCTGCACTGGTCTCGACCGACGTCGGTCCTGCTACCGACGCCGGTGCTTCTGGATCTCAGCAACCTTATGTTCCTCAGTTTGCAAAGGGTTGAAGCTTTTAGCTCCACAACCTAACACAATCCTTCATTTAATTCCTATTGTGTTTATCAATTTATGATAGACTAATGTATAATGATAGGTTATCAAATGGGAGTGAGGAACTACTTTCAAAAGGTAGTAATTGAATTCTATGATGTAATCCATAAATTGAGAAAATAGAAAACCCCACCATTTTGTGGATGATAAAAAATAAGGTTGACACTTCCTTTCATTAATATTTATGAATTTTTCTTGAATCCTCCATATAGGACAAAGACTCTACAAAATTTTAGGGGAAGATAATCAATGGAGATTGGTTTTTTGGAGGCCTAAAATTGCCCATTTATGCACTAAACCCAGTCAATGACATCTATAGGATTTTGAACCTTTGAGAAACTTTGTTTTCTAATTTAGTTGTCCAATGAATATTCTCATGTGTCTATGAAAATATTGAGTGAAAACACAGTTCAAGGAACATAAAAATTATTTTAAGAGTGTCCCTTTGGACTTCTCTCGTCTCCTCTCTCTCTTAAGTTCTATAAGAGCTACCATTTTGGCCTTTATAATCTACTACCACACCATGTATGGTGAAGCCTTACTGGTTTTAAAATTATACTTTCCTTAGAAAATAAATTAAATCTATTTTAATATCATATATCATCTTGTCAAATTATGTGAAGAGATGTATAGTGAATGGTTAAGAGATATTCATCTATCCTTTTTTTCTCTCAATCCTTCCATGTTTGATGTAGGTGATTCCATGCCTAATGGGTCATATGAAGTGTTTTTAAGTTTATGGATATGTTATTAAGTGTAAAATGAAGCCTTATAATATTTAATTGATCTATGGTTTCACTTACCTTGGATATTCTTCATGTAGGTCACCTTCATATTGAAATATTGATGTCAGTGCACTCTAGGAGTCTTACACTAGTGTTGTATGCCATATCTCTTTGTGATGGAGTATAATAGTATTATGGTAAAAATATTGGTGAATAACCCTCTATAATAGGTTTAATTTCATGAAAAATCTAACCCTTTTACCCATAAAATATTAGTTAGTATAGGTGAAAGCATTTAAAGACACATTCAGGGAGTTAGCCCTTAATTCTAGAGATTCATCTCACCAAATTAACAACCCACAGTAAGTGAGATGTTTCCATTGTGCCACTTGGATGAGGAGATATAATACATATCCTCAATGGGTGAAAATCCAAGTGACATCACTCCCTTAACAACTCCTCAACCTTCATGCCTCTATGGGTTGTACTCTCTTTCTTCTTCTCTTTTCTTAAGGCACTCGTCTTGTGCCTTTTCTCTCTCTTAAGTATCTATAGTGGCCACTTCACCATCTTATTTATAATTCATCCAAGCCATTTTATTATTTTATCTTTCATTATCTTCACCATTAAGCTCTATCTTCTAAAAAAATTTCTCCAACTCTCTTCTCATATCATTTACCTCTTTTTCTACATCCATCTTCTCACTTCTTCCTTCACTTTCTAGGCCTTGTTTAGACCACTCTCTTATCAAGATACCTACTTGCCTCTTAGACCTCTCTTGAATATTTTATATTTCTCTATTCCTTTGTCTAGTACTTTATTATCTCCCTTGACTCTCTCTTGGAGTCTTTCCCTTCTTTCTCTCACTTGAGCTTTAATGCTCTTTCACTCTCTATCTCATCTCTAGTTCTCTTGACTAGTTTCAAGTCCTTCTCATTCAAATTATGGGATTTATTTCCTCTCTTTATAAATATAAAATTTGTATATACTGACATAAATATTCCATACCTGCACCATACTCTTTTCCCATAGTACCTACAATGCCACCTCATGCATTCCTCATAGTATTCTTTGCCTATCTCAAATCAACAGTATTTAAGAACTCAATAAAAAATAAAACCAAGAGCTTACCTTTATATGATACCAAATTATGAAAATTTACATGTTAAATTCTTCAAACTTACTAATTCTTGGCTTTGATATTGAATATTGATTTTCAACTTCAATTACGTTGATTTTTGTATAAGCTTCAATGCTTAAGAAAAGTCTTTGATCTTCTCTCTAGGTTTGATAGCCTCCTTAATTATTAAAAATATTTTATAAAACCATGGATTAATTATATATATCATTATACCATGAATAAGTCTCTCACTCATCATCTCCACTCATTCCATTCACTATTCTTTCTCTTTCCACTTAACTCATTCACTAGCTTCACACTAGTCATAACTTAAGGCACAAAACACCTAATCATGACTTAGATATCATGAAGACAACCTTATTTCATAGATGAATTATATTAGTCAAAAAAAAAAAATCATCAATATCCTTTAACCTCTCAATCACTTCCTAACATATCCTTTCACACCTCAAAATCACTAGTGACACAATTCCCTTGTAGCCTTTTTTTCACAATTTCCCTTTGTTTGAAAAATTTTCAAGATCTATTCATCATATAATCCCATATTTGGTTACCATATATCTTTTTTAATCTCTCCATGAAGTTTCACCCCTTAAATCTTAGTGTAGACACCCTTTCTTTTGTAAGTTCCTTCCCAATTAGGCCTTTTAGCCCTCTATACACTAGCCCAATCTTCAAATTTATACTAGATTATATGGTACAAAAATATAACATATTTAATAATTTTATGCACATCAAAATAGTCATGTTTAAAAAAATTCAAGATTTTCCATTAGTTGGAATTCAAGTTATAGGGTTTTTGGTTTGGAAACCCTAGTTCCTTGGCTATAGAGGCTGAGAGGACTCCAAATTCAATATCTTTAGTTATAAAGAGTTTAAAACAATTATAAGACCTTCCAAAGGTTTATATTGAAAATTTTCACCTTATCCAATGGATATGAATCATGGATCAATCTTTTTATGACTGAAAATGGGCAAAACTCAAAATTTTGTGCATTCTTTAGAGGACTGCGTAAGGGTTTATGAACTATTTACACTTTTGAAAGGTCCCCAAACTCCAAAAGGATATTTTAAAAACAATTTATCTATTTAAATTGTTTCAATTCTCAAACCACTCCATAATTCATTACCTTCTCAAGGCACACATACTTCTTAACACTTGACTATGCGAACATAGTCTTGATTATGTATGCACACATGGTTCTTAACACATGTGAACTATGTATTAGAGTTTGTCACTTTATATTTAATTAAAAACATATAAAATACCACAAAAATAAGGATAATATTACCTATAGTCCATCATATCAATCTTGTAACATAACTTACACTTCAAGAAACATTAACTCACTTTCTTTTTTGACTATCACAAGCATAAATAGGGTACATGGAAAATTTGTCCTTTTTATGAGTTTATAACAATATTAAACACCATATTCGATCACTTTTAGGTCTATATATATCCAAAAAACTTCAATTTATTATACCATGAAATTATTTCCTTTTCAACCTTTAAAAACACCAACCAAATCACCTTCTACTTGACTGTAACCTGCATACATTCTCTCAAACCTGAAATACACACAAACAGTGACAATTTTATGACCTCAAGGTATTTTAAAAGAAATATAAAATATAAATTAATCTAATATCATAAAAAATAAGCATAAACATACACAATATAAATTTATTTATTCATTTAAATCATCCTCTGTTACATTTGCAGTCCATGAATGGACTCAATCAACTTTCTTGGAGAGTTACATTCTTTATTTATTTAGTTTCTACTCCTTATCAAATATCTCTATCATTATTCATAATATAATCTCATATCTCTATACTCTCTCTCACATGATACAAATACTTACCACCTCCTTCTCATCTAACTTCTACATTGGTTTGGGTGATTACCAAAACAAGAATCTCTTATATGACCAACGTCAATGTAAGGATGGTAGTTACATGTTTGACATGACCCTTTAATTTAAATAATTTAGTAATTATACATAAAATTAATTTAAAAAACTCTTGACATGACTCCTTGGACCATTTTTCAAACCTTGTCTCACCTAACCACTTCTTACTATGTTTATGGGTCCTCTAGGCTTAGTTCTAGTATTTAAATTTTTAAATTGTTACTTTCAGAGGGAAAAGTATAATACACTAAAAATGCACTCTTTATGACTAAAAATGACTTATAAAGACAAAAATATACCCTATAATATCATTCACACACATTTTCATTCTAGAATCAATCAACTATGACTCCTAACTAACACATGACTTTTCAAAAACTAAAAAGTCATGCTTGTATGATTAATGCTCTTACATTAAAAAAAGGGATTATATTAAAATTGTGATGATAAATTAACATCTTAACACTGATTTATGGATTAAAAATATACTTACTTGATTTAGATTTACCTTGAGAAACCAATGATTAGGAAGATGCATCACAATCCCCATATAAAGAAAAGGAATAAATAAATGATATCAAGGATGACCCCATGGTAAAAATTTTGGTGCACACCTTAATTTTTGTTACCAATCCTCAAAAAATTAATATCAATAAATAATTTTAAAAACATCCCCTCACAATCATAATTTATTCTTAAAGTATACAAATTCATTGATCCTAGGCTAACTAAACATGTTGATTTTTATGGGTATCCTTGTTCAAGTTTTGAAGTCATGATAGCTAATGGTAGAAATTTATATTGTAATGATAAATTTCATAATTCTTTAATTTTGGTGGTATATTATAATTTTAAATCAAAAATATTTGTTCTACCTCTAGGAGGTTGCAATGCAGTTTTGCAAGCACAGTGGATTGAGACACTAGGTCATATCCTATGGGACTTTTCTAAACCACAAGTGTAATTAAATGATAAGGGTCAACAACACAAATTAAATAAAATAAATTCAAGATTAAAATTATCATTATATCTCATCAAATGGATAATTTGTTTAAAAATGGCTCTCATGGGATTGTTGCATAGCTTTGCACTATCTAGCTTAATGAATCATTTGATCCCAACCATTCGGCAAACTTACATGAACTATTGTCTAAGAATAAAATTAATTTTGAAGAACCTAAATGATAACCTCCATAATGTCTATAATATCATGCCATTTAGTGTGTTTTAGGTAGTATACATCCAAAAAAAAACCCTTATCAATATGGTCCATTTCTATAGAAAAATGAAATTAAAAAAATGATGCAATAATTATAGACAGGAGTCATTAGAATTAGTATTAGTCCTTACTCTTCCCCCATACTAATGGTATAAAAAATATAGGGTTTGGTGCCTTTTATTGATATTTTATCACTAAATAAACTCACAATGAAGGACAAGCTTCCCATTAAAGTGATTGATGAACTATTGGATGATTTTCATGGAACCCACTTCTTCTCAAAGCTTTATTTGAGGTCACACTATCATTGTATCCATATTAAGGAAGACGATATTATTAAGATATACTACCAAACTCATGGTGATCATAATGAGTTTATCTTCATGCCCTTCAACTTTATCAATGCTTCATCAACATTTTAGGGCTTTATGAACAAGTTATTCTAGCCATTTATCCATAAATTCATTTTGGTATTCTTTGATGAAATCCTTATTTATATCCATACCTGGTAGGATCATGTGATTCATCTAAAACAAACCTTATAACTCTTTCTTGATAACCAATTATATGCCAAATGGTCAAAGTGTGCTTTTGGCTAAAAGGAAATTGAGTTTTTAGGACACATCATCTCTGAGGAAGGAGTTAAGGTGGATTATAAAAAAAATAGATTATGAGAATTTGGCTTAAAATCAAAACACTCAATATCCTTCATGTATTTTTGATCCTCATTGGATATCATAGAAAAATTATCCAAGACTATGGGAAAATTATAGCTCCATTGATGACCATGTTGAAAAAAGGTGCCTTTCAATGGTCAAAGGTGGCATAAAAAGGTCTAAACTTCTCAAGTAGGAAATGTATACTAAATTATTTATGGATATGCTTAATTTATCAAAACATTTATCATCAAAATCCATGCCTTATACATTTAAATTGGAGTTATCCTAATGCAAGAAAGTCTATTCCTTACATTCACCAACAAGGCACTTATAAGAAAAAACTTCACTCAATCCACACATGAGTAAGAAATGTTATCCATCCATCATGAAATCAACAAGTGGTGCCCATACCTATTTGGGAGACACCATAAAATTAAAAAAATTATCACCATAGTCTCAAGTAATTATTGGAGTAAAGAGTCTCTTCAGTTGAGCAATAGAAGTGGGTAGCCAAAATGACAGGCTATGACTATGAGATTACTTACAAGAAAGGTAATAACTATGTTGTCACACATGCATTATCTCTTAAGTATGAATAATTAACAACATTGTGTGCATTTTACATCCCCTTTCTAGATTGGATGAAAATGGTACAATACTAATGGTCTTAGGATGCCCAAATTTAGTAGCTCATCAAACAAGTGACCATTAGTTATTTGTCTTGGTTGAATTACTTTTGGGGTGGCCAATATTTGTGACACATAGATCGTTTGGTACTGGTGCCCAAATTTACAATATGAGAGAATATTTTTATGGAATTCCATGCCTCCCCATTGACTAGATATTGAGGTTTTTAAAAAACATATGAAAATATATGTCAATTGTTTTGGGAAGGCATTAAACACGACATCAAAAATTTTATGATAGAATGTGAGACTTGTCAATGTAATAAAGGGAAAGTAGTTTCAAACCCAAGCATGCTTTAGCCCTTGCCTATTCCCATTTTGGTATGTTAAAATATTTATATCAACTTTTTTGAAGGACTACCAAGGTTGGGATGGAAATCAATTATTTTGGTGGTGGTATATCACCTATCCAAGTATGCCCATTTTTATGCCTTCACCCATCATTTTACCACCTCTTCAATTTCCCAAATATTTCTCAATCAAATCTTGTCCTTCCATGGGATACCTACTTCATCATTTTCCACCATGATTATAATTTTGCTAGTCACTTATATAATAATTTTTTTTCAAACTCTATGAAATATAGCTTAAAATGAGTTCCCCCTACCATTCATAGGAAGATGGTCAAATGGAAAAAATGTCAACAAGTGCTTGGAAACATATTTATACTACTTTACCTTTGATAAAAAAAGTCATTGGGTCAAATGGTTACCACTTGCTAAATGGTGGAATAACTCCACATACCACACTTTCACCAAGATTCCACCTTATGAATCCATCTATGGTCAGCCACTGCACTCTCTTCATACATATCTTCTAAAAATTTCTAAGGTAGAAGCAATCAATGACACACTTATCACACATTCAAATATTCTTTGAGCTCTCAATAATAACCTTCATATAACACAAAATTATATAGATAAACATGTCAATAAACACAATTCATAACAAGATTTTTACATAGGTGACATGGTTTTCCTTTGGCTACTACCTTATAAGCATTCCTCTTTGAATATTTAGAGTCATAAAAAGATAGAACCCAAGTTTTATGGTCTTTATAAAGTGCTCTAAAAGATGGGTCCCATGGCATAAATTTTTTATCTTTCCCCCTCATTCAAGATCCATCATATTTTTCATGTCTCATGTTTAAAAAAGGTCATTAGTTAACATGTTTAGCACATACTGCACATCTTGAACTCAACATTGAAGGCTCTATTCTCCTATAACCTAAGTCTATTCTAGATAGGTGTTCTTTCTAGATACACAATAGTGTTATCATGTAAATTTTTGTATAATGGCACAACACGCAACTATAAGAGACAAGTGGGAACCCTTACTCTAGTTACAATATCATTTTCTTCATCTCAAGCTTTGAGGACAAAATATTTAAAGGGGGAGGCATGTTAGGACCCCTTCATCCTAAATCTTTTATTTTGTATCAGGTGTTATTAATAAAATATTGGATGCATATACTTTTTAAGTTGTCCTATTGTAACTATCCCATATGTATAAGATGCAGTAGTTGTCTTAGATATATTAGTTTAAATAGACAACTTTTATAATAAGGGTCATTTATTGAATATTTTATATTTATTCATTCTCAAAGAAGGTTCACACTCAAAGAGGCACACTATAATTTATAGTGTACTTATGTTATTTAAATACAATGTTGATATTTTCCTTTTAGTTCAATGCATATTTGTTATATTTTTATTGCTAGATTAGTCTATATGCAATCACGGTCTTAACATCGATGGGAGTTGATCAAGATTGAAAACATTGTCTCCAATCTTATCCAATATTGTGTATATCATATACCTTAGATATTTAAGTTTACCAAAGCATCCCTAAAGCTTCTCTTTTATCAAAATAAAAATATACTTTATCCCTTACTTTGAGCATATGCTTCTTTCAATGTTGCTAATGTATAGCCTTGTACCTAGCTTGATAATTTTCTAATTATTATTCACTTTGAGATGGATTTTCATAATCCTCTCAATGAATGTTTATAATTTTTTCACCCTCAAATATATCTGTTATTATTATTTATTATCATTACATTATAACATAAAGTGGATTAGTAGACAAACAACCCAAACATACTTCAAAAGTTAACATGTTGGTGGATGAATGCACTTCCTTATTGTATGAATGTTAGACATATTCCAAAGAATTATTCCAAGTCCTTACATAGTAAATATTTTCGGTCATTATAATAAATACCAAAGTCATATTTATTTATATTTGTCCATTAGTTTGAGGATGGAAAGTCATTCATCTTTGGATTTTGGTATCCATTTTTCACCATAAAGTGGTCCAAATCTTTCCAAAAAAATATGGAATCTTTTTTAAAAGAATATAAGCAACCCAAAACAAACCCAAACATTAAAAAATATTTCAAATGCTTCATTTCATTTTACTATCTACTTTTACATGAAATCAAACACATATTTTGATGACTCTATATACAACAAGATATAAAGAGTCATGCCCATGTTTAGACATTGAAAAATCTCCCATAAAATCCATATAGATAATTTCACATGATTTAATAGGAATAGGTAAAGGCATGTACAATTATTATTTCCTATCCTTAGTATTGATTATACAACATAATTTACATTCTCAAATGAATCTAGCTACTTATTCTTGTATATTGGGAAAATACACATACCTTTTCAAATGATTCATGGTCTTACCAACACCAAAATGGCTTGAAACTTTATAAGTATGTGTTTTTATCATCAATAATTTTTTTTATTACTTTGACACATTAGTTTATCTAACTTGTATAACAACCCATCCTTGAGTGAACATTCAACTTTTCCTCAACATCAACTTTATTGACCAACAACTACTGGAATGACTCCCTAACATTTGCATCTCACAATGCATATGCTTCCTCACAAGCCTCTTTTGTGAAATTAATACCAAATATGAAACTTAATTTGTGATTGGTAGACTAGGTAAAATATTTGACATAACATTCATGCTTTATTTCTTATACTTGATCACCAAATGAATATTTTTAAGAAAACACATCCACTTGTAGTGTTTTACTTGTAAATTATTTTGTGCTTATAAATATCAAACATGTTTGTGTTCAATATGCACAATATTTTATTTTATCAAAAAATAATGTTTCCATTTATTAATTTCATGAACTAGTGCATACATTTTTTATCATATACATAGTACCCTCTTACTACAGAGGAAAATACAGCTAAATGATAACAAACTGGGTTATCTACTTGAAAAAAAACTAAGTCTATAACATCATACTTGCATCAATTTCAACTTTGAGTGGTTGCTCCAAATTGGAAAGAGAAATAATTAGTGCATGATTGATTTAATGTTTCAAATAAATCTAAAGCATTATCATGTTCCTTATCCCAATGAGAAATTTTACCAATTGCTTGTTATATGTCATCTTTTGGTTGTCTTTAGGAGATCTAGAAAGGTGGTAAAAGAAGATAAAATTGTATGAATCACCATAAATGTACTACTAAGAGTAAATAATAGGAGTATTTGGCATGGATTTCCACACTAGATGCTTACCCCTAGTTGGTCTCCATCTATTCCATTAACACCCTTGTTAGAAATTCCACATTTACCGTTGTTTCTTTAACTGCTATTGTTTGCTTTATTTCCTACTAACGTGGTCATGAGGAGTGTTAATAATCAAACAAAATACTATTTAAGTTTTCATTATTTTCAAAACTTGTGTCATTTCATGATCTCCCCCTATAGAACATATTGCTCCCTACTTCCCCTTCCCCTTTTCAAGCTCACTTTCCCTTGTCCACTTCATCGCCATGATTGGATGAAGGGTTGCAGACCTTTTTGTTCATTTTTCTACGCCCACCATTGAGCTCATATTTACACCATTTGGATTTTGCATATCCTCTAGAGAATATTAAAATTTAAAATGATGATAAGAATATGGAATTATGAATGGTAGAATAAGTAGTACCCACCAAGTAAGTTATTGTACCCTCTATTCATAGAATTTTAAGGTTGTGCCCTTCTAAAATGTGTGATATTGATGAGAAGGGCATATTGGTTTAGTTTGCATAATAAATTTGGGTTTTTTAATTTTCATGGGTTTTGTTGAGGGATTTAATTAATTAATGAGTAGTTAGGGCATAATCATTTTGTGTTTCACATAATCATTGTCTATATTATTGAATACCCAAACCTTGAGCATAATATCAGTTTGGTAGGGTTTTATATTGACTGTATTATTTCCTGCTTGAAGGACTTAATAATTTATTAGGGAATAATCACTCATTAAAGTAATAATCATTGGTATGTATTGTTTAATATCCAACCCTTGAGCATAATATTCAACTATGATTTGTTTAATGTTGATTGTATTGTTACCTTCTTGAAGGAATTACTGATCAAATCAGTCATTCAATGCATAATCATTATCTACATTGTTGAATATCCAACCCTTGAGCATAATATTTAACTTGGGTTTGTTTTATGTTGATTGTATTATTTCATGCATTAAGGAATTAATGATTAATTAAGGCATAATCATTCATTCAATGCATGATCTTTGTTTGCATTGTTGGATATCCAACCCTTAAGCATAGTATTGATTTGGGTTTGTTTTATGTTTATTGTATTATTTCTTACTTGAAATAATTAATTATTAATTAGGTCATAATCATTCAATCAACACATAATCATTTTCTTCATTACAGGAATCAAAGATTATTTTTGGTATAATCATTCATTCAAAGCATAGTTTATTGACTAGTTTGTGTAACTAGGATATGCTACATATAATTAAATGAATGCATATGAATTGTTGGATATACTACATATAAATAAATTTTAACTCTATACCTTTGTATTCTGGCTAAACAATATTCACACAAAGCTCCAACTTTGCACCCAAAACATTAATTACTTTAAGCAGTCAACAATACAATCAATGGGTGATTTTGGCATAGATTGCAATAACAAACATTGACCCCCAATTGGTTACATCCATTTATTTTTCACTTTACCTCCAATGTGTTGGGATTAACCAAAATCATTTTAATCATCTATTGTTATTTGCATTAATCATGGGGTTTTGACTTGCTATGATTTTTAAGGTGTTGTTGGGCCCTACCAACACAGTCACAAGGAATGTTAATAATCAAGGAAAAGTGAATTTAATTTTAATTATTTTTAATTACCTCACCCTTCATGAGCTTAGTTTCCCTCACACCTCTTCATCACCATGACTGGATAATAGTTAATGGGTTTCCACGATTTTTCTATTATTAACTTGATAGAGTTATGAACAAAGATGAAAACAATAAGTTTTTTTCAAGACCATAATAAACACTTCTATTGGGTACTAAGTTAAGAGAAAAATAACATTTAGAGAAACATTATACTATGTTATCCACCACCCATGTTCATTATATCCCTTAGCAATAGGAAATTAAACATTAGAAACATCTTAAAATCATTTCCAAATAGGCATACCATAAGGGGTTCATGCAGTCAAAAATACAGTCAATGGTTTTACATGAGCTTTATATTATTAACTTGATTGAGTTATCAAAAAAAATGAACATAGTAAGTGTTTTTCAAGCCCAAAAGAAATAGTTATATATGCCCATCCTTCATATTATCACAATTATCATTAAATAACTAAAGTGTATTATGTTGATTGTATTATTAATTAGTTGAAGGAATTAAGGATTAGTTAGGGCATAATTTGTTTTATGTTTACTATATTATTGACTGGTTGAAGGAATTAATGATTAGTTAGGGAATAATCATTCATTCAATGCATAATTTATTGAATATTTTTTATAATTTGGATATGCTACATATAATTCATTGAATGCATAATTCATTCAATGCCAATTACTACTTGAAACAAAACTCACACTCCTATACTCTGCCTCCTAGAATGGGGCACTAATACATAGGGAATTATACTAGTACAATCAAGTATAAAATCAATAGGCCATTAGTATATAGGGCATTATACTCATTCAATCAATTATAAAATTAATAGAGTGTTTCAATAAAATTTGCATTGAAGTAGAACCAATAGGTTTCATATTTTGAGTGTACATACATGATTAATGAGTAAAGCAGGGATCAAAATGTCAAACATTAAAATTAAAATGTAAAAAAAAATATACATATGTACACTAATAGCTATATAAATGGGTCAAGTAATGGTATATAATATACATAGATCAAGTATACATAGTCATGAATAAGGTAATGGTATATTCAAACTAGAATAAAAATAATTTATACACGTAAAGGGAAAAATCATAGCCTTTACATTTTTTGTAATGGTATACACAAATAAAGTATTGACATTCTTTCCAAAAAGGAATATGTATATATATTCATTGCTTGTATAATACCATTTATTAAAATATGTATAATGCCTTGAATCTTCACCATTATTTTATCTATATAATACCATTTACAATATGTATATCATTATTAGAAATACTATATTAAAGGAATTTGAACTCTATACATTTTAATTCTAGCTTTATACTATAACATAATTTGAATATTTGGAAGTTTTCCCCCTGCTCTATTCACATTATTATTCATCTTGATACATAAAGGAAAAGAACCAATGAACCAAGAACCATCATTTTGTATAATGGTCTATTGTTGTTCATTATCAATACTAAGTATTATCTTGAGGACTTGGGATACCCTTCACATAAACACTAAAACAATCATTCCTACTACATAAAGGAAAGGAACCAATGAACCATCATTTGTATAATGGTATATTATTTTTCATTATCAATATTAAATACCGTGAATCATGAAAGGTCCTTAACTACCTGATGTGTTCGCATTCCAAAATTGGGCTAATGTCTGTTAACAACATGTTAAGGCAAAGAAAAACTAGTTCATCAGTTCCTTACCTTTATGTACCTAAATGGACAATAGTATACCATTATAAAAAATATATAGGATATTATAAATTTAGGAAATATGTAGGGCATTATATACATTGTAATAAGATGGAAAATAGTAGACCATTATATAAAATGTAAAGGGTATTATACATACAAGAAAGATGTAGGGAATTATTAAGACTATAATAAGATGGACGACAACATACCATTATACAAACTAATGTTTCATATCAAAAAACTATATGCAAGACATATATGTTGTCCATAATCCTATATAAAAAAGAAATACATTTAGTTAAACACTATTCACAAAACTCCAACTCTACCTTGCCTATTATTAGTTTCTTCAAGAAGTCAACAATATAGTAAATGGATTTCAATGATCCTTTTATTATGAACTTGATTGAGTTATCAACAAAAATGAACACATTGTGTTTTACAAGACCACAAAAAACACTTATATCAAGGTACTAAGTTAAGAAAAACGTAGTATTGAGAGAAACATAACACTAAGTTATCCACCACCTATGTCACTCTTTCCATTATCAACAAGAATTAAACATTAGAAACATTTATTCATATCACCATTTAAGGGAATAGTGGTATCCACCCTCAGAATGAGTTGAGTCATAAAATATAGATGCAAGTTTCAAGATATAACAGGGTAAGATCCTAAAATCATTCCCAAATAAGCATACCATCAGTTCACATAGTCAATAACTTGATTCCATAATCCTTATATTATTAACTTGATTGAGTTATTAATAAAAATGAATACGATAAGTCATTTTGTAAGCCCATGCCCATTGTTTACCTTAACCATTGTTGTTTGCCTTGACACGTTATTAATGGATATCATCCCAACTATTAGCACTGAACATTGGATTATTTGTCCCCCCACACACACGTTAGTCAAAAATATAAATGATCCTACTAGATAAGGTGTTCCTTTCCATACCCCATGGATGGATAACTTATCTCATCACTTAATGTATTGTTCTATAGGGAATGAGGCTTTAAACTAATGTAATGAGATTAAAATTGAAAACACATAGGATAAGGTAGAATTAGTCTAATGGTGTGTTCCTTATTATTGACTATGATATGATAATGGGGAATGAGCTCCCATATATGTCAAAATGGAACATCCCAAATAACATGTGAGTAACTTGTCTAACTTTTAACTATTAGTTGTCTAGGCCAACTAGGGTTCAACATCCAATATGGTATTCCATGCCAAATGTATTCGAAGGTTATGATTAGTGAGAAAGCCTTATCTTGTAAAAAAAAATTATCTTTATGTTCTAAATAAAGTATGTCATATAAGGCTTTATTTTTTATTATTTATATTATAAATAAATCAGGTAGATGGAGTACCAATAGATGGAGTAATTAATAAGGATATGGAGGTTAATTATAAGCATGTTCATCCATGCTAAAATTTTTGGTTGATTACATGCAGTAGTCATTAATTATTTAGGCTAGATCAATTATTAAATCCTCCATTATTAGTGTAACTAGATGATGTGTTTAGCATGGGCTATCATGTGGGTAGTCGACCTCCACATCCCCTTTGGTAATTTTATCTATCATTATTTCATGCATTTTATTAACCCATTATCCAAATAAAATATTTATCTTACATGAAGGGCATGAGATTTGAAAATAATTTAATATTATATTTATGTTTATTCCATCACTTGCATTACCCTATTATCCCTCTCTTGATGGACCCTACTAATTACATACTCAAGGGAGGTTGCTCCTATAGTTCATGCTTTTGAAATTAGATAATGGAAAACTAGATGCTACACAGGTAGAAAAGGTAATTGAAAATAGTAACTATTATACTCTTTGAGAAAGGTAAGACATGTAATTAATAAACCCACATTCAACTTATATTTAGTGCATTTTATTTTTCAACTAGTGTTTACCTTAACTGTTCTCGTTTGCCTTAACCATTGTTAGTTTCCTTAACATGTTGTAAATGGATATTATCCCAATCATGAAAATTATAATTTGAATGATTTAGTGGGGACCATGGACACATCATCTATAAATGTGAATGCCCCTACTCATTAAGGCACTCCTATCATCAAATGGCTAATAGACCAATGGAATAGATAGAGGGGAGGGTAGATGGACTATCTAGCAAACATATGTAGGTCAACTATCAATGTGACCTACTCCATTGATTTTTTTTCCCATTAGTAATTTTATTATGGGCCCCACATCTTACATCCTCATTTCTACGTGCAATTAATAAGTATGATTAACGTAATAATCATGGTCAAGGCAACAACCTATGATTAATGAAAACAACAACAACAAAGGCAAATAATAGTGGTTAAGCTTAACATACTTTGGGAGGAACAACTTAACTATCAAAAGCATTCACATATTTGGTTAATGTGTGTGTGGGCCCCACCAAATTGGTCAAAGTTTAGAGCTTATATGGCATTACCTAGTTTCATAAGTGTGCACCACATTACCATAATATTAGTTTAACATCGAAGAAGGGCACAACCATATGGGATATTTTATTCTTAATTTGATACAATGATTGAATTTTTTCATGATCACTCATACTTTATATTATGGTTTCCATTATTATTTGACCATTATTTAAATGTATTAAGAACTTGGGATAACTACAACATATTTAATTTACATTATTTTATTTTAGACTGATTATATTAGATTTATTTTGAGATATACTGGACAAGAACTGGTGATGTCATTTAAATAACTGCAAGTGTTACCTCAGTATGAGCTAGGTTGGAAAGTGGAACACTTTGTTTGACTTTGAATGTAAGTTATACATGTATATGCTTATATAATAGTATGAATGAGATCTAAATCTGAGAGACCTATTTGGATTACAAAAATCGTATGAGGTGAAAAATAGTATGAGAGGAATGATAATCTGTCATGTATATTTTAAAACCCTTTTCGAATCTCATTCATAAAATTTTTTAGGCACATGATTTTATGTTTTGGGTTAGAAACTGAATGCACTATTCCACTCTTCAATTGATGGTTGGGGTGGGTAAGGACCCACTATATGGGTGGGCTTATTTTGAATTTCAAGAATGTTAATAAACTCTTTGAGTACTAGGTTTGTTATTGATGCATCAAATTTATTTACTCATACATAATATATAGGTTGATTTAGTATATCTTTGATTTCACTTACTGATGCATGATGGTTTCTTATTTTAAGTTTTTATTTCAGACTTATTATACTAAATTTATTTAAGATATACTAGATAGGTACTATTAATGTCATTTTGTATGAATGTAGGTGTTGCCTTGGTATGAGCTAAGTTGGAAATTGGAACACTTGTTCTACTGTAAACATAAGGTATGTATGTATATTATAATAGTATAGTACGAATGAGATTCAAATTTGATACATCTATTCAGATTAGGAAAATTGTATGAGGTGAAAAATTGTATGAGGTGAATGGTAATCTATTGCATCTCTTTTAAAACCCTATCTTGGATATATTTCATAAAATAATTTAGGCATATGATTTTATGTTTTGGGTTGGAAGTGAATGCACTATTCCACTCTCCAACCAATGGTTAGGGTGGATATGGACCCACTATATGGAAGGGCTCAATTAAAATTATAATAATGTCAATAGACTTTTTGAAGAATAGGAATGTTATTGATGCATAAAAACTCTTTACTCATATATAATATAGATGTTAATTTAGTATATATTTAATTTCACTTAATTATGCATGATGATTTATTCTTTCAAATTTTTGTTTCAAACTTATTTTACTTGATTTATTTTGAGATATATTAGACATATACTGCTAATGTTATTTTGTATGATTGAAGGTGTTGCCTTGGTATGAGTTAGGTTATAAAGTGTAACATTTCGTTTGGCTTAGAACATAAGGTATAAATGTATATGCTTATAGTATAGTATAAATGAGATCCAAATCCAATAATTCTTCTTGTTTCTTAATTCTTATGTTCAAACCCTATCTTACATTTTCAATGCCACATGGCATGTATTATCTACAAGTTCCATCTGTGTATATAGCTCATAATGAAATGTAGTGGGGATTCATTTACCATAATGTGCCAATTATTTTATACATTTATATTATAAGGCTAAATGTGCAATTCATCAAGAAAATGCATTATTTTAAAGTGAAATAACAATAAGAAAGTGATCATGATAGAGACCCATCTTCTCCCTCCATAAGACACCATCCATATTTCATCATTTCTTCATTTCCTCTCGTTATACAATCTCAATGGAACTTTATATAACAATGCCATAAAAATATGCAATGATGCCTATCCAATTTTTTAGAGTAAGGTAAAAATCAAAGCCTTTACATTATTTGTAATGGTATACATAGAGTTTATATATATATATATATATATATATATATATATATTAAAATCCTAAACACTATATTACTATGGAGGTATTAAAATAGAACTATGTTTTTTATAGATTTTATTAACTTTTGAAATTCCATTCAATGATAAAATGGATTGTAAAGAGCATTATCATTTAAGGATTCTACCAATAAAAATAAACAAGAGGCAAATGAAAAGTAAAACTAAAAAAAAATTATGACCCTGCTTAATGGAACACCTTAAATAGGGTCAATGTGTAGTATGGAAATCCATGATGAACACTCTTATTAGTTACGTTCAATGTCACTTAGTGTAACCAAAAAGATAATTTGTCATGAATTACCATGTTGGATATTGACCCTAGTTATGACTTATTACTTTCATGCATTTCCCCTATTTAAAGAGTATACTAGGTCTTGTTTGCCATTACCTGATTCAAGAAGCACAAACTGTAGGAGCATCCTTGGGGAGGAATTTTACTATATGATATGGTTAGTTAAAATTAATTGAATATCAGTTATGGATTATACAAATAAAAATAAAAAAGAGGCAAAGGAAAAGTATGTTTGAGAAAAAA
The DNA here is from genome assembly GCA_037957365.1 of Torreya grandis. NCBI lineage: Eukaryota > Viridiplantae > Streptophyta > Pinopsida > Cupressales > Taxaceae > Torreya > Torreya grandis. Next base: position 2,605,944 of record JARHVA010001161.1, read on the forward strand.
TCATGACTATGCTTAATGGAATGCCTTAACTAGGGTCAATGTTTAGCATGGTAGTCCATGACCAATGCTCTACTAGTTGTGTTTAGTGCTATATTATAGTCTATATAATTCCCTACATCGTACTTGTGTGTATAATACCCTTTAAATTATATGTAATGGTATATTATTATCCATCTTTATACACAAAGGAAATGAGCCAATGGACCATTGATCTAAATAATGTTTTACTATTGTCCATCTTATTGCAGTCTATATAATACCTTACATCTTGCCTATCTATATAATACCCTTTATATTTAATGTTATGATCTATTTTTTTCCATCTTATTAAAGTCTATTTTGACTATGTTCTTTATGTATTATGAATATTTTGTTTTTTTGTGTTGGTTATTGGGGACCTACTCATTATCATGTGTTTGGTTTGTTGACTAGGTTTTTACAACAATGAGATAATGTGCTTTAAAAAAAGTTGAATGATTTTTAATTTTTATTGTGTTTCTTTCAAAACCCTATTTGGATCTCATTTGTAAACTACTTTAAGCATATGCTTTTATGTTTTAGGTTAAAACCCAAATGCATTATTCCACTCTCCAACTGATGGTTGGGGTGGGTAGGGACCCACTATATGGATGGGCTCATTTTAAATTTCAATAATGTTTATAGGCTCTTTGATAAATAGGTATGTTATTGATGCATAAAAACTCTTTACTCATTCAAAATATAGATGTTGATTTGGTATATCTTTGATTTCATTTATTGAGGCATGATGGCTTTCTTAAATATTTTAAACATACTCAGATCGCCTTATGGATTAAGAGTAGAATACCAGGCATCATCATAATGAAAATTTTGAAATTTGGTAAGATTTTCTTGTTATTGTATAAGTAATATTTTTTTAAAGTATTAAATATTACCTTTTTTACTATTTTTTAAGATTTTTTCATACTTTGCAAGCAATTTTTATAGTGATAAGAAAAGGGATTGTGATATTATTTTATGTAATTTTACTTTCATAGGAACATGTTACCATCTCAGAGAAAGAAACATACTCACATGTTTCATGTGAGCATGATGATGATGTGGAATATTAGTTTCCATAGGAATTAAAGAGAATAAATTTCAAATATTTAAGGAGGTTCACTATATTTGTGTGATACATATTGTCAAATGTTATGTCAAAATGTTACACTATTCTCAGATATAAAAGCAGATATAAATAAGAGAGTGTAAATATGTTCTCAAATTATATTATGAATGGATTTTTTTCAACATAATTATAATTTTCCCATTAGGGAACTATATGTACATATTTATCTTGAATAAATACAATTTCTTGTATTTCTTTGTTAAGTGGATTTTGCTACATGTCTTTTGTGTTATTATCCTTCATTTTATTATCTCTTGATTTAGTATCAAGTTGATCGTGTTTAGTAAATTAAACTACCATAAAAATAAGTTCCATTTATATTTTGACCCTTCCCACACTATGTTACACAAAACATATTTACAAAAAAATGACATACACACAAAAGTTCCCACTTCCATGCATGTATGTTGACATGTTTGATAAATATATAGAGAGAGAGCATGAAAAAGTATAAGATGCATACAATAAATGTTCATGAATTGGGATAAAATTTTACAATAAATAAATAATCCTATTTAAATTATAAACAATTGAAGTCTAAAATAAACCATTTGGAAAAAAACTAAAGGCATAGTATTGTGATGAACTTTGCATTGTAATATGAAAATGGTTGAAACTATATAGATTTTTAAATAAAATTAAAAGTTTTCTTACTCTTTATATTGGTAATTATTGTAAATTAATACAAAATTAGTTCATAAACTCCTATAAATTCGAATCCTAGCTCTTCTATGGTTATTGGCATCATCCTATACAAGGCAAAAATGGATGATTGTCAATAACTACATGAAAACTTGAATAATTACATGAAAACTTCAATTTAATTTTATGTTTCATATCCATATAGAGTATGATAAAGTACATGATGCATACAATACATGTGTATGAAAAAATACAATATGCATCTAATACATGATGTATAAAACTATGTTATATACCAGGGACAATGAATTACACTAAGATATATTTTTAACCTGTGCATTATTGTATAATAAAAAATCAATTATAGAATGCATTATTATACAAATATCAAAATCCATTTTTTTAAGTCATCATGAAAATGTATAATTATGGAATGGAATAATAATAATTAATTTATCTCAATGTGGTCCATTAATCCCTTGTATCCCCTCTCTTGATAACCAATGTCTTCTCACTTTGGTCCATTAACCCTTCTAGTACAAACACTGACATATGCCAATCTCAATTATGTTATCAGGTTCACCAATGTAAATCCATTCAAACCTTAAGCACTCAATTGGAGATATTATTGATTGATATATGTATCATTAGTCAACATACACACATGTTTTCATACCAACATATATAAATAAAATACAACTATAGATATATTACAATATACAAAGATTCTATTGTATGAATGAATGATGATTAAATGATAGAAATGCCTCAATATAAGTACTCACCCAAATAAATAAGCCTTAAAGTTATTTTTAACATAAACTCTAATATTTCATTATTACTTTAGTAAAATAAGTCTTTTTTAAGCATTGTCATTGATTTCAAAGGTGACTAAGCCTTGTTAGCAGTGAGTGATGTGATAAGGTGCATTAAGAGAGTGTTTTCATGAAAGAGTGTTGTCATGAGATAAATATAAATAGATAATTTTAAGTTAACTAAGAGATAATTTTAAGGTAAATAATTTATTATGTTTTCATGAAGGTATAGGTCATTGATGTTAAAGTTGCATAGGAAGCCTAGTCATGAGATGAAGAGGCATGTACATGAAAATGAATTAACACATGCATGTGGAGTTTTTTTGGCACTATTTTATTATTCATTTGAGGCATTGAATCATTCATGATAGTTTTAGGGTGAACCTATAGGGGTAGGACCTTCATACTAAGCTTACACCTAGACCTCTCTTAGACCCTGCCTAGCCTAATGAGGTATGAAGATAAGATTTCAAAAAATTATGCATATGTGAGCATGGATAGAAGTGAGATAAGTTTTTTTAGGATTTTTCACAAATTTTGAGTTCATGGTTTGAAGTAAATTTTATGTATAAGTGTTTTAGGCCTTCTCAAGTTCATAGAATAAGGTCTCAAGACCCGAGAAGCACTTTAAGATGTTTGTTGGCATGTGTAACCTCTACATGGTAACTTGATATATTAAGGAGAGATGGTTAAGGGTCTTATATAATATATCTATGAATTTTTTTTGGATTCAATGGGCATTCCTTTATGAACAATCATTAATACCAAAAATTGTGTTAAACCTCCTTAAAACCCTAATAAGGACCCGATGTGAAAGATATTTTTCAAATCAGCTTAGAATGGATTAAAATTACTAGAAAATATATTATATAATGTAATAAAATATCCTAGGCACCTCCATGTGGTGGTGGTTAGTTAGATGGGAAAGAAAATACACAAATACAGGCTTGTTTGTCAAGAAATTATTGTAGCTCTCAAAAGTTTTATTGGTCAAGAAAAGAAAGTGGATGGGAGAAGAATCTAGAGAATCATTTTTTATTTCCATGATGATTTTTAGATAGTTAATATCCTTAAAATTTACTAATATGGTCATCCAAGTTAGCAAATCACAGACAGACCTAATGATGCAAATAGTGCAAAACCCAGGTAGAGATGAGAAGATGGATCTGAGGGTTTGAGCATGTCAGATTGATGAAACAAACTATATGAAGAGTTTATTTATTAATTTTAATTCATTTTAAATCTTAGAATAAGTTTTGGAGCTTAGTGAATATGGTGAAAATTTTGCTCACAAAATGACCTATTTGGTTTAAATAAGATTGTGTGATATAAGGTCAAGAAATTGGTCTACAAGGCCAATATTTTCCATTAGACCATGTGATATTTATATCTAATGATGGTCTAGAGGTCTCATATAACCATTTAAATGAATCAAGAGTCATGAAAAGTGTCTACATAGGTGTTGGAGGTCTATTTTTTCATGACTTAGTGTTAAGGTAAATTGGTAGTTTTGAGTGAGTGAGTTATAGAGATGTTCTTGAGCCTTTATCTCCTGAGTGAAAGTGTTCCAAGAATTTGGTGATGACCCTAAATTTATGGATAATATGTATACATGTTTTTTTTTTTAATTTCAAAATATTAAGGGTGTTTAAGCTTCTTTCTTACAAGACAGACTTTTAAGGTACATAGGACTAATAGGATAATTTGTCCTAAAAGAACTTTCATGGTATGAGCGAAGGATACAGGTCTAACCAATCATGGAAAAGGTTAGTAGAGGTAATTTTATAAGTGATTTAATGGTTTTTTATTGTTTTATATGCCCATATAGTCCAAATAGGATCAAGTTTTGATGCTAAGATGATAGACCTAATGCAATTAGGTCTTTATGAGAAATAAAAGAGAATTAAGGCCTAATTGAGTTGTTACAGACCAAAATGGGTTCAAATTTAATTTTAATCATGTTCATAAGATGTTATAAGACCTATTTTATGGAAAACCTAAGAAGATAAAGGTGTATGTCTGACCAAGTGGTGTGTGACCATGAGAATAGTATATATATAAGGCAGGTTTGGCCTATTTAGAGGTAAGCAATATAAGCGAATAAAATATTTCTTGGTAGAGAAAAAGGAGGTATTAAAATTAGAAACTAATAGTATATAAAATATGTGGTGATCAAAATTTATGAGGTGGCTAAGTTAGTACTGAGTCACTTAGGGAGTTGGTGCTTCCTTGCAAGTAGGTGCTTGTTGAAACCTAGTCAAGTGGGTGCTTGACTTCATTGGGGTTGCATTGACATAGATTTTTTAAAAAAAGTAAATATCACCTTCACCCTATACATTATTATAGAAAAAAAAATCAAAAATCATTTATTTAAGGTATTTTTATAAAAATATCAAATATACATTTTTTAAGTCATCATGAAAATACATTATTATAAAATAGATTAACAATAATAAAGTAATCATGATATAGATCTCTCTAATCCATAATAAAACACCTAAATTTCCTCATTTCAAATTTTCATCTTGGCATAGAGTCACACTATAACTTCATACACTAGCACCATCAAAGTGACAAAGACATTTATCCACTTTCTTAGAGGTAAGCGAAAACTCACAAACTTTTCATTATTTGTAATGGTGTGTGTGTGTGTGTGTAGATTAAATCCCTAAAACCTATATTATAGTTTGTTTAATACATTGCATCTTTCTTGTCTATAAAATACCCTTCACATTATGTGTAATTGTATACTATTATCTATCTTGCTACATAAATGAAATGAGCCAATAAACCATTGGTTTTTATAATGGTATATTGTTGTCCATCTTATTGCAGTCTGTATAATGCCTTGAATCTATATAATGGTCTATTGTTGTCTATACTTATAATAAAATAAAGGAAATAATGAACCATTGATATGTATAATGGTTTATTATTGTCCATCTTATTAAATCTATATAATTCCCTATATCTTTCTTATCTATATAATGCCATTCACATTCCATATAATGTTCTACTATTATCCATATTGATACATAAATGAAAAGAAGTAATGAACCATTGATCTATATAATGATTTATTGTTGTCCATCTTATTACAATCTATATAATGGCATGCATCTTTCTTGTCTATATAATGCCCTTCACATTATATATAATGGTCTAATATTATCCATCTTGATACATAAATTAAAGGAAGTAATGAACCATTAGTCTGTATAATGGTCTAGTGTTTTCCATCTTATTATAATCTGCATAATGCCCTGCATCTTGTTTGTCATTATATTACAAGGTTTTTGTTTGTTCAATAATGGACATAAATAAATATCAAAGGAAACAAGCTAATAAATTTATCAAGAGGAAATTGATTGACATTTTTAGTGCATATTATGATCCCAAAAATTAGACTTCAAGTAAGATCCCTTCATAGTACTAGACATCTGTTTATTTTGTTAGTGTCATATACTTACTAAATCCTCATTATTTTACTTTTGTTTAGCTTCCAAGAAGCCCAATCTCACTCCCCCAAGAAATTTTGTGGACCAATCTAAAAGTATTGAAAAAATTAATGCAAAGGTAGATGATGACCTTTGATAATGTAAACTAAGACATTTGAAGACTAGGTTGGATGTATGGGAGCAATGGGAAAAGGTTATCAAATAAAGGGAGGATAACTTGAAGGAAAACATTAAAGGAATGAATAAAACCATATTATCTTTGACAAATGAGAAAAAGGATTTGAAGCTTTGTATTGAAGGTGTAAGGAAATAAAAACTACAGGCTTAGATGTGGCTTGAGGATCAAATTTCATTAGTGAGAGTATATGAAGCTATTGAAAGTGTTAGGGATATTGATTTGGAGGCATATAATTATAATAATGTAAGACAAAATAAAATTTATTAGGAAGAAATCAAAGTGTGGACAAACTTTACAATCTATCTTATTACTTTCCCTACAACCACTCCCATTGCATCCATGCTTCCTAACTTTAACACCGATAATAATGACCATAATTAGTGTGTTCATTTACTATGGTTCATTTAACTATAGTTGTTGACTTCTACATATATATGGTTCATTTCAAAGTAATTTTTGACTTTATAGTTATTCTAGTTTGTGAAAATTCCAAAATATGAATATGCATGCCTTATAAGAATGTGAAATTTGAAAAAAATCCTAACACCATGTGTGTTGAATTGGCTAAACAAATACTTTCAAAGAGAAAAAATATAATGAAATTAGTTATGTATCCTTACACACTTTTATATATCAAATCAGTTGTGATTCTAACTACAAGGATTCAGTTTTACAAGAATTCAAAGATTTTAAAACATATAACATCTAATTACAAATTAAAAAATAACCAAGAAAATTCATTTCAATGTATATAAATAATTCTTCATGAAAACTTCTATTAGTCTATATCTTTTATATTTGATTTGTCCAATTCATCCTAAAAAGTAACACACTTAGATCTTACTTTACATTTCAAATGGAATTGGGCATGTTCATTTGCCAGTGATACACACCTATGGATTGCCATATTATCCATAAAATATCTTGAATTTCATAGACTAGTCTCAAAACCATCTTATACATGTTGGAAAGGTTGTGTATGGGGATGATTCACCTCACCATTATTGAAAATTGACCTTGCTCAAAACCTATTACAACCATATCCAATAATCTTCTCAAGTAAATTAAGACTTCTCCTATCCATTGGAAAAGTGAGAAGTGATTTTTCTATTAATTCGTGGATCTTGATAATTTATGGATAATTTGGGTCATCAACATCACCAACAATATTATAATTTACAAGAACATTAACAACATTGTCATGGGAAAGGTCATCTAAAATGTTATTGGCATCATCCTAAACAAGTCACAAGTAGATGTTTATCAATAACCATATGAAAATCATTTAAAATTTCAAAAAAAGAAGGACAAATAAGAATCAATACACACATACTACTTACATGGATATCAACATGGGATTAAAAATGGGCATCAACATTGCCTCTTGATCAAATTATTTACCAAATTTCTTTCTCAATTCACTGACTTTCAACATGTGCTTGCACACATGACCTTGGGTTGACTATGTGCATTCACAAATTGTAAAAGACTGACTTGCCATGCTAACCTCGTAAAAAATTTATTATTTTATTTGGATTCTCACCCATGCCACATTAAGGTCAATCTTACTTAACATCACATCATCAACTGGTATGCTTTGTGATTTTATTGATGACTTGTTCTCTAAGTTCTCAATCTTGAAGTTCCCATAAAACCCATTTTCATTACACATTTGGCTTTACCTGTAATACACAAATAAAATGGACACCAACTTCTCCCCTAACCAATCTACTCTTTGATGGGATGAAACTCTAATTTAATTTAGAAACATGTGATTCAAATGAGAGTGATATACTTCTATGGCAACATTTGTCTCTTGACTCATATGGGGCAATATATACAAACATCTTGCCCACATGCCAATATGGTCAAACCATTGATATTTCTAATAGTTAATGAATGATTCCTGAGATACATATTATTACATGAATAGGTTTTCATAACAAATTGTTTCCTCTTCATTAGCTAACTTGTGCATTATTTCACCCAAGATTGTAAACACTGCCTACCTTATTTTAGCATCATTGACCTTTGAAATAAATATTTTTTGCCATGCTCTCCTCACGTGCCAACTACAAAGGTATAACTTACATTGAAACACTTCTTTAGACTTGCAATAACAAAGTAAATGTAAAAAAATTATCAAACAAAGAATTTTTTCAATGATAAAAATAAATATTTATAATAAACATGGGCTTAACTTACCTAATAGCAATAATTTTAGTGGAAAGAGAATCAACCATGAAAGTATTTGGTTTCCATTCCAACATGTGATAATGTGTGTATGAAATCAGAAATGCATCATGTCCATAAATCAATCTTGGATTGGATGGGATAGAGCACACCTACACTTCTGATTGGGGAGCATATAATTCTTAAGAGAGAGCATGACCAATGTGAGGATCTGCTAGACCTGATTAGGGGATCACTTGTTACAAAACACCATGTGAGATAGGGTTCCAAAGCTTATAGTCTAACATAATCACATAAAAACCCTAAAATATTCCTATGATTTAATATTTCACTAATGTAATAACAAGAAAAGTAAATCTAATCTAGTGTGCACCAAAGCTTGTGGCACAAAATAGGGGTTAGAAACAAAACAAATAAACAACTAAAATAAACATGTATAGAAGACATATACTCACATCAATGTATATAAAACCTTAATAAATGGAAGAGAAGAATACAAATTCTCTATCTATCTATTCTTATAGAGGAGGAATAAAGTGAGGAATACTTATCTTTGAAGATGAACCCACTAAGCCTCAATCTCCCCCAATAAGATAAATCATCTCTAGGCTACACAACCTATCTAAGCATCCAAAAGACTTATCCACAAGAAGAGATTAGATCTTCAAAGAAATTATTGAACCCTAAAGCTTTATGACCCAAGTAGAATGGTCAATAGCTAGATGTTCATTCACACTTCTTCACTTAATTCTTCACTCCTATTAAATGGTGGTAAATGAACTTGTATATATAGTGGTAACTTGCCCTAAATTTTTTCAAGAACATCAGATGTGCTAGGTTAACCTGATCGACCTAGCACATTTTTGTGGCTAACTCTCTAGGTATGTGCTAGGTCGGTCAAGAGGCCAACAAACCAAAAGAGAGAAAAAGTCCCTAAACTATACTAGGTTGACCTGATCAACCTAGCACAACTAATAGGTCAAAAGGGTACTAAGGGAAGAAATGAAAGATAAAACAAAGAAAATGACTAGAATGGATAAGATTAAGATGAATAAGTTTGGGTTTAATGGTTTCAAGAGGTAAAAGGAATGATAATCTTATGAAGCATTGATGATCTACCTACCCCTTTCCCAGTGCACCCCTTAAGGCATGCACTCATAGAGATTGAGACTCGATAGGTTATTTCAATATATGACATGTCAATAATCAATAAATTTTTTAAAATATTATGTGTATACATATGCCCTAGCCAAAGCTCATAACGTGTCACGTAAGTGCAACACAAGATGGTGCTTTGGAAGAAAACATGATAATACACAATGTTGATGCTAAGTATGGTGTAGTAAGTAGAAAATAAGATAAATGAAATAAATTTATTTAAAAACACATACATTTAACTTAACTTAGTGTCATAGATAAAGAATTAGACTATACAAAATGAAGGTGTATAATATAGAGTACACTAGGTGAACCTATAGAAGTTAGTGCAAAAAATAGCCAAAAATCAAAAAAATTGGAAGATGGATGTATGATAGTGGAAAATAATCTCTATGTCATCATGATTTTAATGATTTACAAAATGGATGAACAAAAATAAAGATAGAGGCAAAACAAGGAATCTACCTGAAAATGAATGAAAGAATTTGAATTTCTAAAAAGTGGTTTTAAGTAGGGAAAAGGAGAATTCATTTTGCATTTTGAATTATGAAGAATATAAAATAGAGATATGAGACCAAACAAGGCTAGGATGGTGAGGGAACGACAAGCTAGATGAGGAGGACATCTAGAGGTGGCAGTAGGTGCACTACAAGTATGCAACTATGGATCTCAAACCATTTTTTGAAATTTATATTGAATTAAGTGAATTTTTGATAAAATTTGTTTTTAAGAATTTATATTTGTCAAAAGTTAACAAACTTATATTCTAAGGGTATCAAATATGAAGACAGAAAATGGGTTGGAAGGATTTAGGAAGAAAATGAGAAAAATGCACATTTTGGGTAAAATGTACTAGGTCAGCCCACAAGACATACTAGGTCAACCTAGTAGGTTGAAACAGGGTAAAATCCATATGGTTGACCCAGTAGGTATGGGTTGACCTAGTGTAATCTACAGGCTTAAAAGCTACAATAGAATGAGAAACTAGTCCATAAGGGCTAAAATGAAAACTCGAAACTAGGGAGGGGAAAATAAGAGGGTTGACTTAGAATTTGAAGTTAGCTATGACAAAAATAAGGAAATTTTGGTCAAACTAAGTTGACTAGGGAACTAAAATAAGCATAGAAAAGTGTGTAAAAGGCCAAAAGAGGTCTAGAATGGCCTGAAATGACCAAAGGAGGGCAAGAGGGACCAAGAAAGCTATAACTAGGATAAAATGAATAAGGTAATACAAATTAGGCTTATTTTTTTAATTAAAATTGTAAAAATGATGTGTAAAGAATGTATTATGATTATACATTACATAGAGGAACTAATACATCCTTTGTTGTTTCTTGGTTTCAGAGATGATAGAGATTTTGGAGGTTGGTGGACATGTCTTCGTTATCAAATTTTTTAGAAAGATTGACAAATGGAGATCAATCTAGATTAGTAGCCATAGGTCTAGGAGGTATATCTAAAATGTACATGATCCCCCTCAATACTAAGCTATTAGTCATGTTCTTTAGATGATAGGAATGATTGACTAACACCTTTAGATGAGAGGTAGATGGGGACATGATCGAGGTAGGTATGCCTATAGAAGGATCATCGATGACCATAAGGATACCAGATAATTTAAAGGTGAGGAGAGCCTTAGCCATGTGGGCTACAAAATTAGAGATGATATTCAATATGGATGACATGTATATATCATAGGTTTTGAACCTTTAAAAGGTGATGATAGACCTTATAACACAACAGGTGCTCTATCAAAAGTCAGATGAAAAGGTACCACTATTTGTGGTAGCCTTGAGCAAGATGATGTTGGAGCAAGGAGTATTATATGATCTAGGCTCTGTCATCTAGGTCCATCTCATTCATGATCTATTCAAGATGTTGGTCAGAGGGTAGAACACTATATAACTGATCATACTATTGACAACATGGATTTATGAGAAATTCCCCATGTATCGATTAGATGGGTTACCCTATGAAATCTATGATGGGTTACCTTGAATATTGAGATGGCAAGAGGACTAAGTAGTGTGAGCCATGACCTACGTGTTAGCACTATAGTTGGTGAGATATGCAGACATCATATGAAAACCATATGGGAATATAACAGTTACATGGGTGAGTTGACACATAGTTGTACTAGCACTACAGAAGAGAGAGGTGATTGGTCACTATACATGGTGGAGAGAGCCACATACGGTGGCACACATGCTAATATAGATGGGCCTACCTCATTTAATGACATCGATACTAAAGCCTGACCAGTGGGCTTAGTATGTGAGGGAGCCATGAGGGAAGAGGGGACTTAAAACATTAATAGTGAGGCTAATATTGAGGTTATTTTGAGAGTGAACATGGACTGGTGAAGCATGATAAGTGGTAGAGGAGGATGCAGAGATACCAGATGTACCACTACTATCCCCACAACAAGACAAGTAGCAGCCATTAAGGACATGGTAGTGATGAATATAGGAGAGATTAGATACTATAAATATCCTTGATGATCCCATAGATGCACTAGAGGAGATGCTAGAGAGACCACTCAAATGGAGGTTGAGATGGACATGAGCCATGATAACCAAGTTCAAGTTGAAGAGGTGACCTATTGAGGAGGTACTAGGAGGGTGTACAGATGGGAAGATTATGTTAGGTGATCATGTTGAGGATGATTTCATAAGAGCTAAGACACAAATAGGTATGAATATGGTTGAATTATTTTTTAAGTTTTTATTTGGTAGTAGAGAGATATAGATAGATATTATGAGATATGATAGTGATCTAATATCCATTTGGTGTGATTTTGTAGGCATACTCTAGGATGAAGAGGAAAGATAGGAGTCCCTAGTGAGGAGAGCACTCCATGATATCCTAGATGAGATTATGCATCCATATGACCCCATGACACTAGAGGATCTAATTGTACCATGTTCCCCAACTTAGGTGAGCTAGTTCAGATTAGCTAGCAAGGCAACAAGGTAGATATAGGTGCAAAGAGATAAGGTGAAGCCACCAATAGAGATGAGTGTAGGAAAGAGACAAGCCTTATAGGCCTTGGTAGATGAGATAGATATGCATCTAGAGATAGTTACATAAATGATGTAGGCATATATAGCGATGTAGACTTAGCTGACATAGGCACATATAGTGACTCAGGCTGAGTTGGTGCATGTATAGGTGCAGATAGCACGCCTACAAGGATAGGAAGAGGGATTGAGATCTTGAACTACCTTGTTAAAATTTACCATTTAGAGGAGTTAGATCAGGGCCTTAGTAGCCAATGTGTCTAGGCCATGAGATAGACATGATGGAGCTTAGCCTTAGTGTTGAGGCTTTGTATGTGGTTGCATATGTTGTATCATTTTGGATTATTGGTGTTGGTTGTGTATGTTGTATTTATGATTTTTGTGTTTTTTTATTATGGTTGAGGCTATGGATGTTTTGGATATATTTCTTTCTAGCACATGTATTTAGCTATGTTGTATATGTTATAGGAAATATACGTGGTGTGGCTTATTTTATATAATTATGGAGTATACATGCATGGTTGAAAATAAATAGATGAAAAAGGACTTGGAAAAATATAATCAATCAAAGAGAAACACTACACACTAGTTCAAGTTGGGATATGTGTAATAACAAAAAATGACTAAGTATAAAAATCCAAGAAAATGGAAAACAAGTTGGTAAAAGGGGATTTGTTTTTAGACCAATGTAAAAGATTTTTTCACTAAAATAAAATAAGTAAAATCATACTAAATATCATGTTATGAAGTATGAAAAACAATGTAATAAAATGGAAGGTGTGTAAAAGGTCACAAATGGTAATAAAAACAAATCAAAATTAAGTCAATCAATTATCCTATATCACAATGGGAAGTACAAAATAAAAATAAAAATTGCAAAAACTTGGTCTTAAATTTATCATACTAATTCAAGCTAGGAAGTATGAGAAATTCAAGAAATGGTTATAATCTTACAAGCACTCAGAAAATAAGAAATTAAAAAATGAAATAAAAATTAAGCATAAAACATACTAAATATCAAGATGGGAAGTATGTCAATTATGTGTAACCTTATAATCAATCAAATCTTATCTCATATTTGACACATGTAATTTGGATGGTGACTTGTTTAATGGAAAATTTTGTGACGAGGGTTGGGTCCTATCCATAGTCTTACATTGCAACTCAGAAAAGAAAAATCCAAGGGGATGCCAAAATAGCATTGGCAAGCAAAATAATAAGGAAATGGTAAATCAAGGATGTGGATAATAGGATGGAAAAGATGATAATTTGTGAGCAATGTTGGGTCCTATCTATGTTCTTACAAAGTAACTCACAAATTAAATCCCATGGAGAGTGATCAGTAAGCAAAACAATATTTCCCAAGAGGAAATATGAAGGAAAGGGAATGAAAAAGGGAGTGTAATAATCAATACTTAGGCATCTTATGAGAAGACCTTATAATTCAAGAGGCATACTAAGGACATGAGAAGACACTAAGGGACTAGTGGTCATCTATATACAAAGGAAACCTGCTTGCAATATACACAAAGCTTTATAGGAAAATAGGTGTGCTACTAAGATCAACTCATGATGGTAGATTGGTACAAGTAAAATGGACCTACCTTTCCATAATGTGTTTCCCTCTCCTTAGGACCCCTTACAGATCCATCTGTCTACTATGAAGATTGAGTACTTGTGTGAGAAATTAGGTAGCACTAAAATATTTTTTTATTCTCCTCTTCTAATCTATTGGCCTATCACATCCCAAAGGACCCCAGCTCTACCATGAGACCAACTATGGAGTTTAAGCTTCAATTATAAGTATTTGGCTTTGAATCACATCTTTTAGTGTGATTAGACTTTTAATAATATTCAATATTTTTTGCCTTTTGTTTAAATTATTTGGCTTTTAATTTTATTTTGAAGGCTTTTTAAGATTCCTCCTCCATATGGATTTGGAATGACAAATCATGAGAGAGATAGTTATGCACACAAATGAGCTATAGGCAAAGAATAAAGGAATCTAAGTGACCCAAGATAAAATACTAACTAGAACACTTAGCCTTGATAATGAATTGAGCATGTGATTTTAAGTCTCAGCAGTTATATGCTTAGTTTACAAAATAAGAAAAAAGGAAAAAAAGGGAGATCCAAAGGAGGACCTATGAAAGGAAATAGTAATGAGAAATATTGCTTGCTAACTAATCACATGGTAATAGGATATAGTAATCAAAGGGAAGATGGTAGATATAACCAAGTCACCATGACAACTATCTGTGAAAAATAAAGATAAGAAAGCACACAATCATGAAGATACAAAGGAAGAGTTTTGAGAAAAACTCTAAAGGAAAAGAAAGCAAAGATAAGTGAAAAATAAAAATGATAAGGAAAAGGAAAGTATATACAAAATTAAAAATAATAACATAAGATAACTATAGTACAATAAATAGGAGAAACATGATATAAAATAAGAAATAGTTTGACATAGTGTCAAAAGATATAATCAAAATATAAATAAGATTAGATCACACATATAATCTAAATATAAATGAGAAATCACCATGCATGTGCTCATAAATATTGATAAATTTATCCACAAATATTATTTAATACATCAGATAAGTCTTTATGAAGCTGTAATTAAACTGCTACTAAGGTCTCATCAATATTCAATGAATACTGGGCAAATACTTCTCTTCTAATATCCTCAACTAAAAAAGTAAGAATTCTCAAAGAATTGTGTTGATGAGGAAAGTTAGGAGAATTCATGGAAATAATATCTATGGGAGAAGAAGGAATCACAGGTGGAGAAGGATCCATAGGTGAAGGAATCATGAGTGGAGAAGGATCCATAAGTGAGGGAGTTTCCACAGGTAAAAAAAGCATAGGTGGAGGCATAGAAGGTGGTGAAGGGACCAAAAGAGGTGATGGAACCAATAGAGGTGGATCCATGGGAGAAGGAAGAACCTTATTGTGGGAATGACCTATGGGATGAATGGTAAAAGGTCCGGGGATGGCTACAAGATGATCTCTAAGATGTTGTTGAAGAATATAATAATTATCGATGTGATGCATACCACATAGGTGCCATAGACAATATACCTCACCATACTTAGGTAAATATTTAGTAAGTACCTTTAGGATAGGTATGGATTTGTCTGATGATGGGGAAGAAGGATGCAAGGTATTAAGATATTATCATAATTTACAACAATGGGTGGAAGAATGATTATCTATCCCATGGAAGTAATAGATACACTTACGAGTGGTTTTAGGAGCACTCACAAAAGGAGGTGAGATAGGAGTGGAAGCCACTGAAGAGGACTCATAAGCCCATTTGGTCGGAAAAGGATCCATCTTAGGTAGTAAAAGCAAACCATCATCAATGGAGGGTGATGATGGGGAAGGAGTGTAACTAGATTCAACAAGAGGAGCTCTAGGAGGAGATGCAAGAAGAGGCTCATCAATAGTAGGAAAGGAAACAAGCTCAAGAAGAGTGGAAAAATAAATAGGCTTAACTATAGTTGGTCCTACTTAAAGAGGGGAAGGATTTATAAAAGGTCCAAGGAGGACTACCCTAGGTGTGGAAAAGTGATAATGTTTGATCATAACATGATCTAAGAGCATGGTCCTAAGTGGATCTTCAAAAACTAGAGGTATCAGTGCCATCTCTACCCTGTGATAAAGAGGAAATATACAAGAATCAGGAACTATAAATAAAATATAATGATGAGATGCATGAAAAGACTCAAGTAAATTAGAGTGATAACGAACAATCTCAACATCATGAGCCTAGATAAGGCCACCTAAAAGAGGATCATCTAAATAATATCCATCATCATAATCTAAAGTATGAAGATCATTGACATAGGTCAAAATGATCTTATCATCATAGGAAGCTTGGTGAATAGAGTGCCTAGTTTTGGTTAAGACTATGAGAATGTCATCATAAAGAGGCTTGTAAGAATGAGGTTACAAGGAATCATGGAGCTATGGATGAGATGAGGTGAGAGATCAGAAGTTTTGATCTTTAAGTTAATCTTGTCAAGCTCATCATTATCAGAGTCTAAAAGGTTGGGAGGAATGTTACCAATGAGCTTAAGAAGCCCATTGTAACCTCTAGTTGAGTTGACAAGAAAGTTAAAATATTGTGACTCATGGAATGGAACACTAGGCAAAGGTTCAAGAGTAGGAATATTGAGGACACCACAGTTCTAAAATTATTCAAAATTCTAAGGGTTAGTGTCTCCTTGAATCCTATAAATGGCTCAATTGTGAGGAAAGTTAACGCATTAGCAAGCAAAAAATATGATGGATCAAATACGATAAGTCCATGACCTACCAAGAAAGATGTTATACAAAATGAGAAAGTTGAAGATCATCACCTTCACATGAATGGTGATAGGTGGAATGGTAATGGGAAGCCAAATACACCCTAAAGGAGGCATTTTCTTTCTATCATATCCTTAACATGTGTTGCATGTAGACTTGAGATTACATTCAAAATACCCAAGAGTCTTAATGAAATCAACGGAAGTGACATAGGTGCCAAAGCCCTCATCGATCAAGGCTCGCTTAACTTGGATATTAGCTATTTAGATGATAATAAATAATGGAGTATCATCTACACAAAGTAGAATCTCATCTAGAATCATAGCTGCGATAGGAAATCATAAAGAGAAGTGTTAGTAGTTTCATCAACATGAATGGACATATATTCACATTGTTGTAAGATATTATCCTTAGATCTAGATAAAATATCCTCCCATCCTTCTAGAGGAGGGCAAGGGAGATTTATTTCAAATAAAATTTGAATGAAGTAGTTTTTATTACATGGAGATGTCCTTATGAGTTCAATAAAAGGGGTTTGGGATGGAATATTAGTAAGTTCCACAATGGGATCTCACTCATCATAACCCATAAGGATATTTTTAGATATAGGTGTATAATGATTAAGAATATCTTCGAAAGGTGGATTCAAAGAGCATTGAAATTTATGTTGTTGAGAAGAAGGTTGTAAATTATTTGGTAATGAAGAATTAGTTGGTTTAGATTGATCTTGAAGTTCATAAGAAGAAGTGTTAGTAGAAATTGGATTGTCATTAGTATTATAAGATGGTGGGAGAGAAGTAGAAATAGTATGAGATGTGTCATCTAAGGGAGAATCATAAATCAGATCATTAAAAGAAATAAGATCTTCTTGACCCAACTTATTTAAATGAGTTGGAGAAGAAACTTGGATAAAATGATATGTCTTATGGGATGGAGTGTAGATAGGTTTTGAATCAATGAAATCCACCACTCTTCACATATTGGTCATGCTAACCAGATTCTCTTCAAAATTTCATGTAACAAGACTTTCTACATTATTCATGGAAGGAGTGGGATTATTTTGACTTTCTTAGACTGGTTGATGATTAGGTAAGGGGTCTTTATAGATAGCTAAATGAGTGTTTTATTGATTTAAGGATCAAGTTTTATCATGAGGTTTATAGTCTTTGAAAGCAATCTCATAAGCTTTTTGACAATTATAGATAATAGAATCATTATCAAAATTTGGGATAAAAAGAAAGTCCATGGCTAAATTATGAAGCTATCTATAAGTCTCATGAGAGTGACCCTAGATAGCATGAAACCAACAAAAAATATTAGGATCATACCATGATTTCATAGGTTGAGTGGGGTTAAGTTCTGAAGGGAAAGGCCTAGGTAGATGTTTAAGCAATTCTACTAAGGATAAAGGCTTATGGACATTAATGTTGCTTGTTGATGAATGAGGATTAGAGAATTATTGAGAAGGAACTAGTTTCAAAGAAGGGGTAGGAATGACAACTTAAACATTATGAATGGTGTCATATGAATCAGTAACACCATCATTAGTAATATTGAGGTTTTTGTTATTTACTAATAGGCAAAGGCCCATGGAAGGTTGGGGTAGCTTGAATTGGTGTATAAGGAAATCTTGTCTTTTAGCCTAATCGATAGCTTCCTCTAAGGTATGTGGGGAAAGGATACAAACTCACTATTGTAATTTAGGAAATAAAGCATTTTTAAAGAGGTGAAAGATATTGTCATCTTCCATGTTATGTTCACATTTATTTGACAAAGTCTTCCATCGCTTAACAAAGGCTTGGACAATTTCATTTTCATTTTGTTTGCAATTGATGAAATGGGCCAAAGTTTTTTATAGAAGATCACTAGTTTTAAATTAGTGAACTAAAGCATTTACTAAGTCCTCCAAACTAGTGATAGAGTGTATTCGAATTTGATTGTACCAATCCAAGGCATCACCTATAAGATTTTTGGCTAAGAGTTTGGTAATGGCAAAGGTATTTAACTTGACCCAATCCTTGTAAATATTTTCAAATGTTTTGAGGTGAAGGGTAGGATCAATTGATCCATTATAATAAATTATAGGTGTTATACCTCTAATGTCAATGTTAGCAATTTGGGTGGTAAGAGGTTCATTTTTTAAATGCTTGATGACTTTGTTGAATAATGGAGGTTGAGGAATGAGATTACCTTAAGAATATTGAAGAGAAGAAGGAACACTTTGGTTATGTGTACCCCAAGTCATTGGTTGAGGATTGGATTGAAGATTAACAAGGTGGTTTTGAATTCTCATCATTTGATTGAGAGTTTGCAATAATAGTTTAATGGGTTTGATCAGTGTTATTAGAAGTAGTATTGGTGTTTGTGTTGGTATTAGTGGTTTGGGTACCACTATTAGCATTAATATAATCTTGATAAGAGTTATGATAATTTGAGGCACTAGTGGGAAAAAATTTTGTGAAGCAAAATATGGACTAGTAAGTGGTTGAGAAGAAGAACCACTAGAATCATGAGTGCCTTAGGTGGCAAACAATGAACTAGTGGAAGGATTAAGGAAAGTGGATCTTATGAGAGGCCCATTAGATATATAACCTGCCATGTTAGTTGAGATACTAGGCATGGAGGTGGAAAAATTTAGAGAAGAAGATGTCATAGCATAAGAATTAGTCAAGATTGAAGGAAGATGTTGCAAATCAAAGAAATTGGTACCCCCAAATCTAGTTGAGAAAGTGGGAGTAGGAGAATGAGGTTCTTCAACTTGACGACTAATCATGAGGTTATATATGGTAGAATGATCCTTCCCTCTATTTTGAGGGAATTTTATGATAAAGAAAAGCATTTTAGGCTTATACTCTAACTCAAGCTGATCCTCTAAGAGAAGAGGAGGGCTTTGCTACAAAGAGGTATGAGGAGTCCCATAGTCCATCATACAGGTTGTAATATGAACATTACTAGTATTTACGTAAGGAGCCCTATTTTGTCTATGGGAGACCCTATTAGGATTGGTAAATTCCATCATGTCTATTGAATAAACTTCAATGTTATCACCAAATAGAAAGTCCATGATGAAAGGAAAAGAGATAGGATGAGAAAGCAAAGGATCAAAAAGTGACTGACAATAGTAATAGGTCAACTTGGTCAACCTAGTATAAAATAGGGATTGTAAAACTATACTGGGTCCACAAGATCGACCCAATTCAGTGAATAATTACTAGAAAAAAAAGGTAAAGGTGTTGTAAATAGAACTAGGTTTACCAGGTTGACCTAGCATAGCAAATAGAGAAGAAAAGAAAAATGATACCAAGCTATGAACTAAATCAATATAATTGCAAGTAACGTAAGAAATTAGTAGGTACTAAAAGGGAAACAAATAGTCAATTCAATTGATGTTGGCCAATAAAATTGATACACATAAAGCAAAATCTTTCACTAACACTAGCTAATGCAAGCTTTTACACACATAATTGATCAAAGAGCAAGCAAACAACTTGAAATTCAAGCTAGCTACTTTGTCAACCTAGGATGTTGATTAAATTATTAAGAATGATTTTAAGTGTAAAGGGAGATTGGATATAGGTAAGGTACTAGATAACAATCTAAGGATAGTTTTAGGTAAGTTTAGGATGAAATATATTGTAGTGAAAATGATACAAGATTGGTATTGGGGCCTACCCCCTCACTTCACACACTACAACAATAAGGGTGTTAGGTGCTTATCCCAAATATACCATTAACCATGTTTTATACTTGACCAAAGCATCAAGTCGGATTCCCCCTTGGTGATGAAATCCAAGTAGGTTAGCCTAGGTAGTCAAATGTTTGTTGATGTTTATGTGATTTGGCCATGTGTGTAAAAGAATAGAAATAGTGAAACTAAATGATTAATTGAAAACCACCTAATTAGACTATGTGAGCTATTTTAATCATAAAAGCAATTGAAAATAAAGATGTGATTAACATATAAGGTTTATTCCAACTTTGAAACAAGGTATAGTTGACAAACTATATGGATAATTATATATAATAGGTTTGATAGGGTCAAACCTATATTATGGAAACAAAGTCTGAGAATGAACTAGGTCAGTCAGGTCGACCTAGTTATTTTACAAAACATAGAACTAGGTTCATAGGGTCGACCTAGTGATGGTGTAGGGGTAGTTTTAAATACTTCAAACTGTGAAAGGAAAGTATAGAAATAAAACGATATAAAAGAATAGAAACTCACCTGAGTGATTTAAAGATGAAAATAGAGAAGATTGTTGATCAAGAACCTTGGAGAAAACTATTAAAAACTTTCACACTGGGTCGAGCTAGTCGACCAACCAATACAAAAACCTATTGAAAAAGTACTAAAAATTCACTAGGTTGACCTGGTAGACCTAGTTGACTGAACAAGGAGTTTGAAAATTGGAAAAAACTACATTGGGTCGAGCTGGTCAATCCAGTTGTCTGAATAGAATTCTACAAGTTTTAAAACCTATACTAGGTTGAACTAGTCAAGCCAATTACTTATTCCTACAAACCTATGCATAGAGATAAATAAACTAGGCCAATAAGGTTGATCCATCATAGTAAAGATATGATAAAAATAATGACAAATAGAAATGAAATAAGTGAAAGAAACCCTGCAAGGGTTTGATTCACATTGAGTTCACCAGAATGTATGCAATCAAAAAATGCATCATGTCCATAAATCAATCTTAGATCGGATAGGATAGAGCACACCTACACTTCTGATTAGGGAGCATACAATTATTAATTAGGATCATGACCAATGTGAGGATCTACTAGACCCAATTACATATTCACTTATCACAACACATTGTGGGAGATAGGGTTCCAAAGATTATAGTCTAACACAATCGCATAACAACCCTAAACGAGTCATGATTTAATATTTCACTAATCTAATAACAAGAAAAGTAAATCTAATCTAGTGTGCACCAAAGCTTGTGGCACAAAGTGGGGGTTAGAAATAAAACAAATAAACAACTAAACTAACATGTATAAAAGACATATACTCATGTCAATGTATACAAAATCTTAACACATGAAAGAGAATAATATAAATTATCTATCTACTCTTATAAAGGGAATAAAGTTAGGAATATTTACCTTTGAAGATGAACTTGTCGAGACTCAATCTCCCCCTTGGCTAAGGTGCTTCACAAGAGATTGTCATGGTATGTAAGGATAACTAAGATAAATCAGATCTAAGCTATACAACCTATCTAAGCATCCAAAATACCTATCCACAAGATGAGATTAGAGCTCCAAATAAAGTTTTAAACCCTAAATATTTATTCCCCAAGTAGAGTGGTCAATAGGCAGATGTTCATTTTCACTTTTTTGCTTAATTATTTGCTCTTATTAAATGGTGATAAATGAACTTGTATATATGTATACATCCATAAAAACTTTTGGGAATGTCGGTTGTGCTAGGTCGACCTGGTTGACCTAGTACATTTTTGGGGATAAATCTCTAGGTCTGTGTTAGGTCAGCCAAGAGGCCAATAAACCAAAAGAGAGAAAAAGTCCCTAAACTTTACTAGGTCAAACTGGTCAACCTAACATAATCGATAGGTCAAAATGGTGTTAAGGCAAGAAATGAAGGATAAAACATAGCAAATGGCTAGAATGGATAAGCTTGGGTTCAATGGTTTTAGGAGGCTAGAGTGTGGATGACAAGAGGCAAAATGAACAATAATCTTATGAGGCATAGATGGTCTACCCACCCCTTTCCCAATGCACCTTTTAAATCATGTACTCAGAGAGATTGAGACTTGATAGGTTCCTACAAGATATGAAATGCCAGTAATCAATAAAAAGTTAAAAATATTATGTGTATATAATGTGTATTGACCACTAGCCTCCATATCCACGAAGCTAGGCCTAGAACATTAGTCCTCAACATCAATAGCCACATAAAAGAAAGTTCATTGCACATACTAAAAAATAAAATGTGTGTATAACATGAACAACATCACAAAACAAAAACATAAGTCTTATAAAATAATAAGTGTGAAGTTTCAAATTTGGAAATCCATAAGTACCTTATCTGTAGTTCTCCTATATGCATATTCCATTGAAATTATATTATTATGTTCATACTTCAACGTCCAATGATTTTGATGAGTAAGTTTAAGGCCTAAGACAAAGTTTTTCTCCTTCATTCCTATTTTTTCAAATTATTTATACACAAATACCTTTTCAATATTTTTAGTGACAAATGTTCAAACATTATCCACATCACTATGTTTGAATTTATATTCTGCTTCCTTCATCCTTATCTAAATATTATGTATATCATCTTTAGTCATGAAATCATCCCTCTCTATTTAACCTTCGAATAATGTAAGTTTTTCATGGACTAAGTTATGATGTTTTTGGTGAAAAAGTTCAAGAGTCAGGCCCAACAAATATAACCTCTCCACCCAATCCTTTAATGCATCACTAATAAATGGATCTAAATTAAAATGACTACCCTTGAAGTCATCAATCTCCTTCCCATGACAAATCTTTCCCTATTGGTCCTTATATCCCATGTTTTTACACATAATCAAATCTTGTTATTTCATCTTCATCAACACATGGATAGAAAAGTGATATTGGCATCCATGATGTAAATGCTTACTACTAGGTTAGCTACCAATGTCAGCTTTTGAAACATTTTAAATGTCATAATTTGTGTGATCTTCAGGCCTATAATCCTTAGGGCCATACGTACATCAATACCTATATAATATATACATAAATTATTATTAAGAAAGACCAATTTGTATATAAAAAAACTATTACATGAGACAATAACCATAGTATGTATTGGAGATGTCTATCAATCTTAGCTTTTTGAAATTTAGATAGCACATGATTGAATATACTATCATCGATACAAAAGGTAGTGGGATACCCTAATTTATTTCATTCACCATTTAAGAATTATTGTATACGATCTCTTTATATCCAGGCAATGATATCTTTATCATTTCTAGATTGTACTCCACCTTGCTCTACTCTAATTCATTGGAAGAGAACTCCCCAAGACATGGATTTTTCACTGTAAGAGATAACAATCCCTTCCACTTAGATGTCATCTGTGAATCAAGCAAGCCAAAAAAATAGACTTATTAATTTTTAGCTTACAAGAAACACTAATATTGAGTATAAAGTAAAGATAAACATAACATTAAGAGGAAAATAATAGTAAGTTATCCACCACCTATGTCACTCTTTCCACTAGAGCATTAGCAATAGAAAATTAAACATTAAAAACATCATTTCATATCACCATTTAATGGAATAATGGTATTCATCCTCAGCATGAGCTGAGTCATAAAATATAGATGCAGGCTTAAATATAGAACATGGTAAGATCTTAAAATCACTCCAAAATAAAAGCATACCATTAGGTTCAAACTATCATAAATATATTTAATGAGTTCCCATCTTACTACTTCAAATAGAATTCACATTCTTATACTTTGCCTCCAACAATAGGGCATTGACTATATTATTAACTGCTTGCACACATGATTATATGGTTATTTGGGAATTGAAATTTTCAATGCTTAAATTTGCATCTATCAACTATTACTAAGCTCATGGTGATAGTGGTTATAACTATACTTGATTGTATACACACAACAATGGTAAAATTTCTAAACGTTCAAATTCCTTTATGGTATAAAGCTAGAATACAAAGGTATAATGTTTATATTCATTTATATATAACATATCAAATAATTATTTTGCATTAAATTCACATGTGTTTATTGAATTATATGTATCATATCCTAATTATACAAACTATTCAATAAACTATGTGTTGCATGAATGATTATGCCCTAACTAATCATTAATTATTTCAAGAAGTCAACATAAAACAAACCCAAATGTATTATTCAATATAAACCATAATTACCTTCTAATATGTTGAATTGGTATGATGTTCAAGGGTTTGGGATTCAATAATGCAATTCATTGTAGCTAACCAACTTGTAAAGTAAAATGCCTCCTTGAGGATGCTCTTACGGTTCGTGCTTCTTGAACCAGGTAATGGTGAATGGGATTCTACATAGGTCAAAAAATTAATGGAAAATAATAACTAGTATACCTTTTGAAGAGGGGAAAGACACTCAAGCAACAAGTTAACGTTCAACTTCTATTTAGTGTATTTTATTTTTCAACTAGCATTTACCTTAATCGTTATTGTTTCCCTTAACCGTTGTCTCTTTTATTAACCATTACTATTTTAATTAATCACTATTTTTTACCTTAATGTGTTGTTAATGAATTTTATCCCATCCATGAGTAATGGAATTTGACTGATTTGGTGGGCCCCGTGGACATGCCAGCTAGAAATGTGAATGCTCCTGCTAGTTAAGGTGCTCCCAAATGTACTTGTTGGTGGTTGTTTTGATAGTTTTATCTTGTGATAAATTTTAATTTATTTATTATGGAACTTAATCATTAGTAAGGGTCATCTTGGTGTAATCAGTCTTGAATTTTCATCATTTTAAATTTTATCTTATATTTATGTGAGCATTGAGTGTTTGTGGAGTCCTTTCTTGATGCTTGATGTGTCAGCATGAATAATTTATTAAAATTATACATCAGATGTGAAAAGTATTATTATTTTCCAATAGAATAAAATGCTAGAGAGAAATAAGCCCAAAGAGGTCCCTTTAATATATACTTATTGTGTTTATGTGTTTAAATGGGTCCCCTTTTACTATAAAAAACATATTAAAAAAATGTTGTTAAAATAACCTAAAAAAAGAATAATAATAATGTAAGTCTCTTTATATTATAATTCTAAAATTAATGTTGAGATGAAATAAAGGGTTTTAGTCTTTGAATGAAATCATAAATTGTTAAAGTGAAATTGTCAATAAATTGTATACAATTGATAGATTGAAAATCTATTTAAGTTAAAAAAAACATTGAAAGAAAAACTGATTCTGCTACAAGAAAGAGAGAAATACATTTTTTGAGAAGCCTTACATGATGTCCCAATTTATTTGCTCTCTCAACTTAGTTTTCAGCTATGAAATCTGGGTCGAAGATTTTGGGAAGAGGCATCATATCCTGGATGTAAAAAAAATATCACTTATGACGAGACAATATAAAACAAAATCATAATTGAGCCAAAAAAAAATCACCTTATGACAAGACATGAATATAATTTGTAATTTAGGTAAGAAATAAGCTCCTTTACTATTTTAAATTATTATTTTGATTTAAAAATAAATTATTAAAATTTTATAAAGATTAATGTTCATCAAAGTTTTCAATTATTTAATATAAATATATGACTGTGTTGTAATTGGATTGACTTATATGAATAAGAATTCATAGACATTAGTAACTTATAATATATTATTTTGATATTCTAAAATAATTTTGTCCTTTATTTTATGTGAATTTATGTGAATTTTGTATATTTGTTTGTGTAATTAATTTAGTTTAAATTAAACAATATTAATATTTTGGAGAACTTTTGAAAACTAAAATTTCATTTCTTATTTATTGGAATATTTTGTGTCTCATTTTTTGAACATATATAAATACTATAAATTAGATTTCTAACATTAAACATATTCATGTTACATAAAAAATATAATCTATTATTTTAAAGTTCTCAATGATTTTAATAAATATTATTTATATTTTTGACAAATATCAAGTAAGATCTACATAATAGGTTAAGAATCTCATGAATGTTTTACCTTTTTTCAACATATTAAAGATTATATGAACTAAAAGGGTGACGTACTTGGGCATCAATATTTATTGTATGAGAAAATGGTGCAAGCCTATGAAAAATTCTGATATGCATGGATCATCCATTTTAAAAATAAATAAATAAATGTATCAGAACCATTTTTATGGTGCTTACACAAACTAAAAATAAAATAAATATTCTAAAAATAGAAATAATAATGGATAATGTTTCTACTACGTTGATCAGTTTCTTATTTACTAGTTTTTGTTTGGTTTGAATGAGTTTTCTAAATTTCTATTAAGAATTTACAAGAAAATCACATTTCAAATAAGAATTTGTAAGAGAAAAATGAGATAAAACATAAAACACAAGAGTTAAGTAGTTGAAATCTTTCTTTTAACAACGCATGACTATTTAGTAGAATAATTTGTCCATTTACACCTCTCAAATTGAGGCTAGGATAAATTTTAGTGGCAAATATTCATTAATTCATGAATATTTAGTTTTTAGGAAATTGTATTTGGAAATTTTAGAGAGTAGTACATAAGATCCATTTGCCTAAAATTTTGAGATATAAATTTTTTTAAGGGTTGGCTCACTAATCATTTACAATAACTATGGAGGTAGCTATGTAATTCACCTTATATATATATAATACATATGTTCACAGGGGTTACCATCACAGTCTCATTCTTTACCTCATTGCCAAGTTAAATCTTGAGGTTGCTCGACATCATCCTTATATCTACTCAACATCATCCTTGAATTCCCCTGTCTACTGCCCCACTACTACTGCCTGATAGTATATTATGCCACCCACATGTTGTCACTCGATAACATATTGTGTCTCCTGACTACTGTCATCCAATAACATACTCTGCCACCTGACTGCTATTATCTAACTACATCTTACCCTCACCTAGCTACTATCGCCTAACAACACCTTCCCAACTACTATCGCTTGGATGTGTCTTGAGTCTTGTTGCATCCTCCCTAAGGTAAAATGGTGTTAGGTGGTAAGGGTAAAACACCACAACAAATATCAATAAAATTGAAGATATTATCTTATTTTAGAAACCTAGGAAAGATGATTGCGCAAATGACAAGCACTAAAAATATAGGTATTTCTTAAACTTTTTTTTTTAAATAGTAATTTTCTTTTTAATTATAAAATAATTTCAAACCCTTTCAATGTAAAAATTACCACTAATAATGATATTATTTCATTAGAAATAATTAATCACAATAACATCTCACCACTTAAAGATTTTATTAATGGCATGCCACCGCTAGAAGACACTCCTATGGATAATTTAGAAGAGATTTGCATTTCTCTTTAGACATCAAATTCAATTACAAATTCCACTCATAAATCTTGATGGAGGAAGAGAAGTACATGGACAATTGGAAGGTCTTTTTAGGTTAACTGGGTAGTAAAATATCCATTTATAGAACCTGTAGAACCAGAGAATGGTAATGAGACTCCAACTGAATGTAGATGTACAATATGTATTTGGAAACTTGGAAAACAACACAAAATACAACTTAAATTAGACACAATTGAGAAGCATTATGGGAAAATATATATATCCATGAAGCACCCAGATGGATAGATAACAATAACACATAGATGAAAAAATGGAGAAGAATGCATGCATGTAAGATATGTAAATGAATATGAAAATGATCATAAATGACAAAATATTTTGCTAAGAAAGGGGAACAATTAAAGTTCAATTTGAAAAAGTTATGCAGTCCAATCTAAAGGAAAAATATGTACAGTTCTCTACTATTTACCATATTTTAAAAAAGGTTAGAACCATTTTTAATTTTTTAGATTATAAGATTTTGTTTCAACATAATGAGTTTATTGATATTCTACAATCACATTAGTCAGATAGTAGTGTTTGGGAAATAGCAAAATGTCTAGCAACGGTTGAGAAGGAAGATTTGAAAGAAAGTGTTAAGAGATCACTGTTTATCTCACTGTCTACTGATGAGGTCACTATAGTTGACAACACATCATAATTTCCATGCATGTTTATACTTTTGAAAACTATTTAAGGCAATCTCATCTATTAGCTGTCCATAAAATGGTAGAAAATTACAATGCATAAAACCTTCACAATTGGTTATATCCAATTTAAGAGATAAAGTTGGGATGGATGATTATGCCATAGCTATAAAGTTGGTGTGTGTTGGTAGTGATGGTACATCAGTAATATAGGGGCATAGAAGTGGTCTTTATGTTCATCTTCAAACAATAGTTATCACTCTTATGATTTTGATTCATTATATGTCTCATAGGATGAATCTTGCATATAAAATTGTTAGCACATTTGGTAATGTCGTAAAAGTGGAAGAGCTCATTCATGACTTATATGCTTATATGTCAAGAAACCCAAAAATATTTTTGGAGTTTCATAAATTTACAATTGGGGTGACTGACAATAAAAAATTGATGAAAGATGTTGATACAAGATAGATTTCCATGTATGAACCTGCATACATAATTTTTGAGGAATGTCCATCTTTAACACGTTTTATGTATAAATACCATAGAAAGTTGACAAGGAAGAAGATTTGTTGTACTTTTTAATATATTTCAAAACATTATTGATATTATGCAGTATTCTACCAATGTTGAAGGAAATTAACTATTTAATAAAACATGCACAAGAGAGACCTATATATATATATATATATATATATATAGATAGTTGACTTCACACATTTGAGAAAACATGTATGTCAATCTTTAGATATATTATACACATCGAATGAAAGATTTCATGGACCTATTTTTAGAAATTGGCAATTTTTAATAGATTTTAAGAATCCTAACAGTTAATTGAAATTAAATATCAATGATCATCTCTGTGTCGTAATAAATTACAATGAGATCCTAATGCACACTTGTTATATAAGATTTGAAGTTGTGGGAGCTAAACCTAAAGATGTCCCTGTAACACATCTTCTATATGATATTTTTTATCTAAAATACAAATTAAAGTAAGTTGAATCTCGTAAAGATTATTTACTAAGATCAAAAAACATTTTCAAAGGAATGAGTTGTTGGAGGGCATGGGAGTTGTGAATCCCATTTTTTGGAATAGTGTTAATAGTTAACAATAGATTAGTGGTTTATTTCACAAATACATGGGTTCAATTATTAAGCATTTATGTAAATCTATAGAGGTGAATGGAGTTGATATTAATGGTATTTTGAAAAAAAAGTATTGACATCTTAGTCAACATAGTTTAGGTTTACAATGATGGATCAATTTCAGTGTCTAAGTGACCCAACTAAAAATAGTGCAATTACACAGCGATGGAAAAAAATGTATCCTAGTAGCATCTTATAATAAAGTATTTGTGAATATTTTAGATTATATGAACTTGTTCAAATAATGATTTTGGGTTATGTGGAAGATGAGCGAGTGTTTAGTGTATTATCTTTCATGAAGTGAAAACTTAGAAATAGATTGGATAAAAATATAGAGACTTGCTTGAGACTCTATGTTTCACATTATTTTGTGGATAAGTTTCCTTATGAAAGAGCATTGGCAACATGGAGTTCTCTAGCTAAAAGAAGAGGTGTTAGTAATACAGTGACCAATACAAAGTATGTGAATATTGAGATTGAATATAGAACTGACATGGTGGATGCAAATCATACTTACGATGAGCAAGTTTATTGAGGATTGTTTTAACTACTTGAGTTTTAGTTTGATATTTATAGAAATTACTATTTTATAAAATATTTCATATTTTTTCATGTTAAAATAGTGTAATTTATTTCATGCATGTAAACTACTTGAAATCTTCTTAAACTCTATGGATTACTTGAGAGTCAATTAGGACTAATGTCTTCACTTTCACATTACAAATTATGAAACTTTGACAGTAAAAAATGTAGCATACTTATTCAATAGAGACTAAAATTAATCAATTCATTATTTGTCTTATTACAATTTTGTGTACATAATCCACTTTTTATGAGCTGTTTATTTTTAAAAATGACGTTGAAGATTCTTTCAAACACATGGAACCTATGATTATTACCGTCTAGTTGCAATATGCAACCAGGTGGAACCTCTTATCGTTTAGTTACATGATGCACCTAGGTGAAAACAAGCACCACCTTGTTTCATGTTACAACCCAAGGTAGATCGTAGCAATTATCACTCAATGGAATGATGTGACCAGTGACAGAAATTATCACCCAGTAGTATGATTTAAAGAATATATTTAACCAAGAGCATTTCAAATACTACACTACTATAACCATTGAATATAAAAGTCTAAGCTTGACCACAACACATTTAAAATCATAAAATTATAAACCAATATTGTTTTAAATAGTGTAACAGATATATCTTTGCCCCTATAAATTAATAATTGTTTAAACAATATATTTAAAATCTAAAGTATTAATTAATTAAATACCAAAGTATTAATTAAATACTAAAGTACATTTAAAATCTTGACTATAATACATTTAAACATAAGTGTTTAATAGTTATCAATCATTTGGAACATTGCCTACATAATATTTAAGACTCAAGAATATTTAAACAATACATTTAACTAAGAGTATTTCAAATGCTACACTACTATAACTCCATTTAATATTTAAGTCTAACTAAGCTTGACAACAACACATTTAAAATCATAAAATTACAAACCAAGAGTGTTTTAAACATAAAGTGTAACATATATCATTTGACATTGTAATGTATAATGTCAAATAAAACAACTATTTTCAAACATAATAAACTATCTTGAATAGAAATCATTGTCATTTTGAACATTATATTTTTTTAAAATAGACTAATATCTTCCTCCAACATACTCTCCACTAATTTGTTGTATGCCACTTCCCTCCATAGAAACCCCACTCTCTTTACCTACATGTGCACCCTCCTTGATAACTCCTTAAGAAAATCCTCTGTAGCAGAATTGATATTTACAAGATTTTCTCTCTCCTCATTCACTACATCACCAGCTGAAAGAAGACTCAGATCTACATCTATTTTTTACTTTAATAAAATGTTTGGATCGGTCCTGTGCTTTTTAATAATTTTCTTCAAAGTGTTGTTTTATTTATTTAATAGAACAAGTTTTTCCTTAGATGAAATAGCCGAGGTTATACTTTTGTAGATATTTTTCAAATGGACAATAAGAAGTTATGATTCTTTCTTCAAATTTTCATATTTTGTCTACAATTTAAAAATAAAATATAAGACTCAAGTACATAAAAATTATAATAACAAGAATACTTGTTAGAAATGATGAAAACTTACCAAAGCTTTTTCCTTCTCTGTTTGGGTAATGGAAACAAGGTTTATAACTCTAGCCCATTTGTTGAAATAGGTCTGGGCTTCTCCACTTAAATTTTCTAACCTATTTATCATAATTTCTAAAACATTATCAATGTAAACATTATTAACATAAATTAGTGTAGATTGAGTTTGATTGAATAAAGTGTCAATCTTTGAGGGTTCATTTTGAGCAAGTAAAAACAAATTAACTCTTTAGGAGTGATTGTGAAAATGAGTGTTGATTTATTTGATCAATGCTTTTGCCCTTATCTTCCACTATTTTAAATCATTAAAATCATCAATAATAGCCTCCTTTATATTGGAAATTGGATTTTATGAAACTAAATTATCCAATGGAAAATAAGTTATAGAATCATCAAACAAGTTCAAATTATAGGTGGTAGGTGGTGTAGACGGGGAAGAGGTAGAAGATACTTTTATTAAAAACACATTAAAAACTTGAATAAAATCATGTGGATTGAATTCACCACCATTCGAGACCCACTTTAGATCCTGAGATACTCTTCATCAAGATCAATATGCTACAAACACTAAGTCCTTGCACACTAGAAACACCACCAATAGTTAAATTTAGGAATTTAGACCTTAAAATTTATAGGGTTCCTCTGCTCTGTGCAGGGAGAGAGATATTCTTCCCTCTTCTCTGAGTCTGGATGGGTGCTAGGGGTGGTGGCATACTTCTCATAGATGTAGGGTGATCTTCAAAACAAAAAACTATTGAAAAATGGTAAATTCAAAAACACAAATTAATGCAAATTCAAAATGAAATAGTTATTACATGTAGTCAGGGAGATTATATCTTCCATGCTGTTTTCCCTAGTAAGAGTGATAGTGGTGGTTTCAACATCAAAAGAAGAAATTATGTAGTTAAAAAATTATCTAATAGAATAAACTTCAATTCAAAAAAAAGAGATGCAAGGTAACAAACATTGAATGTATTATTTGGAAGATTCCTCAACAACAATGTCTCGAGAGTCCACTACAAAAGATAAAAAAATTAATAAACTAATATTAAAAATAATTTTTCAATTAAATAATATAATAAATAAATAATCATGGAAATATGGGAGGAGAACCTACAAGCAGAGATGATATTGAAGGAGGCCTTAGGTTTTTAGAAATTTGGAATGAATTAAATGAAGACTCCATAGACTCGATATCGCTAGAGCCCTCAGGAGCACAATAACCTTTTGATGCCTCTTTTATTCTTGTGTTGTATGTGCACATTATTATATATAATAAGTGAATGAATGTTAAAATGTAAATAATCATAAAGCTACAAAACCGATTAATTTGAAATCTAAAATTACCTCATGTTCTGTGATGGATAAAGAATTAACGATCATTTTGTATGGAGGGAAGTTAGAATTATTATTTTTTGTATATCATATAAGACCTCATAATACAAGACCAAAACAAATTTGGAGGAATAAATGGTGGAATTTTCATTTAAATATGCATTATTCAACTCAGTTCTAATCTTGCTTGATATATACATGCACCAGTCATATTTTAACCCCAATAAAGAATAATGAATATAGTAAATATCCTAGTAGGAATGTCCCTTGATCTTCCTTATAAATTTTTTTTGGCTTAGAGTAAATAAAAAATGGATTGTAAATTTTATCTAATTAGATTCCCCTTCTGAGCTGATAATCTATAATGAAAGCATAAAACATGCAATTAGGACACCAAACTAAGTAATAAGAATAACAATTCAAGAATTATAAAAAAATCTAAATATCAATAATAAATTTAGCACTTACCAACTAGTTTGATGGTCCAATTATATATAGACTCTAAATAATTTTTATCTTCATAAGATAATATGGTTTTGTTGTTAACAAGGTTTGTATTGAAATGTGGACGGCTTGTTAAATTATGGATGTCCAAAGGAGAGGTGCTAAAGGATATATATTTCATGTTAAACTGCACATGGAATCAGGTCTTGATATGGTCATAACAAGCCATTAGAGATAGAAATAGGTTATTATTGGTGTCATACTAAGGCATGTCCATGAGGCCTTGGAAATGGAACATATCTATTTAATCAACATATGTATTAAGATGCTCCACCAACCTAAGGAAGTATGAACATAATAAATTCTTGAAAATGTAATTATGGATTAAACCTACGTTTATGGACTCTATAGCTATTGAATCCATTTGGATTTATATTTGTTGTTCATCAAAACCTAAAGAAGAGAGAGCAGGATGATAAAAACCTATGAATAAAGTATGAAAATGAGGGCCAAGGGGGGTATTTATAGGTTACTCGAGCAATGAAGGTAGCCAATTCACATGATCAATGTCAATCAATCATGTATTGGTGTCAATCGACCAAATCAAAGATCCTAGTAACACATGTTGTTGCTTGATTTCACCATATACATTGTAACCAAGTGACATTTAGTGACACCTAATAACAACCTATATTTGAATGGTAATAGATAGGACCCAAATGCATGGTGCAACTGATTGCACCATGTTATTGCCCAACATCATGTTGTCATTTGGTTTCACCATGCTACCAAGAGACAAAAAAAATAACCTAGTTACATGATATGGTTGGGAGACATCATGTGCCACTTAGAAGCATTCATAAACTATGTGGTGGCACATGTCACCCGACAACATACTTGAAATGAGCGTGTAAATGAGCGGTTGTACCAAAAAAATAAAAAAAGGCAATTTTTTTTGTAATCCTCAGATTCACCAAGGCTATGAATTAGATTCACCTAAACAAACCTAAGAGGATTTTTGATATGGTCTCTTAAATAAACCATGATTGAGGTTGAATAAAATAATTTGAATTTGAATCATGAAAAAAATTAGTACTAATGATTCTTGAGGAGGCCATTTATAATAGTTGGATCTTACTAGAATGGTTGAGCCTTTCCTTAAAAAAATAAATCAACTATATTCCATTTTCTATTCTATTACAATAGCATGATGAAGAGAAATATATAAGTATTAAGGGTATCTAACTCATAGGAGAACTCACTATGGGACTAAGTTTAACTCATAGGATAACTCACAATGGCACTCAGTTGAACTCTATATAGAACTCACCCTCTCACCCACTTACAAATAAGCAAGCTAAAAATAAATGTGTAAGGATAATCTATTTAATAAATTAATTAAATAATAAATATCCTACACTAACACCCCCCTTAAGCATAGCTTAGGTAGGAAAAAAATAAAAAATGGGTCCTGACAACAAGGTTTGATGAGGTACCCACATACAATACAACTCTCAAAAAGTGGAGTAAAAGGAGAAAACCCAATGGAAAAAACTCATCCCCAAAAGAGAGATAGAAAAGAAG
The DNA here is from genome assembly GCA_037957365.1 of Torreya grandis. Taxonomy (NCBI): domain Eukaryota; kingdom Viridiplantae; phylum Streptophyta; class Pinopsida; order Cupressales; family Taxaceae; genus Torreya; species Torreya grandis. The sequence continues at coordinate 2,641,264 of JARHVA010001161.1, forward strand.
GTAATACTATAAATGCTCTCAAATATGATGTTGAATTAGTCTGCACTATAACTACTACTCAAAGTCACAAAGGAACTCAATCTACATGAGTGGTCTAAATCCACTACTCGATCACAAGAAACAATTGACACTGAGCTTCACCTAAAATAACTACAATAAAGAAGACTTACAATGGTGTTGAAATTACATAAGATTACTGCATGTGTAAGGAATGCTCAACACCTAAGAAGCATGTTGAAGTTATAAATAACTATCAAAGGATGACTACTATAATGCTAAAAGAAGAACTTCCTCTAAAATCAGGATGAAGATCATGATCAAGAAGACAAAAAAATGCATGGGTGCCTCCAATGACACTACTCAAACAATTATTAGATGGTAAACCAAGGCAAAATCAAAAATTTGAAGATACAAATGGCACATAAATCTGCATGAGTGACCCCAATGATGTTACTCAACCATTACATGGAAAACTACAAGTCAAAAATACATGTGCCAATAATCTAAAGAAACCTATCAATTGAATATGGAAGGTCACCTCCACAAAATATGAATTCAAGAGTTTCTATATGGTAAGTTTCTTATCTCATTGAAATTCATGGGTAACCAAACACTACATCCCTCACTACATAACTCACTCCAAAATTAAGGAAGCATTAGTACCAACAATATGATACACCTCCCTCCCCTCCTATAATGCTAGGAAGGGAGAGATATGACAGGTCCACTAAAATTGTGTGTCAAATTATGGTTCATGTAGAAAAACTAGCTACATCAAAAGGGGCATGGGGAAGTACCAACAACTAAAAAAGGGTATGTAAACATAAAGCACACTTGCATGAAGGTAAACAAGGTTGTGATTGTAAATAGGAAAGCTCACAAAATAAATCTCCCATGATAGTTTATAAAATAGTGTAAGTATAATAATGTCCCAATAAACACCAAATGAAAACAAAGAAGACACTGCACTTCACCAGAATAGCTCCAAATAAGGAGACTGTCGACCTATCAAACAAGACATCAAGTATCATGATAGATGCTCTAAAAAAATATAGAAGAAGTCAAGGTACTAATAAAGGGGCCTTGATAGAGACATGACATAAAATACAAGTGTGTCAAGGTGCCAATACACAAACTAAAATAGATCATGTTGTGGGCTGATAAAAGAGTGGTAAATGGTGAAAAATCCATCATGTATGCAAAAACACACTTGAAATGATCAACTACCAAAAAATGACAACCTATTAAGTGCATGTTCAAAATTTGGATGACAGGCACAACTGAAAATGAATCCACATGTGAGCAATTGGTGCATGAATTACAATGGATAAAGTAGTAGGGCCCATAGCATAGGAAACCCCCCTGAATATGACACTTTCTAACTTTAGTATGTTTATAATAAAAATAGGACCAATGCATGGGAAATTAAAAAACATGAACTTTTGCAAAAGTTACCAATCAAAATTTATTACACAATCAAGTTCCTATCATTAATGGCCCATTTTAATTAAATTTTCACAAAAAATTAAAATGTTCCAAGGTTTATAAGGAAAACATAGCCTTATAACCACTCATTGGAATCAGAATGGAACCACTATCCTCCTTAAACAAGAAAAAGCCAAAAAATAACTTTTTCATACACCCCAATCTACTCTAAAGCGAGAAACAAGCCACTTCAAGCAAAATAAAACAACTAATTTTAAAAATGAATTTAGGGCAAAACTTTTAGGTTTTCATCTTTATGAGTTTGAAAATTAGTTTGAGAAGGAAAGGCATCACCATGTGAAATTCTAAGTCTGCCAATTGTCTCACAATTTTTTGAATAGAGAGTTCAAGAAGGGAAGGAAGTTTTACATCCCCTTTACCAATATTTCTTACAACATGAAAAAGTGGTTTTATTAGCCATCAAAGGTTGATACTTCTACTAAACCTCCTTGAGCCTCCTCTCTAGAGTTCTTCTACACTATTTGTTTGATCTCTTTTCCTTGAACAAGTTGAACCCATATTCTCTTGAACCAAGTTTTTCAAACCACAAAATCTATAAAAATTCCATGCTTCTAGCTTTGATGCAAACTGGTAACTAAATTACCATTCTAAGTGAATTCTAACTATTATCCATCATGATAAGAAACTATAATTGATACTTCATGACATGTTGATTTTTCATAAGATAAAACCTATGAATATTTTAAGAAACTAGAGAACCTAAGTTTGAATCCCAACTGCACTTACCCTTTATAAGCTAAAAATTAAAACAAAACACACTGTATTTAGTGACTACCCTATCATTCCTCATCAAATTTGAGAGATGTATCTTCCATGTACCAGCTTCTTCTTCATTGCTATGATCAATCATTTTTAGGCCATGGCACAAAATCCAAATATAGATCAAGGTGATGAGACTCAAATCATAGAATAAATAGAGATGCATGCTCATAGCACAAACAAAGGTAGATGTTCCATGTGGATAAATAATTCACTTCTGAAAAATGTGATCATAAATAGATGCCACTTTCTGAGATGCCAATATCAAAGGCCCTCTTTTGGAGGACATTTCACAGAGGTTCACAGAGTTACGTTATCATTGCAGTGATAATACATGAGAAAACTACAAATTATTCAAGTAAGTTAGAGGCTCTCCATGGTAACACTAATAATATCACCAACCAAATAATATAAAAATTCTAAGAATGCCAATGAGGTGTAGTCTATTGAATAAGAAAATGTAGCAAACATGTATGCTCCAAATACAATACCAATACTTGGACAAGCACAGAGAGGAGCAGGTTGAGAAAGGGTTGGCTATGAGAAGCTTGGTTGGGTGAAGAAATAGGCAAGACCAATAATGTCTATTGCTATATCACATGCTATAATAGATGCATGGAAAAAATATATAGTTCCACAAAAGGTAATGCTAATGGAAATAATAAAACCACATTAGTAAATACCAACACCCAAATTTGGACCATTGAATAAACTCAATTTTCAACCTAAAAAAAAATAGATCTCAGGTATGGATGGGCTTAGGTAAAAACAAGGAGATTAAAAAGAAAACAAATGTTGAATAACGGTTTCTTATAGAGGCTATGATACCATGAAAGAGTTAACAAAACTCTTCATTCAGGATCCCTCCAAGAGATCATTACTACATCCATGAAATCTTCATCATACACAAAATAAATTAACTATATTCCATTCTTTGTCATATTACAATATCCTAGTGAAGAGGAATATATATAAGGAGTATGAGGAGTTAGCTCATAGGAGAACTCATCGTGGGACTGAGTGTAACTCACTGTGGAACTCATAAGAGAACTCACAATGGCACTCAATTGAACTCTAGGTGGAACTCACCCTCTCACCCAGTTACACCTAAGCAATCTAAAGTTAAATATGTAGGGATAATCCATTTAATAAATAAATGGACTAATGAATATCCTACACTAACATATTCTTGAGGAGGCCCTTTATAACAATTGGATCTTACTAGAATGGTTGAGCCTTCCCTTAAAAAATAATTTATTTTAAGTTTTGTATTGACATATTTTACAAGATCTCAATGTTGTCCATTGCTTTTTGTTAAGCTTTAAAGTATTTTACCTAGACTTAAATACATTTTTATGTTATAATTTTCCTTATAAAATTAAAGAGTATGGTTCTATAGAGGAGGCATACCTTCAATTTTCATGTGGTAAATATCGTAATAGTTGTGACATAGCTTCACTCTCACAGTATGAACAAAATGAATCACTTAGTACAATATAACCCATTGTGACATACTCATGGGACTTTTAAAAGGGTCCATCACTTTCTTTATTTTTATTTAAGAATGTGGGGCAAATTATAGCTATTAGTTGAGAATTTTGGATGCACATAGAGAGAGATAAGTGCAGCAACAAAATATTTTGTTGTTCGACACTTTTAATCCCATTTAATGTTAAGTGTTGGCAGGGTTTTACATCCATCCTGTTCAAACAATTAGTGTACCTAATAAGCTCTCCATGTGTTATCACACCAAAATTGGAGTGTAACTATTATTGATTTATGCCTTTTTATGGCTAGGCAATTAGGAAGACATATAAGGGGAGAAGAGAAAGGATATGAAAGGATGAACTTTGGAAGGAGGATACATAGGTGTGGGGATAAATGAAATGATGAGACTCAACTTCCAATGATGTGATAGGATCATGGTCTCCATTACCATGAATTGGATAATGTGAACAAGTAAAATGGTTAAGATATTGTTAGTCATTATACTTATAATTGAATTGTTCTTCTTATCCTAAATTTTCATCTCCCACAACTTACCTATAAATAAGGATTAATTACACATATATCATTCACCTACCATATTGAGCCTTGTGTTTTATACCTGATCAACCATACATAATAGATGTTAGAGGATGAATACAATTTCATCTCCCTATTATTGATGTGAGGCATGACTATGTTGTAAGTCCTGAGGGCCACCGACTAGGATGTATTGGCCTATCAACAACCAAGTGGAATATACAAAAAAGTGAATGATCAATAAATTTAATCAATGGTGTTGGTACCCTTTATTATGTTAGCATATTTATTCTATAGATATGTAATTTTTTGTATTAGTTACCATTGATATTTTTTATATTGGATTTTAATGTGTATGTAAGGATGAAAAGGTTTGTTTGATGTGTCATTAACCTAAAATAATGTTGGAATGGTATCATATTTTAAAAAAATCTAATCTATATATGAGCTCGTTATCTATGATAGCAATTTGTTTAACCCTTTTTGGAAATAAAGATTAATATAAAAGAGAGTAGCCTAATCAAGTAAGGAGTTAGGTACTCTAAAAATAAGCCAATTAATTGAATTAGATTCTGCTAATATTTTGATGAGATATATTAAATCTAAGAATATTATAAATATGAAAACTACAACATTTAATATTTTAATACTAGCAATACAAAGGAAAAATTATACTTAGCTTATACAATTATGCACAATCAGATCTAAGTAATGTAGGTATAAGAATGAGTTGTATAAAGATATGGATCTCGTTGTTGGATTTTAAATATTTGCTTTTTATCAGCTTGGACACTTATATCATCTTTGGGACACTAGTATCGATACTAATGTCTTGATTTTTCCACTAGTGCCTTGTATAAAATATTTACTTTTTTTTAAACTTCCACTTATACCTATTAGGGTTGAATGTCATAATTAAAATTATTTGCTTAGATTGTATGCACATGTTCTCAATATAATTATTTTAATCAAAACCCTAGATCCTCTAATTAAGGTATGCCACCATGTAAAATGAGGGTTAGTGGGCTCAAGTGAAGTTGAGCTAACCTTAAAGACCCCTGAGTCAGTGATCACCACCTATATAACCATATAATTTGAATAGGGCCTCCAACCAATTTAGTTATCCCCTTATGTGGGCTTGTGTGTGAACAATTACATAATATGCTATATGCAAGTACATGTAGTGATCTAGATTGTAACTTGGAAAATATTTCTCATGGTTTGGTCTTTTGATGATTTAGACTTGTAATAAGATTGTTCCTATAACTAATTTGTAAATGGGAAGGAATAAGAAAAATAGCTTAGTTGTGCAATTAATTTTCAAGTGTGTAGAATAATCTTGAGAGGTACTTACTTGATGATTAATGAGTAGGATTTAACTTGTATATATACTGCACCTTTTGAATTATTTCTCACATAAGGGTTAAATTAAATAAAATAGGTCGACCCATACATATTGAAATATTTGAAAATTTGAGTGTTTATAAGGTAAAAACACATGCATTGGAGTAGGTACGCTAGCTTTGATGCTAGTATCTAGGAAGATAAAAAGTTGTTAATTTTTTGTAAATGATAGTCAAGGATATATATCAGGTTTTTAGCATACTATGGACCATAAGTGATCTAGGTAATCAAAATATCATATTCATACTATATGATAAATATTTAGGCATAGTGAGATAGAGGACATGTACTTTTTGGTTACAAGGTAGGTTAAGAACTGAAGAGTGAATACATTACTAATATTTTTCAAGTGTACAAGATTAATTTAACATATAAATCCATATTTTAGTATCTACATCCCCTATAGACATTTGATTTTTATCACTATTGTGCTAAAATTTCAAATCTAAATGATATTCTATAATAAGACACAATGTAGACCAAAATCACAATCTAGACCAAAATCATCAAAACACTCTAATTCATCTTCACACATCACATGCAAGTATTGATTCTTGTTTATTGATCCTTGATTGGGGAAATGTATTTTAAGGAATTATCATCTTTTCCTAATTCACTTCAAGTCAAATTGTGACCAAGTGAAATGATGTCCTAGACCATTAAAAACTTTTAATTTGATAGCACACATTGTGTGCAAGTGTCAATTCACATCTACAATACCCTAACTGGGGTATTACCCTGTACACAATTGACATCTTCCTCTAATTCAAACCTAGTCAAATTAAAACTCAGTAGATTGACATTTTTAACTAGTTTGATTAAACATGTGATCAATTTCCAAGAATTACAAAAATGTGAAGTAAAACCATTAAGCTAATCAAAACCAAATTTGGAGATTAAGTAGAAAATCCATGGAAAATATTAAATATCTATTATTATAAACTCATAAATCAAAATATATAGGCCATGACATCATCAAAGGGGTGTCAAACATTAGTCATTAATGGAGACAAATATTAGGTTTGAGCCCACCCATGTCTTATTAATACTCACTTGTTCTAAAATATTAATGGTTTTATCCTCTAAAATTAAATCAATCCTTGGCCCCACATCTTGATCTCAGGATGGACAATCATGGTTGATTCTCAACATTTCTATAAATATATAAATACATGAGCCATGGCTATAAATTTCAATATTTTTTTCTTAATGTTATTATGCAAAAATACCTTCAAATAAGCTTCACTTGTGCAATGTTATTATGCAAAAATACTACTAGACAAGCTTCACTCATTCCTCCAAATTGACAAATCAAGGAGTTAAATCCATTGGTGAACTAAGAGATGATGGAGGTGCATGCTAAAATACATTGACAAATACTTGGAGCACCAAATCTGGGTATAAGCACATTTATTGACCATTTTCTAAGGAGAGCCATTACTTAGAAGGTATTGTTTGTCTTACTTTCACAATTAGTTTCTTGATTTCATTAACATCACCCCTCAAGGGAATAGGCTTAGAACGTTATGTTCTCTATGCTTATTATGGATTTTATTTATTAAATCATAAACTAACTTTCTCCGTAATAATATTCTACATGTTTACTCACCTCCACAGAAAGCATAGTGTTCACCAAGTCCAAGCTTTACAGCCAGTTCCAATATCACTTTTGAATAGCATAAAACCTTTGAGCATATTACTCTTGACTTTCCATAGAAATTTTTCAATTAGCCATTACCATAACTAGAAGACTCAAATTCCTCTCACTATGAAGAGCTTTGGGACTCACAACTAATGGCTGAAGAAGATGATCAATATCAAACATTGCCCACTATTCTAGAAGATGGTTCTATACTCCTTGTAGAGAATATAACTGAAGTGAACCTTGGAACCTATGAGGATCCTAAAATTTTTTATCTAGGACAATCCCTTATTGATGAAGAACGTGATTATATTGTCACTATTTTGAGGTATTTTATTAACATATTCACATGGGATTACTTAGACATGACAGGCCTAGACCATGCCTTGGTCATGTATCGACCTGTAGTACATCTAGATGTTAAGCCAATCAATCAAAAATTGTGTAAAATACACCCATGCATTTCCATATTAGTGAAAAAAGAACTAGATAAATTATTGGGATATGGCTTCATAAGACCACTAGACTATTTTGAATGGATATCAAATATACTCCCAATTAGCAAAAAACCACAAGGCATACACATTTTTACTAATTTTAGAGACATCAAAAAAGCATCCTAAGGATGATTTCCCTATACCAAACATCAACATGCTTGTTGAATCAACTGCCAGGTATGAGATTTTATCCCTCATGGATGACTTCTTTGGGTATAATTAGATCAAGATATCCCTAGAAGACTAACAGAAGACTGCATTCACCACACCATGAGGAATATTTTTTTACCAAGTCATGCCTTTTGGCTTGAATAATACTGATGCCACTTATCAACATGCCATGACTATCATCTCCCATGACATGATGCATGATATAGTGGAGCATTATGTTGATGATATCTTATCAAAATCAAGGTCCTGTGCCAAACATCCTAATGTTTTATGAAGAATATTTGAGATACTTCATGAATACAAGGTTCATCTCAATCCTAAGAAGAGTTTCTTTGGCATTACTTCAAGTAAATTGATAGGATTAATTGTATCACAAAGAGGGGTTGAAGTGGATCCTGATAAAGTCAAGGCTAACATAGAAATGCCTCCATCTTCTAATCTAAAATAGTTCCACATCCTATAGGGAAAAATCTAATCTATTCATAGTTTCATATCATAGATGGTAGACAAGTTTCATCCTTTTACACACCTCTTGAAGAAAGGAGTCATATTTCAGTGGGATATTGAATGTCAGCAAGAAATTTTAAAAATGAAGACATACCTAGCTAACCTTCTAGTATTGATACCACCAACACCTAGCAAACCATTTCTTCTTATATATTTGAAACAAAATATGCACTAGGGGTTCTCTTGGCCCAACATGATTAACAAGGTAAAAAACATGAGATCTATTATCTAATCTAGACACTCGTAACATATGAGCATAAATATTCACCTAATGAGAAAGCTTGTTTGGAAATGGTGTTCACTTCCCAAAAGCTGCAACACTACATGTTGAATAATAAGAATATTGTCATTGCTAAGGATAACCCTATGAAGTATTTATTGTCTAAAGTAACTCTTACAGGATACATGTCTAAATGGGTTATGTTTTTAAATGAGTTTGATATTGAGTACCATAATTATAAATCTATTAAGGATTAAGTCATCATAGATCAACTTGTTAAAGCTCCTATCATAGATATTAAACCACTTATATTTGATTTTCTAGATGACTCTATCATGATGATAGAGGAAGTCGATCATGAATCTAAACATTGAAAATTATTTTTTGATAGATCCTTCACTTCCCATGGATCTGGAGCTGACATTTTAGTAGTTACACCACAATGGGAACTCATCCTGAAAGCATTCCATATCAAGTTAAAGTGCACCAACAACATGGCTGAGTATGAATCCCTTATTGAGGAATTCATCGTGTAATACAATGGGATATCCAACAGTTAATGGTTTATGGGTATTTTTAGTTAATCATTAATTTGACTACAAACTAGTATCATATTAGAGATGAAAATATTGTACCCTACAATCACATTGTGGATAATAACAAAGTCACATTTCAAGTCACTATAATTTGAGTTGGTACCACAGGCTAATAACCAATACATCAATGTAATGGAAATAATTTAGTCTGTGGTATAGTTTACCAGTGATATTAAAGAGTATCAGTTTCTCATTGATAACCTTATACAACCTGCTCAAGTATTACTATATTCAGAGATGGTTTGTACTATTTATGGTCCTAATCTCCCACCTAAACTTCCTTGGTATTAGGACATTTAAAGCTATTTTCATGACCAAGTTATTCCCCCTGACATTTCACACAATCATCAAAAAATATTATTCCATCACCTAGCCTTTTATACCCTCCTTGAAGACATACTTTATCATAGGGGCTATGATGAAATGTTTATTTGTTGTTTATCTTCAGAAAAAAAATGTTTGTGCTTAAAGAGGTCCATGAATGAATGTTTGGGGCCATACTAGTGACATAGTCCTTGCCAAGAAACTCTTAAGAATAGGATACTAATAGCCTAAGATGAAAATAAATGCTTGGAATTATGTCAAAAAGTGTGTTTCCTACCAATAGCATGGTAATTTGATACATGCACCTTCATTACCACTACAATCGATTACTAAACTATGACCATTTTGTACACAAGGTCTCAACCTCATTGAGAAAATAAACCCAACATCCTCTAATTGTCACAAGCACGTTCTTACTACTACAAAGTATTTTAATAAGTGGATTGAGGCCATTCCTCTCACTACATAGTTGGGAAGCGAATTTCCAAGTTTATCCATTACCATATCATCTATCATTATGGTATCCTCGCTTAAATCATATCTGATAATGGTGGTTCATTTATGAATAAAGATGTTAAATCCTTTTGTACCCTATTCAAAATCAAACACATAAAATAAACACCATACAACTTGAAAGGCAATGGTTACACTGAGGCATCCAAAAAAACCATTATCACAATCCTTAAGAAGATTGTCAATGACATTGGCCTTGATTGGCACTTTCAAATATTTCCCACCCTCAAGGGCTATCATACTAGTCATTTTAGTTGGGAAGCAAACTGCCAAGTTTATCCATTACCATATCATCTATCATTATAGTATCCTTACCCGAATCACATCTGATAATGGTGGTTCATTTGTGAACAAAGATGTTAAATCCCTTTGTACCCTATTCAAAATCAAACACAATAAATATACACCATATAACCTAAAAGGCAATGGTCAGGCTGAGGCATCCAAAAAAACCATTGTCACAATCCTTAAGAATATTTTCAATGACATTGGCCCTAATTGACACTTACAAATATTTCCCACCCTCTAGGCCTATATTACTATTCATTGTACCCCTACATAAGCCACTCCATATTTTTTGGTGTTTGGAATAGAGGCTATTATCATGATCAAGGTCAAGCTACCTTCATTGTAGGTATCTTTTCAACACATTGTTGATGATAAAGACTATATAGTTTCCAAGTTGCAAGAACTAGAGATTCTTGTCGACAAGCATTTAGCTACCCTAGATAATCTGAGAGTATATCAAAATAGGTTGCATCATATCTATAACAAAGGCATTATCCCTTGAGAGTTTGAAGTTAGAGACTTGGTATTAAAAGAGAATCAAAAGAACACCAATGCTAAATGTAATAAGAAGGGTAAGTTTCAGTCCAATTGGCTAGGCCCATATGTGGTTACAATAAACTATGGATCAAGAACACTGATTGACTAGTCCATCAGGAAAAGAGCCCCCATAACCAATAAACATTTTACATCTCAATTATTTCTATAATTGAAAAACTTATTTGAACCAGTGTCTATAAGAGCCCTTAAATGGGATCACCCTGTGCTAAAATTGCTTATTATTCCATCATACTTATAACATGGACTATTGTATCACCTAGAATTGTGTACCTTATACCATTGTAACTTGGATTATTTCTATTTTATTTTACCTGAACCAATATTCCTTTCACATAGACCTTTGTAACCTAGACCATTGTACCCATTTACTAATTATGATCTTCATTATGATTCATAGACATTCTGCACACATTTTAGGATCATTGTATGAGGCAGTTCAACTTGATCCATATTCACAAATTACTTTGCAAAAAAGTGTACTAGGGTATGTTAGCACATGGTTTTTTACTGATGTATGGTTCCTTGGGTCTCTTATGGCACTGTGTACTGTTATATTCTTATTTTATTATTGCTTGGTATTTATCATTGCCTTCATATGGATCAATGCCTCATCATTGCATTCAATTTGGCTATCATTTGAACACTTACCTATGTAAGTGCATCTCCTTCACTAGGTAGTTCCATGTACCTTTTTGATATTATGTTTTATTTGATTATCCCAAAAACAAAAACATTAGAAATTAATAAAATAAAATGCCAAACACATTACCAAGTTTTGATCTTGAATGATTTTGCCATTTTATGAGTCACTATTGTGTGCATTGTTCATTTGAACAAGATTCATTATTGCAACCTTGGTCTAAGCCATGCTATATCCATTTTATGAGTTGAACAATTTAGTCTCTCATAATTCATAATTGATAAATGATCTAGAAAACCCTAAAAATCATAAAATAATGAAAATTGGCCTAGAATTTCCATGCAAGATATAAATCCATCAAAATTTTTGGGATGGGACATCTTGTTTGTTCATTTTATTTATAAACCAAATTGGTATTTTTTCCTCCCATCTATAGGATAAATGTAGTGTCCTAAGGTCTACACAGGCTATGTAGGTAGTACTTGGAAAAATGGGGTATCTTGGGTTAGCTTGGCCATGCCTTCCTTTTTTTTACCACTTCTTTGCCTTAAAGATTTTGGGACTCCTAACTATCTCATGAGTAACCACTTGTGATTTAGTTTCCCCATCCTTATTTGTCCTTAGCCTTACACTCTCACCATTTTTTGAGTCACCATTATGTGCATTATTCATTTAAAATATACCCATTATTGCACTCTCAACTTTTCTTATGTGTTCATCATTTTGTGAGACCATTCCTATATTCCTCTACACCACAATCATGTTTCCTTATCATCAATTTTCTTATATCCCATATCTTGGGATAAATACATTAGCCCTAAAGTTCATGTTAGACCTTGTGTCCATAAAACTATGTAGGCAGTGTCCACTTGTCTAGTGCATCTGGAGTCAGTTCGGCTACCCCTTCCTTTTCTTCTATTCCCCCCCATTTTGTTTATTTTATTTCATTGAATCCTATAGCTTAAGGGAAATGTTTGTTATTTTATTTTTTTGTCATTATTCCCCCATAGTTTGACAATAACTTTTTGCTCATTGTTTGTATGCTATTAAACCAATGTCATTATTACATAGTTAAGGGGTCACCCTATCGCAGAGCATAACACCTCTATGGCATGTGCATAAATATTTTTTTTGTCTATACTAATATTGTGATTAACCATTATTTCTCTTTTGTCTTTATCTCTTTAGAATAGTTTACTATTGCACTTTTATTTACTTTGGATTATTTAAGTTATTTATGATTATTTTGTTCCCCTTGTTTGCTTATATTTGTTTATTGGTGTTTTGTTATTCGTTGTTTCTTTTTATTAGTGTTTTGTTGTGTCTTTATTTATTTTGGTTTTTTATTGTCTCTTTATTTCTATTGGTGTTTTGTTTTTCATTCACTCTTATTGATGTTTTGTTGTGTGTTTGTTTTATTTATTAGGTTGTTTTTTAATTTTTAATGTTGTGTTTGAATACATTTTTTAAACGTTTTGAGTCTAACCTTAACTTTGGATTGAATTATTTATGTTTGTATTTGAATTATTTTACTGCTTGTTGATTTTTCAATACATTCTTATTCCTACTTAAGTCTTGATGATTCATATCTTGATTTTGAGTTGGTTACATTTTTTATTTTAAACCTCTTTTTATTTTTCTTTACTTTGTTTTGTATTCAAATGTAAATGCTTGTAACTCTAGTTTTGGTATTTTTTACCATTATCCTTAGTTGTAAATGTTCACAATTGATCTGGTCAAATTGTAAATGAAATAGAATGTTAATATAGGTTATTCATACTTATGATGCATAATTTCATTTTTCCAAAGTAAAAACCAAGTGATCCAAAGTCCAATAGTTAATGTGGTGACAAAGAACATATATGAAATCACTATCTGACATATCCACTACCTAAATAGGATATCATACAATGGAATCCAAACATTGGAAACAAACAAGACTCTCTATGTAGGACATGTATCTCTTGACATACACATTGAGTCATACTGACTATTTATATGATTAATTTATGGCATGCATCTCTTAAGTTATCCTCTAGCATCTGGTCATACATAAAATAGAGCAATAAATACATCAACATCCATATGCTAACTAAGGAAGTATATCTACTAACACTAGCATATACCATCATATCATTAAAAAATCAAAATAAATGTAACCATCATAAGACAAAGAATATTAATAGTCCATGTATAAGTAGAAATGAGCCAAAAAATGAATGTCATATATATATATATATATATATATATATATATATATATATATATATATATATATATATTAAAATAATTTTTTTTAACATTGTGAGAATATCTATACATCTCATATATAATAAGGAGCTACAAAAATAAGCTCTAATCTTGGTTGTCCCTCAGGGTATTATACTAAAAGATCTGACCTATCCTTGATGCTATAAATGGTGGTGGACATGGTGGTTGTGGCTCCATCACTACCCATTGTGAGGATGGTTGTGCTACTGACTGCTCTAACTCTGTACATGTCTAGACCTAGAGGTTTGGCTAGTCCATTAGGATCTCGAATAATCTCTATATGACAGATCTCTCCTCTCTATCAAGAATTCTACCTCATATAGTATTTAGTAATATGTGATCTCATCCTTAGCATGTAGGACATCATACTTTTCACATAAGGAATCATCTTTGGCTGCAATCACATTAGCCAAGGCTCTAATTGAACCACCATCTATGATAGCTCATTCAGCCTCATCCTTCTCTTCAGTGAGCCTATCTACCTAAGATATCAATCTCTCCCCATCAACCTAAGCTTTATCCTGCTCTTTAGTCACTCTAAAAAGTTATGCATTATAGGTAACCAACTGATCCTATACCCCTGCTAGCTGGGCCACTTGTCCCCTTAGTATAGCAATCTCTACATCCCTAACTATGATAAGCCCCTATAACTGGGTAGCCTCACCCTGTGTAGTGCTTAATTGTGTACATAATCTAGTTATAGCGATCTATAGGCTTGTAATCTCTAATAATCATGTAGTGATCACCCTTTATAGCCTATGAATCAATGTTTGATCCTCTATGAACCTACTTGTGATGGAGGGCCCTACCTCCCCTATACTTGTGCTTGTACATATATTAGAGGTCCTATCCTCTCTTGTCTCTATTTTGTGGCCTGTTGATGCATAAAACTCTCACTTCAAGTTTAAAATCCACCTATGGGAAACTTTATAGGCATGGGACCAAATTACAGTCGATAAAGCAACCTCTAGGATTTTAGAAGTTAGCTCTTCATTATAAGTTAGGGGGTGAAAAGGGAGAAGGAAATAAATGCAAATAATACCAAAATAACACTGATTGAGGTGATACACTAAGAGATTTAAAGCATTAAACTATTATTTCATAAAATAGATTGAATCCTTGAGCACTAAAGACCATAAAGGAGCATGAAGCATGAATTAAGATTTATAAGGAAAGCAAAGATCAAATCTATAGAAGCAAAGAAAAGAAATGACAAGTAGAGATAACATTCCACTCAAATTGACATAGAATACCACATCCTCTTCATTGTTAGGTGGAGAATAGAATGCATAAGGAAGTTAAGGTCATATACAAAACATCTAGTCACACTCGTAAGGGGCACCTATTAAGGTCAAAGAATGATAAATCATTAATTTCTATTACATCTATTTTAATAAAAATGGTTATTTATAGAAGTAAAAAATACCAGTAGAATGATAAGCAACCCCTTCTAAAAGGGATGATGCTAGAATATATAGGTGAGACAGCCTCTCATGAGAATGACACCTAAAAATCCTAGCACTCACACCCATGATTATGCCATTGCAACTGAATGAGGGTCTCAAACTCATGAGTGTAGTTAGCCTCTAGATCTCAGATATTACATGATCACTCTATCTTGTTAAGGCCATAATGCTCAAGAGGGGCATAATGATGCCACATATATATCTCTGGAGCTATTTTTTCTATGTCATTCAGGATAGGGATCCACTTGCCTTGGCCAATGACACAATTCCTTTGTCTGATAGCAAAGTCTTGGCCTTTGAAAAAGTATGGTCATGCCATTTGGAAAGGCTTGTCTCCTTCTAGTTATAACTGTATGGTGGGTCCCTCTTTTTTTTGACTAGATAATGACACAACTCCAAGGTCTGACAAACTAAAGCCACTCATGGATAAGCATGGGGATGACATGTGTTGATATAGTACTTCTTTTAGGAAAATGGGAACTCCTTTAGTAAGGCTAAGCATGAGGGCACCACATGTAAAGTAGATGCTCCTCCCAGGGGGAAGTCAAGCATTTATTTACAAAATTGAGCATGAGGACACCAGGTGTATATCTCATTAATTAATAAATAGTTTGGTGGGCCCCATAAATTCATCTGTTAGCCAACGGCACTATCCAAAGGTTTAACCAAAATTTACTGGCCTCAGATGAGCATTGAGCTAGCACATGTCGAGCCTACACTACACCAAAGGGAAATAAGAGCTTATTTGGGCTAGAGAAGCACCAGACTGACACATGGGGGGAAGCAAAAGGAGGTTGACACTTAAACAAAATTTAAAAAAGGGATAAAAATAAGGAAGAGGTTGAAGGAATAACCATGGAAGGTGCCAAGAAAGTATGAGGCAAAAAGGGTTGACTACTCCAAAATGAGAAAATGTGGATTTTAATCCACAATTCTTGGCAACTCATAGGGGCATCCACCTGTGGGTGGGAGAACCCTAAACTCTCATTTTTGGATCAGTCAAAGTAAAATTTTAAAGGAGGAGGAAGTTTTTTCAAACTTACAACTTTTGAAGAGCCACTTCTAAAGGAACCCACTCTTTCTCCTTAGGTTGGGTCTTCTTATTAAGAGCCTAAAAGGCTCTATTTAGATCAATAATCTCCTTGAAGGAGATACTTCCCAAGCCTTGAATTATCACAAGTTTTTGGAACTCTATATAGGTGAGTGGCTTTAATATCTTCTCTAATTCAGAGACACTAGGTGATTGATCGAGATCCATGAATACGGTCTGGTCATTTTTCTTCTATTCTAATTGAACTTTAATTTGGTCCTTTAGGAGGACACTGTTGTCTTCCAAGAATGGGGAGGGGAGTCCTAATTGGACTAGATGTTCAATGTCCCCCCACCTATCTTAGACTACCTACTCTAAGGCATTAATAAATGCCTTGGATTTGTTGGCTACCTTGTTGCAGCCTAGGAATTCATTTACCTTTACCATTGCCTACCTTCAATCGATCACCCTCACTACTTATAATGTTTCATCTAAAGCAATGTAAAGATTTTAGATGAGGATTTGTGAATCCAAGACCTTGGGGGATATGAAGGTGATGACCCAGTCAATGGTTATGCCTACCTAAGAGCTCAAATTTTATGAATCTATGATCAAGTTGAGGACCGATTTTAGGTTTGTATCCATGCCCTTGATCCTTTCCCAATAAGATTTATATAATTGTTAGATCATGGGGAATATTTTTATGGTTTATGAGTGGGCAGCAAGGTCATTTTTTAGCTTCTCAATTTCTTGGTCCTTGATTGATGATTCTTATTGTGCCTTCTATTACAATTATTGAAAATCCCAGTTAGAATCTGAGAGTTTTTGGTAGGTTCATCCCAGTTCATATTCTCTCTTTCCTATATCTTGGTCTTGATGACCACTCATAGATTGTGTAATCTCTCACTAGAGATATGGATTTGAAGGTTAGACCTTACTTTATTAAGCTCTACATCTTTATCCTTAGCCTCAACATTAAGGTGATCAACTATAGCCTTCACCTTGGTGAGTTCTAACTTGGTTTTCTCTAGCTATTGAGTCACTTTGATGTAGTATGTGGTTATAGACTTCTATGTTTGCTCCAATAGCTTGAACCTATCAGTAGGTCTGGCCTAGGTGAGATTGAGGCTGATAGCTTTTATGGAATAGACCCATGGTTGCATTTGCTCTTAGGGCTTGACTACTCAAGGGTTCAAATGAGAAATCATGAGGGATTATTAGATAGGGTTGTATAATGACCACATGTGAGTTTGTGTAGGGGCCCTAACCTACTTTCCCCTTTTCTTCTCCATTTAGTTCTTATAGTCCCTCCTTTCTAAGTCCATCTACTGATGGTACTATTCCAGTGCTTAATTTTTTTCCCTATGAAGGAGAGTCACTATAACAACATGAATGGAATGGTCATTTTTTTTTGTGAAGTAGTGGACCTTACCCCTATGTAGGTGAGTGAATGAAGGGTGAGGGTGGAAGGAGATAAAGGTAGGAGTCTGTGGGGTAGGGTGAATGGAGATTACACCATGATAGAGGATAAGGCAGATGATGAAGTCGAAAGGGTCAGGAAAGGCATGAGAGAAGATATCAAGATCATAGAATAAAGTGATGAGAGCTTGATAGTTGGTTGAGTGGATAAAGAGGAGAGTGGGCCAGGGAAATATTCAATTGGGTAGTAGAGAGTATCATAACTTGAGATGAAATGGTGGATGGAGATGTGGAGGAAATGAGAGAGGTAGAAGTGGAAAGAAGGGGTCACAAGAAGTATACCTTCTTCTACATGGGCTCTAGTATAGGTCTTGATTTTGGCACCTTAGGTCACTTATATTAGGATGAACCAATAGTGAGGTGCCCAGAAGGGGCTTGTTATTACAGAGTTATGGGATATGGGTACATGAGGGTGGCTAACTTAAAGGCTTTCCAAGCTCTAAAACTTTAGCCTCCTTATATTGTGGTACATCCCCCACTTCTTACCTAGGGGTATCTTCTTCCTCTTCTTCTTCTCCTCCTATCTCTATCTTAGGAGAGAATTTTACTTCCACTAGGATTTCTTTTGGGTGATGTTCATCCCAGAGACTCTCAAAGGTCTCATCTCCTTCTTCATCATCAAAATTAGAGTATGATTTTCTGACCTCATACCTATATTTTTTGTTAGTGGTGATTTTATCTTCACTCCAATCCCTCTGGGTGATATGCTTCTTTAGCCCCTTTGATAATTTTTTAAACATGACATATGTCTAGATCATGTCATAGAAGGATTCCCATGGTTTTAGGGGATCCAAAAATATATGAGATAGATCTACATAATTCTAGAGGATGTATTCTATGGGTGACCTCTTCTACTCTAGGTATGGTTGGGTCTAATGCTTAGAGAACTGGTGGTCTTCAAAGATGTTATGTATCTGCTTGGATCATAGTTTCATTTATCATCAATTAGGTCAAGGCTAAGCTCTACCAATTTAACCATGAGCAAGCATCCTTACTACCTCTTTACCACCATGATGCTCCTTATTCTGAAAGGGAAATCATATAGGCCTTTATTACTTTTTCCTACTCCATAGATAGAGTCTATTGCATCAAGTTGGTGATCCAATCCTAAGGCTAGGGTCTATCTGTTAGCAGGTGTGGGAGTTAGAAGGGTTCTCCTTAGAACCTGTACACTTATATGAATGAAAAATGGGTTCCAAAAAACCAATCAACTCAGATCCTGATCTTGGTGAGCCATGATCATTGCACATCCATCATTATAAATGTAATGGCCTCTGTACTAAGTTTGATGAGATCTAGAGATAGGAAGAGCTCTGAGAACTCATAGTAGTCTTGTGTTCCTAATAGGATGTGGATCCAAATGATGATTAGAGTCACCACATTTTTGAAAACATCCATATCAAAAGAGTTGAGGTTGAGGTATGTGGAGAAGAACTAGGAGTACTAGTACAGAATGAGATGTAGGAGGAAGGATGGGTACTAAAAGGTACCTAACATTAAAAAAATTCAGCTCATTCTTCATGGTGGTGGTGATGGACTCTACAAAATCCATCTTTTACACCTCCCCCTTTACCATCATGGTTAGGAGGAAGAGTGCCCCCAAATGAAAGTCATTGATGTTGGCATCTAAGTCCATCCCAAAGATGAAGGCTAACATAAATAGGGTATCCTTCAAGTACTGTGTGGGGAAGCTCATCAGGGGGATGGGTAGAGGAGGCATCTCCATGATGTCACTCTTGATGAGAAAGATAAGTAAGTGCACCTTCTCATGGACTCAAGAGTCACAAACATCCTAAAGGCTTTTTACATTATAGATATTAGCCTTGGGGTCACTTGGGAGCCTATCATCTCCTTGATATCATTTGCACTGATTTTCACCCTTAAGTGGGCATTACTAGTAATTATGTCAATGTTAGAATCATATCTCTCTACATAGAGGGAAATAATTTATATGCATAGATAAACATAAGGCACCATAAACTATGCCATCATGTAATCCCACATTCTGTATTTGAATATGTCATACTCATCCCTACAGACCCTTTCTAGTATTTAGGCATGACTTCCCTCTCTCAAACTTTTGGGATTCCTAGCCAGCTTAGGATTGAATATATCATCCATGAAATTAGTGACCAATTCTTGGTCTCTATATTCCCCTTTGGCCACCTTCTTGACATTCAACACTTTCTCCTTTTATTAAGTAGGAGTGGAAGCATAAGATTTACTCACTGCATATTTGGGGGGAAGGTCTCCCTAGCTACCTAAGCCATGGGTTCTTTGTCTTGTGGGATGCTTCTCTCCCCTCAAAGATGTGAAAGGATCCATCTCATGGATTCTTCTTAGAAATCAATCTCTATCATGAATAAGATATTGGGTTATCAAATCTACTCACAAATTTATTAGTTCTAGGCTCAACTCTCTTTACTCTTTTATAATTTGCTCAATTGCACAATGCTATTTAAAAACTCTAATGTGTCTAAGTGTTTGGTTCAGATGAGGTGAGGGTATTTATATATCGATGCTACTAGTCATGATCATTATGGAAATTTTGAAAATGGGCACCCCCATAAATGATAAGAGTGACACACATACTTGAAGAGCCATTCACAAGAGATTTGTAATGATCATTATGGGGAATTGCACAAAATGGAACATCTAACTTTAATGATAGGTGAGGTGAGTAGCTAACTATCTTTCAAAGAATGTTTTATTTTGAATATTTAGGAGAGGTAGGGTGAGGATGTGTGGCAAAAAGACAAGCCACTTGTGCCAATGACACTTATTCAAATAAAATAATGATAGAAAGGGAAATAAAGGAAAAGGAAACAACAACAAAGGAAAGGAAACACACAAACAAAAAGGGAAACTAACTAAATATGTATAAGGGAAAATGAGTAAACTAGTTTAAATACTTTAAATTGATCTCATTAACCAAGATCTCCAATGTATTTCCCTCTTCATCTTCTAATTTGAAAGCATTTATCTACCTATTACTAATGATGCAAAATGGTCCCCTCTACAAAGAGTCAAACTTTATATGATGGCCTAGCTTTATGGACCTTTGATCAAACTTTATGAATCCAGGGTTCGACGCCTTCTTTTTAAACCATCACTTAAAATTTGTTGCTAGGTGATTTTCACATTACTTACTTATTCTCTTGTTTCTTGGAGGTTAAGTAGCTTTTCAATGCTAACTTCCATCACTCCATTTGTTGTAATTTTAATAGCTTTCAGAAGCTATAAGGTGGGGATTTCTGATGACATCAATATGACCACCTCTTTTCTGTATACAAGTTCATATGGGGAGGTTTTTAGGATTTGATTTGGATTGATGTGGTCCACCCATAGAGCCACTATCAAGTATATGTACCACTCCCTTTTCCAGTTAATGCCTATCCTTTTGATCAGCCTTATCAGATTCTTATTTGTCAACTCCACTAACTTATTCCCTTATGGGTAGTAATTGGATAAATATTTTAAGAAGATACCATTTCGGAGCATGAACTCATAAATCTTAGACCTGAGGAAGGATTTCCTGTTATCAAAGATGATTGTCTTGAGTAGGTTGAATCTTGTTACAATATCTTCTAAGAAGCCAAGAATCATATTCTTGGTTGCCTCTCTTAATGGGACTACTTTAGTCCACCTCATGAAGTAGTCAGTGGCCGTCAATATCCACTTATAACTGGTGTTTGAGATGAGATTGATCATCTTAATGAAATCTAGACCCCAGTATGTGAAGGTTTCATCGGTCATGATTCATTTTAGAGGCATGGCCAAATTCTTTCTTTTACCTATAAAGAACTAGCATTTTTGGCATTTTTTGACTACCTGGTGGTAATCTACAAACATGGTCAGCTAGTAATACCTTATACGTATGATCTTTATCGTGGTGGTTTCTGTTGAGAAGTGGCTACCCGAGGGAGCAAAGTGCATATCTTTTAGGATTTTCCCATCTTGATGTCTTTCAACACATTGAATCATATTTCCATTGAAGTTCCTTTTGAACAAGACTCCTTAGATTAACATGTATCTAGACCCCTACAACCAATAAAAATGCCTTTTATGTGTGAAGAGATCATTAAGATACTAACCAATTTGTATGAATTAGGTCTGATCAACCACCCAAGATCCATCAGCTTTGAATTGGTTTAGTAGGACCTCTTCTAACATGCCTTATTCTTCCAATGAGACATCTACACATTAAGATAAGTACTCATAAATTCCCCTTCCTTTGATTACCTTAGTCAACCTAACTTTGATGTCATACTCTATGATCTTGGTGATCCAATTGGACCATTTTTTGGTGATTTATCCTTCCATTATGTATTTATAGACACTAGAGTGGGCCATGTACACCATGACTCTACTGCCCACCACAAGGTGCCTAAACATTTTGAGGCCCTTAACTATGGTGAAAGCCTATCCCTATAAAAAATTATATTAGACTTCATACCCACACAATGTTCTTGAGTATAATGTGATCAGGTGCTAATTTCTTCCTTCTTCTTTTTGAGTTAACATAGCCACTAGGATATGCTCACTCCCATAAACATACATAATGAAATCTTTGGAAAATTTGGAGTTAACTAGTATAAACATGGTAGATATTGTGTCCTTGATTTCATCAAATGTTACTCTTCCTTCAGGTGTCCACCTAAAGGCCTAGTCTTTCTTCAGCATTAGGGTGATTGGTCTCACCAATCCTACAAAGTCAAATATGAACCTACTGATAAAATTAATCTTTTCAAGGAAACATTACACTCCTTTCTTATTTACTGGAAAGGCTAAGTCTCTAATGGCATTTACTCTCTCTAGATCAATAGTAATCCCTTCTTTGGATACTACATATACAAATATCTTGCCTTGCAGGACTCTGAAGACACATTTTTTGGGGTTAAGAGACACCTCAAATTCTTGGCACCTTTGGAAGACCTCCTCCAAATGGTCAAAGTGATATTGTCTTTCCCTAAAAAATAGTGAGTTGATCTAGGTAGATGAGGATGATCTTATTGATTAGGCCTTTGAAATCTATGCACATTTCCCACTAGAATGTCACTCTAGTATTAGAGAGTTTGAAAGGCATCTTTCTATATGTGAAGGTTCCCCACTTTGTGGTGAAGGTGGTCTTGTGTTGGTCTTTTTTATTCACCCACACCTGATCATACCTAGAAAATACATCTAATAGAGAAAACATATATGCATCTGCTACTGTCTAGAGGATCTACTCCATAGAGGGAAGGGGGTAATGGTCCTTTAAGGATTCCTTATTTAGATCCCAAAAATCCATACACAATTAGATCTCTCAACTCTTATTTTTCACAAGAACTAGATTAGACACCCAGGTCGAATGCTTAATTGAGTATATAATCTTAGAGTCAATTAGTTTCATGAGCTCTTGGGCCATTAGGGATTTGATCTTCAGGTTTACTGGCCTTTGTTTATGCTAAATTGGTTTGTCTCCTTCTACCAAGTCTAAAGTGTGTTGAATGACCTCATGATCATATCCCTTCAAATCATCATAAATCCATGCAATGACTCCTTTATATTTGTCACAAAAAGAAACAAACCATTCTTTATCTTTATAAGGGACTTATTTTCCAACCTTTAGCTTCCTTCCACCTCTAATATGAAGCTTGGATTAATCACCCTTATCTACAAAAAACTTTCACTTTTTGTTCCTTGCATCATCAGAGTCAAAAATATTTTCTAGGGTAATGAGGCCCTTTGGTAACTTATTGGTCTTTAATTGCATGATTTAGTCCCTATAAGCCTATTAAATTTTTGGTTATAGTTATTCCACAAATTCACATGATTACTAAAGAAATATGGGAATTTGAGAATCATTTTCAAATACCTACCAATTTTGGTTATTGTCTAGGATAGTGTCCCTGATGATTACTTGCACTACTTGCTCATTAGTGAAAAAATCTATTATTGAGTCAAATTAGGAACCAACCATTACCATTCTATCAACCTCCACATTTATGGCCCTTGGGATGATCTAAATGTTGAAGGCTTTGAAGGCTTCAATTAAATCCCATATACAGTGGTAATATTATCTCATGCACACATTATTTACATCCAATAATCCTCTTACCTACCTTATTACTAATTTGGAATCACCGAATACCTTTAGTTGTTTGACACCCATCTATTTGGCAAGGCTGAGGCCATGAAATAACACTTTGTATTTGGCTTTATTATTTGCATAGGAAATTGAAATCAGAAGGATCAAAGGGTCTCTTTTCTAAAAGGAGATGTTAGTCAAATGTCAGATCTAGAGCTAATCTTGAATTTTACACCATCAAAATGTAGATTCCAAAATACAGACTCATCTTCAAGCACTTCACTATGATCTCCTTTCTTCTTTATGACCTTAGAAATGGTCTAGTCTTCATCATGGATCATTTAGGTTTCAAGGTTGATGGCATATAAGTTTGAAAATGTGTCATTTTAAATGAATTTATTGATAAGGGATTCTTCCTTTAGACTTTTGGTATCAGTAACCTTTTCTCCTTTGAGTATCTCCACATAGTGCATCTCCATTCTTGAGAAGGAGGTGTGTGTTGCATTGAATTTCATCATAACTTCATCTATTCTGGGTGGAGTGGTTTAGACAACACTTTTAACTTTAAACCATACTTGGTCCTTAGGATTAAATGGGACATGTCCAATGATAAGTACTCACCTATTTTGGTAGTGAAGTCTCTTGATAAATATAGCCTGAAGATAGGTGGAATGTCTATCACTATAATGTCTTGTGATACAATAATTCTAGGACAAGAATATAACATGAGGGGAAAATCCCTGATGATCCCTAAGGTTTAAACCTTCTTCTTGTCTAGCTACATCACTTTTTTATTCAATGACTCATAATTCAATTTTATTACATCTACTATTTGTTTAGGCATCACCATTGTGCTTGCACCTAAATGCATCATGGAGTTTTGCAATAATTTCTTCCCCATAATTAGTGTCAAATAGAATTGGGTAAGTTTTGTTTTGCTTACCCACTCTTTGGTATTAATAAATGTAGAGTACATCTAGGGTTGTGCACTCATGCTAGTTTCCTTCCCCTTTATCCTTATAGGTTCTATAGTCAGGTTTCCTTGCATGGGATTTTCTTGCTTCTCTAAGGCTTATTTTAGTAGATATTTTTTCTCTAAGATTGATAGGACATCTAAAAAGGAGAGGTTGGTTGGAACCATCTTTAGATATTCCACCACATTATATGACCTTTGAAGTGAGACCTCAAGATCTTTTGCTTTGTTCTATACTACCTCGCTCCACTTTGGATATGTCATAGGTGAGGGTTGGGGTGTTGAGCCTTTCTCAAAAGTTACTTTGGGCCTTATGGTAGCTTTGGGGCTTTTAGCCAATATTTTCTTTGAGTGAGTGTATTAGTCTGATTAAACCTGCAAGGCTCTATACATGAGAAGTTCACTCATGTAGACTACATCTTCACCTTCAACCAAAGAGAATAGTGTGTGCTCTAGGGTTATTTCTTTATTATTCTAGGGACATCCCCTATATTTGTGCCATCAAGACTACATTCTCAATTCCCAAAGTCTGGTATGTGTGGGTTGAATCAAGGGCATTTCCTTATCATCATTATTTAGCAACCTTCTATTATAGGTTGTCCCTTAGATAGTTTTAGGGTCCATAAACATCATTACAAGGAAAGCACAATGAATTAGAGTCATCCACCAAGTTGTTTTGGCTAGCAACTAGATCTCTATTCTTATTAGGTGATATTGTATGTAAGGGGTTGGGTACCATAACCATTTAGTTCATGGGCCATGTTTGGTGATTTGGTACTTGATTCAGAATTTGATGATTTGGCCTTTATCTCTCTTGGTATTGGTTTTGATGGTAAGGTGCTCTCCTTTATTAGTAGGTATTAAAAGGGGGCTTCAGAGGCATAGTTTTTTGCCTTTCAAGACTAATTATCTCATTGGAGAAGTTCCATAACATACTCTTCATATCATTCATCTATGCAGCCAGGGAGGATTGAGTGGATGTGTTTTCCTGAGTAGGTGGATATACATACATAGAAGGTAGAGTTCCTAAGGTACTCGAGGCTTTTTATTTTGAAAGAATTGATATCCTTGGGAACATTAACATCATTGAATGTAGAGGTAGCTTTCTCACATCTATCAAATTATTTTTGGCCCTTACTACCATATCATAAGCATCTATCCTCCAAGTGATTGAATCATAATCATAATATCTAAGTTGAAGGCCTTGAGGTAGAAAATAATAGCCATGCCTACAAGTGGTAGAGCTATTGTTGGGATCCTTTGCTAGGTATTTTTGAACCTAGTGTTGAAATTGATAATTCTTCATTTGGGCCTTTATTGATGGTTATTATTTATTGTAGGAGGGATGACTGGTCTAATTTCTCATTGAATCACTTAAAGAATTTATTACCCAGGTCATCCTAGGTGCCTATGGAGTTGGCTAGAAAATATCAATACCAATCAAGATCCCATCCTTTGAAATATGTTGCTAGTAGCCTTAAGCATACATTATATATATTGACGTAGTATACAGTGCACACATTCACAACATCTTGGATATGTTCTTCTACAATCTTGAAATTCTGTCCTGAGAACTTGGGGAGTGCCTTTAAGGCATTCATAGGAATGGGGTCCCATGTAACTAGGGGTGTTAGAGGGATAAGTGGGTTGCCACTATCCCATGATATGAATTTCCTCAAGGGCCTTGAATATCCATTTGTTTTCATTGAGCAACTCTAGACGTTGTGGTCCTTTGGTGAGTTGGAGCTCTTAGAGGTAGTGTTAGTAGGCTCGGATTCTTTACTATCTGTGACCTTGTTATAGGCCTTTGGATTATAAACTTGGGCTCCTAGTCGATCAAACTAGTAGATCTGGTCCCATTGGGCATCCCAGAAAATAAAAACTATTGATGCCTAAAACTCTTGCTTTAGGTTTAATAGCCTCCTATGTGAAACTTTACAGGCGTGGGACCAAATTATGGTCTGTAAGTAACCTTTGGGATTTGAGAAGTTGTCTCTTCATTCTAAGTTGGTGGGTGAAAATGGAGAAGGAAGTAAATGCAAATAATACTAAGATAACACTAAGTAAAGTGATACGTTGAGAGATTTAAAGCATTAACCTATTATTGCATTAAATAGATTGAATCCTTGAGCACTAAAAACCATAAAGGAACATGAAGCATGAATTAAGATCTATAATGCAATTAAAGATCAAATCTATAAAAGTAGAGAAAAGAAATGACAGTCAGAGATAACTTTGCACTCAAATTTACACATAATACCACATCTTCTTCATTATTAGGTTGAGAACATAATGTAGAATGCCATTAAGGGCACATACAAAATGTCCAGTCACACCCATGAGGGGTACCTATTAAGCTTAAAGAATGAGAAAATGCTAACTATTATTACTTCTATTCTATTACAAATGGTTTTTTATAAAAGTATCAAATAATAGAAAAATAATAACCAACCCCTTCCAAAAGGGATGAGCCTAGAATATATAGGCACGATGGCCTCTCATGAGAATGAAAACTAGAAATATTAGCACTTGTACCCATGATGATGTCGTTAAAACTAAATGAGGGACTTAGGCTCATGTTTTTAGTTAACATCTAGATCCTGGATATTGTGTGACCACTTTGTCTTGTTAAGGCCACAACTCTCAAGTGGGGTGTAATGATGCCATGTGTATATCTCCAAAGTTGTTTTTACTATACCACTAGGGATAAAGATCCACTTGCCTTTTCCAATGGAAAAAATCCTTTGTCTGATAGGAAAGTCTTAACCTTTGAAAAAGCACAGTCATGCCACGTGGAAAGGATCATCTCCTTCTTGTTATAACCACATGGTGGGTCCCTCTCTTTTTTTGACTAGCCAAAGATGCAACTAGGTTTGAAAAAATAAAGCCACTCATGGATAAGTACAGGAATGAAATGTGTTAAGCTAGCACTTCTTTAGGGAAATGGGCACTTCTTTAGCAAGGTTGAGTGTGGGGGTGCAATGTGTAAAGCAGATGCTCCTTCTGGGGGAAGTTAGGCATTTCTTTACAAAATTGAGTGTGAGGGCACCACTTGTATATCTTATTCATCAATAAATGGTTTAGGGGGGCCCATAAATTCATTTGATACTCAATGGTAATGTCCAAAGGTCTGACCAAAATGAATCAGCCTCAAATAAGTATTAGGCTACCACATGTCGAGCCTGTACTACACCAAAGGGAAATAAGAGCTTCTTTAGGTCAAATAAGCACCAGACTAACATGTGGGGGGAAGAAAAAGGAGGTTGACACTTAGAAACTTTTTGAAAAAAGGATCTTGGGAAGGAAGAGGTCAAAGGAATAACTACAGAAGGAGTCAAGCAAGCTTGAGGTAAAAGGGGTCGACTACTCCAAAATGAGAAAACATGGATTTTGATCCACATGGCCCTCATTTTTACCTAGTGCCTCCCCCATTCCTATATCCTACCCATCTAAATCATCCATCTCTATATCTCATGGAAGATCTTGTTGTACCTAGGCATGAACTACCCATAATGGAAGGGCCTATGGTATGGCTAGTTGAACTAGCATCTAAACCTATCCCTATACTAAGACCTAACCCTCATCTCTACTATGTCTTACCCATCACTTATGTAGGAATGACCATTGAGGTTGTGGTCTGGTCAATCTAATGGGTTAGGCACCATACCACCATGTTGTGTAGGTGTTTATCATGCTAAGATCTATCACCCCACCTACATAATCCCATAATATATGATGGACTCTACTATAATCCATCATAACCTAGTCTCAGGGCAATGGTTACCCCCACTCTCTAATCTCTTGGGTCACATGGAAAAATTAGTGTGAACCCTTCAGAATATCTTATTAAAATTCAAACTACCTCTGCACTCATTATTGCCTATATCACTCTACCACAAAGTTATAGTGACTTGTTATATAATGAGTAATCATGAAGGTAATGATGAGCAGGTATTCATTCTAATACCATTGTGTTGTCAAATATGGACTTCAAATAAAATCACCATTGACTATCTCATCTATTCCCTATATATAAAAAGGCAAGCCCCTAATGTGGCTTCATGGACCTTGGCCTATAACATACCACTTGAAAGATACTAGATCCTCTAGTCCTCACTAATTTATTGGCCCCACTAGCCACTCAATATCTATATGTTCCCAGGCTGAGACGTGGAGTAGTGTGTTGTGCCTAATGCTCTACCCTCTATGATATGTTATCAT
Source organism: Torreya grandis (assembly GCA_037957365.1). Lineage (NCBI taxonomy): Eukaryota > Viridiplantae > Streptophyta > Pinopsida > Cupressales > Taxaceae > Torreya > Torreya grandis. The sequence continues at coordinate 2,670,424 of JARHVA010001161.1, forward strand.
ATGAAGATATCACTAGAACTAGGCTAGAATGATGGGGACCCATGAAAATAGTGTTGATTAATCATACATCTCCTATACCACTCTAATCAAGACAATAGAAAAGAATCATCTGCTTATGTCTTGCAACAGAAGGCCACTGATAAGAGACATTAAAATGACTACCTTTGGGGTAATTTTCCCCTATACTGGTATCAATGCTATAGCCCTTGCCATTGTTACTCTTACTCTAAGGTCTAGAGGCCAAGATAGGTCCTCCAACACATCTATGTCTATGGTCCCTTCTAAGACATATAGGGTGATCACACCAATCAAATCCTCTAGCATGATGAGTTAGTGTATACACCCTAAATTAGTCAAGCAACCACACATATCTTATATTTTCACAATCCTTTCACAGGAGACTCTGATTAGAGAATATGAGCTTTTGTTCACATTTAGCCATGTCTCTCATTTTACTCATCTTGGTCTTGTTTCATGCTTGAGTCACCTTTTTCCCTATTCTCAATCATCCCAAGCCTTTCAAACAATTATTCCACCTCAACTAGTTTAGATTTCCCATGCTTATTCCATCCCCCTAAGTCCCTAGCCTATAGGACATGAGCATTGGGATTGGACTACAATGTTGGACCCTAAGGTGTCCCATTTCTAGTGCTCTTATCTAAGGTCATTTTGTGCTCTAACAGTCAGTTTCCCTTACTTAATGAGTCTCATCCCCTTTCTTATCTTCATCATTAAGTTTTATAATGTTGACTAAATTTGAATAAAAGTTCCTGAATTCAAAATAAAATGTCTCTTATATAAAGGACTACACAAGGCATTTTATATCTAACACTTACTACTTTAGCATGTTACATTCTAAAAATTAGTTAATAATATAGCTCAGCATTCTGCATCACACATAGACTTTCATGCTTGATCAAGGAAGAGCCTGGATGAAAGTCCAATTTTGCATCTACCATGCACATTATTTATGCACGTTCCCTAAGGGAGAACTACATTTGATCTGAGACCCTAACTTGAGAGTTAATATAGGTAGTGATCAGGATAGTAGGGGCTCTAGATCATATGATCATTCTTCCCCTAACCCAATTTTCCCCCTTTTTCTTTTAATGTATTTATTGCTTCATGTGTGTAGATAGACTCAAGGTTTAAAAATTGAATCAGGTCTACAAGGAGCTCTATTGATAGTCAAGATCTAAAATTTCATAGGTGGACCAATATAGGGACAGTGAACAAAACCCAAAAAGCTCAAACTTCTATGACTAGTTTGGACAATAGTGGTAGGAACTGGACTATAACATTGGACACCAAGGTGTCATGTTTTTAGCACTCATATCCTTTCACCAAATGAAAGTTAGATTTATCTTTCAAACATCTTCCTCACTGTGTAACTCAATTGTTAGCTTCTACAATAGTCATATCAACCTATTTTTTTAGATAAGTTATTTCCTTCTTCTATGTAATTAATTCTACAAAATTTGTATTTTATCATATTAAATCAGACTTTTCTACTTATTCCAGACCTTTTATTATTTAGGAACTAAACACTAGTTTCCCAAAAATAATAAAACATTTGGTGAACCTAACTTACTTCAAATAAAATCTAAAACCCTAGGTACCCTTAGGGTTTTTCCTTCATATTTTGTGCAAAAAATCAATTTCAAAATTTTAAATTTTTGTATAAACTTTTGTGCATTAATTATATTCAAATATTATTTTAGAATTAAAATTATTGCAATAATTTTCAAAAATTCTAAAACCCTAACCCAAAACCCTATATTTTCAAACTAAGTCCTCAAACCCCAAGTTTTCCTCCTTTATAATTTTTAGAAAAATATTTTGAAAATTTTGCAAATTGTTTGGTGTCAAAAATATTTTCAAAATCTCAATATTAGTAGTTATTTTTTGCAAAAATTCAATTTCAAATTTCTGATTTTTTAATAAATTTTTGTGCATTTATCCTATTCAAAATTATTTTTAGAATTTAAATTATTACAATATTTTTCAAAAATTCTTAAACCCTAGATTTCCAAACTAGGTCCTCAATCCCCAAGTTTTCCTCCCTTATAATTTTTAGAAAAATATTTTGGAATTGTTGCAAATTATTTGGAGTGTTAAAAATATTTTCAAAATCTCTATGTTAATATTTATTTTTGCATTTATTTGATTAATAGTACTTTTCAATATTCTCTTTGGTGAAAGAAATAAAATGGCCTCTAAGGCACTTCTTCCCTCTCATCCCCTAGGTCAATTTCTAGAATTTTTTGATAATTATGATATTGAATGGACAAATTTGCAAAATTACACAATATCTAAAAATGTGGAAAATGATTTCATTTACAATGAAGATAATTACTATTGTTGTAATGAGGAATATGATGATATATGTGATAGTGATAGTGAAGTACAAGTAGATGCATCTTATTCTCTCAAACCTATCTCTTTTATTCCCTCTTCAAAATAAAATAATTTTGATAAATGGGAAAGAAACTTCTCACCTCATTCTCCCACAATGCACCAAATGAACAACTTAATCATACACTTCCAAGTAAACCTCTAATTGTTGATAATTTGCTTCCATGTGAATGTAATCTCTCTCTCTCTTTTATTACTTCAATGTTCAAATTACAACAATATAAATGCAATAGAATCAAATTACCAATGCATAGTTCAATTCATACATCTCATGTTCTTAACTCTACTTTGTCAAAAGAAGGTCTAAATGATAACTCTCTTTCTCTTACTTCTCATGAAAATAATGCATGCTTTCCACCCATAGACAGCATAGATGAACATGATATTCCAATTTCAAATGATAATTTAATGCACATTTGAAAAGAATTAAATTCTTCTCTTACACCTCTCCCTACCAATGATGGAAGTGATAATGAGTATGATAGTGAACATGCCAATGAGTATGAAAATAAGAGTGATTATGAACAATATTTCAATTATGATAATTCATGGAACAATGATGGTTATTATACACATAGTGAAGAATAAAATGCATCTCATGTTTCTAACTCTTCTCTCACTCCTCTCAAACAAAATGTACTTCTAAATGTTGTTTCTTCTTCTATGCATGATTCTATTTCAAATAATGCACATGTTCACACTACTAGCACATCTTCTACTCAATTAGAATGTGATTCACTAACACATAATGATACCAATGAATCTCCCAAGCCACCCCTCACTACATTAGAACCTATTTATCACTCTTCACCCAAAGAGAATGGTAACCCACATCCCTCTAGTAAGGTCCAAGTTACCATTACTCCCAAAGTTCAAATGAACACACCCCCTCTTTATGATCCAATTGTTAAATGTAGCATTCCCATAGTTAAAATTAAAAATCAAATTCAATGATTAAATGAACAACTTCAAGATGATAATGTACCATCTCAAGAGATTATCTCTTTAATGTATGCAGTTGGTGAATTACAACACCAAGTACATCTCCTTACCTTGAAAAATAAGGCTTATAAGTCTTGGATGGATGCTAATGACTTAATGGTAACCCTCTTTCGAAGACATTCATAAAACCTTCATTACCTAAGCATTTCCAAATACCATCATTACCTCACTTTGATGGTACTGGAGATCCATTCATACACCTTCAAGCCTTTCAAAAGGCTTTGTCATCTCATGTGAGTCCTTTGATTCTACTGAAGTTGTTCTAGTAGACATTATTGAGGGAATCACAGAATTGGTTCTTTCATCTACTCCCCATGGGCTCCTTGCACACATATGATGATTTATATGAGGCATTTCTTAGATATTATATAACAAACATGGGCCCTCATGTTACATATGAGAAACTTGCCACACTACATCACAATTCTTCAGAGTCAGTTAGTGAGTATATGTTATGATTTAAGACTCAAATGCTAAGATTGATATATAAAATAGTATATTTAGAGATTTATCATATATTTATTAAGTGGATTTACCAACCTCTCCTTGAGCATCTATTATATCAGATAGAGTCTTCTTTTAGACACTTGTGTTATACAGTTCTAGCTTTGGAAAATAAATTGGGATTGATTGAGGAAGATTTAGTTGATCAAATTACTCTAGATTTCATAGTAGTATCTATATCTACAACTCTTAGCACATAGAATCCACCATGTCCTAAACCAAATAGGAAACCACAACCAAAAAATCAACTAATTAAGAATAGAGAGTGAATCTCTAGAGTATAATCTATAATATGCATTATAGAGAACAACATCAAGGCATCATTACAGTTTGATTCAGAGTAGGATATCCCATCTATCATATTATCCACACTACTAGATAGGAGGTTAATCACATTACCTTTTACTCATTGATGAGATCTACATCTCTTACATAGATAGCCACATCAGCGCTTTTATAACTATCATCATATCTGTTGACACAAAGATAATGATTTTTATGGACACAAAGATTACATTACTAGATGTGTTGATAATAGCATCATAGCATTCACATAGGGGGCACCAAGATCTCCATTATGGAACCATAGACCTCATTCATCCATGACTGAGTCATCCCAAGACATTCCTTTATAGCAATCATCAGTCACTCATTGT